>QANY01007151.1:1608399-1761332 GCA_003255025.1 Datisca glomerata | reverse complement strand
CCCCCCCCCCCCCCCCCTCTCTCTCTCTCCTATAATATATTCAAGTCTGCAGCCAATGTATTCAACCAATCGTCAACACTTCCCACCTTGTTTTACTCATTTACACTCATCCCTTCCGTTGGCCTTTTTTAATTATTTCTTCCCCCGGCCCCATCTATGAATCCTCTGCAATTTGATTGTAACCTTGTCTTTCTTTTTTTTTTACTATACCCTATTACATCAATTCGAAGATTCAGTATTGATTGAGAATGTTAGTGCAATGAGTTCAAAAGTTTTCATTTTCTTTCATTTTTTTTACTTATCGATAACATTCATAAAAAAATGTCAGATCGAACTTTGATTTGAACTAGTTATAAAATGCTTATATATATATATATATATGACATTATTTTTCTCTATAAAATGATGTCCTAACTCATCATTATCTCTATGAAGTCGTCTTTAATCAAACAACGAATAATGAAATACTATTAACGTGAAATATTAATTGATAGTGATTTATAAGTTTAGGAGATTAAATTAACAAAATTGAAACTTACAGGGAAAATGCAATTTAATGTGTAAATCGTATTTGATTAAAAATGTTATTTTATTAATTATAAAGAGGTGTTCTTCGTTGATATAAATTTTTTGTTTGCTTTATAAATAAATTAAAATTCTTGTTACTATATACAATGTCATTCATTAGTAAACGTTTTGTAAATTAGTCATAGAGCATGTGCTCTACATGGTATGATATTTTATTATATTAAACAGTTGAAAGTTATTTATAGTAGATTGAATAAAAAAATGGAGGTAAGTTAATAAAATTCATAAAATTGTTTCCGTTTAGTACATATGAGCACAAAAGCACAACATTTTTCTCTTGTAATTAAAGAAAAAAGAAACAAAAAAGCTGAAGTCACAAAATTCATTTGTTTATAAAATTTTCTTAATTAATGAGTAATCAATTAAAATTAATAGTTAATATATTAATAATGATAATTAAATAGTTTAATTATACTTTAGTAAACAAATCTTTCCAGAGTATGTATAGATATACATGTCAATAATTTTAATCTTCTCAAAATCTTTTACCATCTAATTTTTAAAACTCCTACTCCGAATTGATGAACCTAGAGCAAATTACATTGGTGTTTTGTTTGAATTTCTTAGACTAATTACACTATGAGTTGTTTCAGTAATTAAGTTTCCACACTGAATTATAATATTTTTCATATCTAGTTAAATTTGAAATTATAAGAGGAAAAAATACACAAGCGTTTTACTTAGTGCTTTGAGAATCTCAATTACATCGATTATTTTAGAATATTCACTTTGGATTCAATGAAACACAAAACAAGTTATAAATTCAGTGAACTGCCAATAAAAATGGTATTTGTGAGATTAATTAAAGTCATTTATTTATATTCTTAAATGTTTTGTCACATGCTTTGGCTAATCTTAGGTCTGTAGACGCGAATTGTTGTGTCATGCTGTAAACACTTGTTGTCAAAATGTTTTGAAGATGTCTAATAATTTAAGATACTGAACTGAAAAAATATGAACATTATTAATATACTACTCCCAAATATATAGGAAAACGTGTTGCTGAGATAATAAAAAATCGGTTGATGCTATTTTGGGTTATAAATATATTTTTCACCATTAAACTATCACTAAATTTAGTTATATTTTAAAGCTCAAACGTTTAAAAATTATGACTTGTTCTCTAAATAATTTAAAAGTTTCATTGTAAGCCCTTCTATTTAGAAATTTTAAATTTTTGGGTCGTTTAATTTTCAGAGCCGCCCAAAATTTCATCATATATACAATATCATCGTGTCCTTACTTTCATGTCTTTTTCCTTATTATTATATTTAGCCTAAAATGCATCGTCATAATGAGGAAGAATGAGAGATATAAGTAAAAGACATATGAAATTAACTACCTGACAATGTTTTAGACAATCTTAAAAGTTAAAAACAACACAAAAATTAACTGTAGGATTAAAATATGAAACTTTTAACTAGTTTAAGGAGCAACTAGAAATTTTTAGAAGTTTAAGATTTAATGTGTAATTTGGTGATAGTTTGCCAATCAAAATTGTCTGTAACATGTTTTTCAAAATTAGAACCCTATGGAGATTAGGAATTATTATGGCTTGAGCCGGTCACAATCTTATGATATGATGGAGGTAATCGTTCTATCAACTTGTTTGATAACTGAGTTGAGAATTTTTGTTTTCTATAAAAGATAAAAAAAAATTGATACTTTACATAGATTCCACTTACAATATAAATACAATACTTGATTTGCATATTTTTTGAAACGGATTGAAATCTTCCATGATTCCGCCTCATGTTCTTATAAATTTCTCTGCCTTTAACCAATTTTTTGCTAACTACTCCAAAATTCTTGCAAGACTTGTTATGACTTGGAAATGGTGGAAAAATCATTTTGGCTTGCTTTCAAGTTAGAGAATCATTTATCATTTTGATCGGTCAAGGTTGATTTGTGTTCTTTTTAGCGAAAACATAGGAAATGATATATTCGTATAGTCAAAATGATATTTAAACGAACATAAAATTTATACTCAAAATACACTCGTGAAATTAGAATGAAAAGAAGAGTAATGAGATTACACTTGTCATTGGAAAATGATTAAGACCCATACATATTTATATGATTCGCCTCATCGAGCAGGTAGCTATGTATAGCATAGATTCTCTCACCGTAGGTGTAGGGGGCGCAAATCCTCGGTCGGCTGGTTCGGAATGGGTAAGTAACTCCTGTGTGAGCACGACAACCTAAGCCCGAATTTTTCTTCTACCAACTTCAATATTTTTTAAAAAAGCTATAGTTTAGTATTGAAATTGAGTGAATAATTCACATATGAAATTGTGTGGACACTGTATTTTGTTTAGACCAGTATTTTCTATACATATTTTATTTATTGACCCGATTTCAAGCCCAATCAATTAATACCCAAATAAAAAAATGATAAAATAAAATTAATTTTAAAAAGGAGAAAAAATGTTTAAGGAAATATTTTGTTTTAAAAGAATATTAAAATAAATATCTTCACTTTTCTCGTCTAAAAATCATGAAATATCTCAACGATTCTTTCAAATCATTAGTGAATTCTTGAAGAGAAGGAAAGTTGTTATTTCTAATTTGCTTAGAATGAAGATCCGATCATTAATTATGAAAATTTTAAAATTCTTCTCTAGAGCAATAAATAACTGAGCTTATAGAAGCAATTAGAGAGGAGAGTGGGATGAATCATTCTTGAGAGAAGAGGGTCTAACTAAATATTTGAAGAGGAAAAATAAGAGAAAAGAAAAGAGAGATCAGAAGAAGGTCATTGGTCTAACTAAATAAAGGACACTTATTATATGTTAGGATTATTATTATAAAATTAAATTAGTATTTGTTTATTCTAATGCCCTTCGAGAGTGTGCATGAGTATTGCATATTCTGATTATTTTTGTGTGTTCAACCTTTTTCATTCTTTGCATTTAAGAATAATCTTGTTTTAATTCCTTAAAAAAATCTTGTTTCAATCATGCATACTAATTAAAATAATTTGAAATCTGCGGTAATCTCGTTTGTGTCTTTCAATTAATATAGCGTTCAATGAATATCACATTTTTAATACCTCAGCAATAGTTTGTGTAAACCGTGAATGTTTGACTTTCTAGACGTTCAAGGTGAGAAATTAATCTCGATCATTCGAAGTTAATTTTAATACGTTTCATATTTTGTTAAAATAAGTTCTGATGATGAGATTGAAGTCTAATTTTTCAAATTCAAGATGTAAGAGATCAAAGTTGAAAGTCCGAGATTGAATTAAACATGATTTTAAACTTAAATCATTTTACAAAAATGACTTTACACCATAGTAGTCAATTTCGTTTCGCTGATCATTTCATTTTAAAAATAAAATGTTTCGGATATTTCAGTGTTCTGCTATTCCATTTCGGGAAAAAATTTCAGCCATATAAAAAAATATTATAAAATCTCGATCATTCGAAGCTAATTTTAATACGTTCCATATTTTTCTAAAATAAGTTCTGATGATGGGATTGAAGTCCAATTTTCCAAATTCAAGATGTAAGAAATCAAAGTTAGAAGTCCAAGATTGAATTAAACATGATTTTAATCTTAAATCATTTTACAAAAATGAGATTACACCATCGTTGTCAATTCCGTTTCGTTGGTCGTTTCGGTTAAAAATAAATAAAACGTTTCAGATATTTCAGTTTTCCGCTATTTCGTTTCGAGAAAAAATTCTAGCCATATAAAAAAAAATATTATAAAGCTAATTTTAATACGTTCCATATTTTTCTAAAATAAGTTCTGATGACGGGATTGAAATCCAATTTTCCAAATTCAAGATGTAAGAGATCAAAGTTGAAAGTCCGAGATTGAATTAAACATTATTTTAAACTTAAATCATTTTACAAAAATGACTTTACACCATAGTAGTCAATTTCGTTTCGCTGATCATTTCATTTTAAAAATAAAATGTTTCGGATATTTCAGTGTTCTGCTATTCCGTTTCGGGAAAAAATTCCAGCCATATAAAATAATATTATAAAATCTCGATCATTCGAAGCTAATTTTAATACGTTCCATATTTTTCTAAAATAAGTTCTGATGACGGGATTGAAATCCAATTTTCCAAATTCAAGATGTAAGAAATCAAAGTTAGAAGTCCAAGATTGAATTAAACATGATTTTAAACTTAAAACATTTTACAAAAATGAGATTACACCATCGTTGTCAATTCCGTTTCGTGATCGTTTCAATTTTTTTAAAAAACTAAAACGTTTCGGCTATTTCGGTGTTCTCTATTCCATTTCGGGAAAAAATTCTGGCCATATAAAATAATATTATAAAATCTCGATCATTCGAAGCTAATTTTAATACGTTCCATATTTTTCTAAAATAAGTTCTGATGACGGGATTGAAGTCCAATTTTCCAAATTCAAGATGTAAGAAATCAAAGTTAGAAGTCCAAGATTGAATTAAACATGATTTTAAACTTAAATCATTTTACAAAAATGAGTTTACATCATAGTAGTCAATTCCGTTTCGTTGGTCGTTTCAGTTTTAAAAAAAATAAAACGTTTCGGATATTTCGGTGTACCGCTATTCCGTTTCGAGAAAAAATTCCAGCCATATTTTAAAAATATTATAAAATCTCGACTATTCAAAGCTAATTTTAATACGTTCCATATTTTTTTAAAATAAGTTCTGATGACAGGATTGAAGTCCAATTTTCAAATTCAAGATGTAAGAGATCAAAGTTGAAAGTCCGAGATTGAATTAAACATGATTTTAAACTTAAATCATTTTACAAAAATGAGTTTACACGATACTAGTCAATTCTGTTCGTTGGTCATTTCGGTTCTTAGAAAAATAACATGTTTCGGATATTTCGGTATTCCGCTATTCCGTTTCAGGAAAAAATTCAGACCATACAAAAAATATTATAACATCTTGACTATTTGACGCTAATTTTAATACGTTCCATATTTTTTTAAAATAAGTTTTGATGACGAGATGAAGTCCAATTTTCCAAATTCAAGGTGAAAGATCAAAGTTGAACGTCCGAGATTGAATTAAACATGATTTTAAACTTAAATCGTTTTACAAAAATGAGTTTACATCATAGTAGTCAATTTCATTTTGTTGGTCGTTTCGATTTTAAAAAAATAAAATGTTTCAGATATTTCGGTGTTCCGTTATTCCGTTTCGAGAAAAAATTCCGGTCATATAAAAAAATATTATAAAATCTCGACTATTCAAAGCTAATTTTAATACGTTCCTAAAATAAGTTCTGATGACGGGATTGAAGTCCAATTTTCCAAATTCAAGATGTAAGAGATCAAAGTTGAAAGTCCGAGATTGAATTAAACATGATTTTAAACTTAAATCATTTTACAAAAATGAGTTTACACGATACTAGTCAATTCTGTTCGTTGGTCGTTTCGGTTCTTAGAAAAATAACATGTTTCGGATATTTTGGTGTTCCGCTATTTCGTTTCAGGAAAAAATTCAGACCATACAAAAAATATTATAAAATCTTGACTATTTGAAGCTAATTTTAATACGTTCCATATTTTTCTAAAATAAGTTCTGATGACGGGATTGAAGTCCAATTTTCCAAATTCAAGATGTAAGAAATCAAAGTTAGAAGCCCAAGATTGAATTAAACATGATTTTAAACTTAAATCATTTTACAAAAATGAGATTACACCATCGTTGTCAATTCCGTTTCGTGATCGTTTCATTTTTTTTTAAAAACTAAAACGTTTCGGCTATTTCGGTGTTGTGCTATTCCATTTCGGGAAAGAATTCGGGCCATATAAAATAATATTATAAAATCTCGATCATTCAAAGCTAATTTTAATACGTTCCATATTTTCTAAAATAAGTTCTGATGACGGGATTGAAGTCCAATTTTCTAAATTCAAGATGTAAGAGATCAAAGTTGAAAGTTCGAGATTGAATTAAACATGATTTTAAACTTGAATCATTTTATAAAAATGAGTTTACACCATAGTAGTCAACTCCGTTTCATTGGTCGTTTCGGTTTTAAAAAAATAAAACATTTCGGATATTTTGGTGTTCCGTTATTCCGTTTCGAGAAAAAATTCCAGCCATATAAAAAAATATTGTAAAATCTCAAGTATTCGAAGCTAATTTTAATACATTTCATATTTTTATACAATAAGTTCTGATGACGGGATTGAAGTCCAATTTTCCAAATTCAAGATGTAAGAGATCAAAGTTGAAAGTCCGAGATTGAATCGAACATGATTTTAAACTTAAATCATTTTACAAAAATGACTTTACACCATAGTAGTCAATTTCGTTTCGTTGATCGTTTAGTTTTAAAAAAAACGTTCCGGATATTTCGGTGTTCCGCTATTCCGTTTCGAGAAAAAATTCCGGTCATATAAAAAAATATTATAAAATCTCGATCATTCGAAACTAATTTTAATACATTCCATATTTTTCTAAAATAATTTTTGATGACGAGATGAAGTCCAATTTCCCAAATTCAAGGTGAAAGATCAAAGTTGAAAGTCCGAGATTGAATTAAACATGATTTTAAACTTAAATCATTTTACAAAAATGAGTTTACATCCTAGTAGTCAATTCCGTTTCGTTGGTCGTTTCGGTTTTAAAAAAATAAAACGTTTCGGATATTTCGGTGTTCCGCTATTCCGTTTCGAGAAAAAATTTCGGCCATATAAAAAAATATTATAAAATCTCGACTATTCAAAGCTAATTTTAATACGTTCCATATTTTTTTAAAATAAGTTCTGATGACGGGATTGAAGTCCAATTTTCCAAATTCAAGATGTAAGAGATCAAAGTTGAAAGTCCGAGATTGAATTAAACATGATTTTAAACTTAAATTGTTTTATAAAATGAGTTTGAGAAAAAATTTGAGCCATATAAAAAAAATATTATAAAGCTAATTTTAATACGTTCCATATTTTTCTAAAATAAGTTCTGATGACGGGATTGAAGTCCAATTTTCCAAATTCAAGATGTAAGAAATCAAAGTTAGAAGTCCAAGATTAAATTAAACATGATTTTAAACTTAAATCATTTTACAAAAATGAGATTACACCATCGTTGTCAATTCCGTTTCGTGATCGTTTCAATTTATTTTAAAAACTAAAACGTTTCGGCTATTTCGGTGTTCTGCTATTCCATTTCGGGAAAAAATTCTGGCCATATAAAATAATATTATAAAATATCGATCATTCGAAGCTAATTTTAATACGTTCCATATTTTTCTAAAATAAGTTCTGATGACGGGATTGAAGTCCAATTTTCTAAATTCAAGATGTAAGAGATCAAAGTTGAAAGTTCGAGATTGAATTAAACATGATTTTAAACTTAAATCATTTTATAAAAATGAGTTTACACCATAGTAGTCAACTTCGTTTCGTTGGTCGTTTTGTTTTTTTTTAAATAAAACGTTTCGGATGTTTCGGTGTTCCGCTATTCTGTTTCAAGAAAAAATCCGGCCATATAAAAAAATATTATAAAATCTTGACTATTCAAAGCTAATTTTAATACGTTCCATATTTTTTTAAAATAAGTTCTAATGACGGGATTGAAGTCTAATTTTCCAAATTCAAGATGTAAGAGATCAAAGTTGGAAGTCCGAGATTGAATTAAACATGATTTTAAACTTAAATCATTTTACAAAAGTGAGATTACACCATCGTTGTCAATTCCGTTTTATTGACTGTTTCAGTTTTTATACGTTTCATATATTTTGATGTTCCGTTATTCCGTTTTGGGAAAACATTCCCGCCATATAAAATATATTATAAAATGTCGACCACTCGAAGCTTATTTTTATATATTCCATATTTTTCTAAAATAAGTTCTGATGATGGGATTGAAGCCTAATTTTCCAAATTCAAGATGTAAGAAATCAAAGTTGGAAGTCCGATCTCAATCACTGCTCAGAGCAACATTAAGAACACAGACCTAAAGAAAATGTTGAGAGATGGACCATATCCCATTTTCACATCATTACAATTGCAGTACCCAAAGAGTCTATCAATCCTGAGAAGATTAGGCCAACTTAGTATCTCAGTCTCAAAAATCGTTAAATGATAACAATTCTTCAAACTCCATAAACCGAAAGGCACAAAAGACAACGATAAAAATTGAAGCGCAAGCTCACCTCGCCTCATCTAATTAAGCATGTCCATCAAAGGATCCAATAATTCTTTAGATGATTCCTGACTGTAGGCCTCAATCACAGGCTCGACCAAAGTCAATTCCATCCCTTTAGCAAGACGACTTCTAGTTGCCACATCCTTAGCTCACTTGCGATTCAAACCTCACTCGATCATAACTATATTATGTTACTCGAAGTACATCAAACCCATGATGTAAGATTATCCTGACCCATTAAGGTCATAAACACAAGGATACTTTGAAACTCCATCATGAATCAACATCAGATACTTAGATGATCTAACCCAAGCCTGACTACCTAGTATTCTCAAAGGCATAGCATGCGCTTGATATACGGTGAATGCGCTCACTAAACACTCAATGCAAGTATCTACAACCAACCATCAAATCTCATGCGAAGCAATCATGATACACCAACCGCCACCAAATGATGTAACTAATGTATCCAAAGTCAAACCAACAGCTTTATTGAGCTTGAATAGGCCGCAACCCACTAAAACATTAACCTTAAAGCTTCAATAAGATGAGAAATATCCTAGATAAGAAAAAAAAATTATTCTGACCCACAACTCATATTAAAACTACTACCATTTGAACAATAGAAATTCAGGAAAGCTTCTAGAGCCCCAAATGATATCTACTAAGATATACTTATTGAATCATTCCGTACACTTGAAACTCGACAAGTGGCGATAAATTATGGAGGAAAAAAAGTTACTAAGGCCATAACTCAAGATACAAGACTAAGCCCACTAAGAGCCTAATAACATTGGGTGAACGACCCATGAAGAGACACTCACATAAAACATCTCCTAAGCCATGGGCTGAACCATGGTCTCAGGATGTGACGTGCCCTAGGCCATGGGTTGAATCATGGTTTGAGGATTACGCGTCCCCTAGGCCATGGGCTGAACCATGGTCTGAGGATGAGACATCCCTAAGGCCATGGGCTGAACTATGGTTTGAAGATGAGGCATCCCTAGGGCTATGGGATGAACCACGGTATAAGGCTGAGGCTATTATCGGCCATTATGATAACTGAGGGACCATAACTTCCATGACCAAGGCTACTATGACGGCTGAAGGTTCATCACCACAATGACGAAGGCCACCATGATGGCTGAAGGTTCATCACCTCCCTAATCGAGGCCACCATGATGGCCGAGGTCTCCTTCATGACCGAGGCCATCGTAATGGCCGACGTATCCTCCATGACCAAGGCCACTTTGATGGCCGAGGTCCCCTCCATGATCGAGGCCACTGTGATGGTCGATGTCTCTGCCACGACCGAGGCCACTATGATTCCCGATGTCCCCTCTATGAATGAGACCACTATGATGGTTGAGGTCTTCTTGCCACTTGTATAATCGAGTTCACGAGGATGATCGAGGTCCTCTTGTGCCCAAGGTCGAGGCTATCCAAGATACACGAGACCTAATCTCTGAAATGATGACATATGATACATGGAATGAAGAACTTGCACAACACCCCTATAAGGCTATTAATATAGATCGAGGTGATGTTCCCAAATATTCTCAAGATCCATTGCAAGAAATTGGCGGTCAAATGATTAGGGCAAGGACAAAGATGATGAAAGAGGCTTTACAAGGTTTAATCAGGGAAGTGCATGACAAAGAGGTTGTTCTAGAAGAGTATAAGACTAATCTAAAAGATTTCAAAGCTTCACCAAGGATGATCACTTATCTTTATGTGGAAGACTTCGATTTGGAAGAACAAAGATTGAGATCCATGACATGAGGCCCAATTCACATGTTAAGTGTTTTGATGGGCTTAATTGAATGCATGGGCTTAAGTAGGGTTTTATTTTATTTTAAGTTATATAGTGGGCCTAAGGACGCATGGGCTTGGTTTTAATTCTTATTTTTACTTTCTATGTTTAAATTATAATTAGTTGTAGTCTTTTAGAAGGATCTTCATTACTTAGGGTTTTCTTTATAAAGGCCGCAAAGATGATAAAAACATCATGTTATCAATAATATTTCATTATTCAGCAAGTATTTGTTTTGCTTTCTTGTATTCTTGGTAGAATATAATGTTTTGACTTATCAAGGGAGTGATCAACCTTGTGGTGCCTCAAGATTAGGGTTTTTAGGGATTTAGTTTCCTTTTAGATTCTAATCTGATCAGCAATAATTTGTTTCCTAGCATTCTGTAGTGCGTCTAACCCATTGATTCAAGGTTCATACGACTGATCACCTAGAGGGTTTCTATCAATTGGTATCAGAACTTTAGTTTTTAGAAACAAGTTATTTATCCTCGTATTGTGTTTTCTTGATCTTGTCCGTTTCTTGTGTTGCCTTTCATAGCTTCATAGAATGCTTCCATTCTACTTCCTTGTTTTAAATTCAAGTCTAATTTTGTTTGTTTAGTATAAAATAATTATAGTCCTATGTGTGAAGGTGAATGTGCTTGTTAAAACAACTATTAACTTTTAATTCGTATATCAAAATAACTTTTATTGCATATTAAATCAAAATTTGGATACTAATTCCATCATGTTCAACAGTTTTTGAGGTTTTTAAGATTTTAGCATCGTTTCACCCAAAATTTTGGAATAAAAAAAGATTTTTTATTTTTGTTTTTCTTATTATCAGTCGATTCTCTTCTTTAAAAAAACAGAGATTGTTCAAGCTACAAGTATGTTTAATGAATATACAAGGGTATTTTGTTTCCTTTGCTTTGTCTATAAATTAGTTGCATATTCTAGTAATTTCTTTCACATGTCTTTTGCTTCCTTTTGAAGTTTTCTGATTTTTCTTGACTCCTTAAAGTTAATCTCTTTTTTCTTGTTTAGTGTTTGCCTTAACTAATTTTTTAAAGTTCTGATTTTTTAGATTTGTCACCATCTAATCGATTACTTCTTGACATTTGTTGATTTTTAATTATGTTAAGAACATAAAGGGTACTGGCTTGAGTAGTAAAATGCAAGAGAAGTGAGATCATCATTGAGAAAAGCCAAAAATAGTGTGAAACACGAGTGATAACAATCTGATTTGAGTGTAAACATGTGAGGGAGTGTGTGAGGAACAATAATTCTTTTATTTTGCAGGTTGTAAACATGAGTAGTGAAGGAGAACTAAAATTGATTGACATGAAAATGTTTATAAAGGTTGTTAATAATCATTTTAAATTATTGAATGAGAGGTTGGATAGTTTACAATCCTCTATTGGTTCTACATCCCATAGAAGATGTGTGTTTGAGGACAAGGAAGAAGAAGATTCAGATGATAGGAATTCTAATTCTAGGAGAAGAAAGAGGGTTGGAGAAAAGAGGGATAGCGATTTGGGTAGCATTAAAATGACGATCCATACATTCCAAGGGAAGAATGATATAGAGTTGTATTTGGAGTGGGAGAGAAAATTTGAACATGTGTTTGATTACCGTAATTACTCAGAAGATGAGAAGTCAAATTGACAGCCATAAAGTTCACTGATTATGCAAATATTTGATGGGACCAGTTAGTATTAAATAGGAAAAGGAATGGGGAGAGGACTATTCGCACTTGGAAGGACATGAAAGTGGTGATAGGCAAGTGATTTATTCCTAGCTACTACTATAGAGATTTGCAAAGGAAGTTGCAAGGGCTGCTTCAAGAGTCCATGAGCATGGAAGACTATTACAAGGAGATGGAAATAGCCATGATAAGAGCACATGTTGGGGAAGACCGAGAGGCTACTATGACAAGGTTTATTGGTGGTTTAAATAAATGAATTACTTAAGTGATGGATTTGTAACATTATGTGGAGATGGAGGAGTTGTTGCACAAAGCCACTAAATTGGAGAAGCAACTCAAATCAAAAGGGTTTAGATCTGGTTCGTCCTCTAGTTCTTCATGGAAGTCAAATTGGAAAGATCACAAAAACTCCAAAAAATCAAAACTAGAATCAAAGTCAAAGGCGTCGGTTACTAATGTTAAAGGTAAAATCAAAACTAAATCTTCGAAATAACGAGATATTAAGCATTTTAGATGCCAATGATTTGGGCATATAATTGCTTCCCAATTCCCAAACAAAAGAGTGATGATTCTGTTGGATAATGGTGAGATTGAAAGTGGTAGTTCAAGTGAGGATGAGATGCCACCATTAAAAGATTATTCTGATGTTGACATTGAAGAACCGGTAAAAGATGATTTGTTAGTTGCAAGGAGAGCGCTAAGCATACAGCCTAAGGATGATGGTGATGAGGAGTAACGGGAATAAATTTTCTGCACTAGATGCTTAGTAAGAGACAAGGTATGTACTATGATAATTGATAATGGGAGTTGTACTAATGTTGCCAGTACATTGTTGGTAGATAAGCTAAAATTGAATACCTTGAAGCATCCTAAGTCTTACAAGTTGCAATGACTGAATGAATGTAGAGAAGTGAAGGTAATCAAGTAAGTTTTTTTTTAATTAGTAAATATGTGGATGAGGTTCTTTGTGATGTGGCACCAATATATATTGGTCATATCTTGCTTGGCCAACCATGATAGTTTGATACGAAGGCTCCACATGATGGATACAAAAATCATTATTCATTTGCATATAATAACCAAATTTTTGTATTAACTCCTCTCACACCTTTGCAAGCTTATGAAGATCAGATGAATAGAAAAGTGCAAAATGAGAGAGAAATAGATTTGTGATCAAGAAGGAAAGAAAAAGATAGAGGTGAGGCTGAGAGGAAAATTTTCAAAGAAAAAAGTGAGGCCGAGAGAAAAAGTGGGGAAATGTGTGCAAAAAGGAGTAGTAAACAAGAGAGTGAGTGTGTTTCCAGGAAAAAAAGGAGGTTAATGGTGTTTTGATTGTGAGGCAGCAACTACTTGTACATGTAAATGATGTTTATTTTTATACTAATGACCTTAACTCATCTTTGCCTAGTGTCATTGTGTCTTTATTGCAGGATTTTAAGGACCTATTTCCTAAGGATATTCCCCATGGATTACCTCATTTAAGAGGTATTAACCATCAGATAGACTTCATACCCAGTTCTGCCATACCAAATCGACATGCTTATAGAGCTAATCCCAAGAAAACGAAAGAGATATAAAGGCAAGTGGATGAGTTGGTGCAAAAGGGTTTTGTAAGCGAGACTCTTAATCCATGTTCAATTCCTGTCATCTTGGTCTCAAAGAAAGATTGAACATGGCTATATGTGTGGATTACCGAGCCATTAATAATATAACGATAAAATATAGACATCCAATCCCTAGATTAGATTATATGCTTGATGAAATATATAGCTCTTGTTTTTTTCTCAAATTTATTTAAAGAATGACTATAATCAAATTCGCATGAAAAAGGGAGATGAATGGAAAACAACATTTAAAACTAAATATAGATTGTATCAGTGGTTAGTAATATCTTTTGGTTTAACTAATGCACCTAGTACATTCATGAGATTAATGACTCATGTCTTGTGTGCTTTCATGAGAAAATTTGTGATAGTTTACTTTGATGATATTTTATTTTATAGCAAAAATATGGATGAACATGTCAGACACTTGCATGCTATTTTTAGTGTGTTAAGAGAGCACCAATTATATGCTAATCTTAAAAACTCACGTTTTGCATAGAATCTGTTGTGCTTCTTTGATATGTTGTTAGTTCACAGGGTATAAGAGTTGATGAAGAAAATGTAAGGGTAATAAGGAACTCACCTACACCTAAGAATGCGAACGAGGTAAGAAGTTTTCAGGGGTTAGCAAGTTTTTATCGAAGGTTTGCTAAAGATTTTAGTTTTACTGTTGCATCTTTGAATGAACTTGTTCAAAATAATGTTGTTTTTAAGCGGGATGATGTGCATGATTCGGCTTTCAAGAGTTTGAAAGATAAGCTAACTAATGCACCTTTGTTATATTTGTCTAACTTTGATAAAACTTTTGAGACAGAATGTGGTTCATCAAGAATTGGAATATGGGCTATTTTGACGTAGGATTCTAAACCAATTCCTTATTTTAGTGAAAAGCTAAGTAGGGCGGACTTGAATTATCCTACTTATGACAAGGAGATTTATGCATTAGTAATAACTCTTCAAACATGGCAACATTACTTATTACCAAGGAAATTCATCATTCATTATGATCATGAGAGCTTGAAGTTCTTGAAATCTCAAGGTAGCTTAATAAAAGACATGCTAAGTGGCTGGAGTTCATATAAACGTTTCCTTATATAATAAAATACAAACATGGAAAGGAAAACATTGTGGTTGATGCATTGTCTAGGAGGTATGCATTATTTACTTCTTTGCAAACTAAATTACTAAGTTTTGAATTGCTAAAGGATTTGTATGCTACTAATTCTGATTTCAGCCAAGTATGAAATGCATGTGATAAGTGTGTGTTTGGTGATTTTTATAGGCATGAAGGATTTCTATTCAAGAAAGATAAATTATGTTTGCCTATTTGTTCTGTTCGTGAGTTTCTTGTTAGGGAAACTTATAAGGGTGGTTTGATGGGTGTAAGTGCATATATAGTGTGAGTGAGTTCTAAATTACAAAAATACCCTTTATTAAAAACTTGGGTATTACATTCTTCCCTCCTTAAGAACTTTCGTCCCCGAAAGGAAAATACCTTATAGAAACAACTCTGGATACTTGATACGTATCTCAGTTTCTCGTTCCCATGTTGCTTCCTCGATCCGATGATTTCTCCAAAAAATCTTGACTAGTTGAACCGTTCTATTACGAAGAGTTTGTTTCATGCGCTCTAGAAATCTGATTGGCTTCTCCTCATAAGTGAGATCATCACGAACTTGCAGAGGTTCAAAGTCAATGACATGCGTTGGGTCAGACACGTATTTCTGAAGCATCGAGACGTGAAGCACATTATGAACACCTGAAAGAGCTAGTGGTAAAGCGAGTCGATATGCCAAAGGACCAATACGATCTAAAATCTCAAACAGGCCAATAAATCTAGGACTCAGCTTCCCCTTGCGACCAAAACGCATAACGCCCTACAATGGGGCAACTTTGAGAAACACATGATCACTCACTTAAAATTCGAGATCCGTCCTCCTGACATCTGCGTAACTCTTTTGTCTAATCTGGTTTTCTGAATAGCTTCATTCATGGACTGAACCAAGTCAGGGCCCAAAAGCTTTCGTTCGCCAACTTCATCCCAATGAACCGGCGACCGACATTTCTTTCCGTAAAGTGCCTCAAATGGAGCCATACCAATCGTCGCCTGATAACTGTTATTATAAGCAAACTCCATGAGTGCCAAGTGTGTGTCCCAACTACCAGAGAAATCCAAGACATAAGCTCAAAGCATATCTTCTAACGTCTGAATTATTTGCTCAGATTGCCCATCAGATTGTGGAGGAAAAGCTGTACTGAAATTCAACTGTGTTCCCAAAGCTTTTTGTAGGCTCCGCCAAAAGTTTGACATGAACCGTAGATCCCGATCTGATACTATAGAAACTAGAACCCCATGAAGTCGAACAATCTCGTGAACATATAACCGAGCCCAATCCTCAACTGAAAAAGTAGTCTTACCAGGCAAAAGGTGTGCAGACTTGGTAAGACGATCCATCACAACCCAAATGGGGTTAAAACCCTTTACCGTTCTCGGTAGCCCCGAAACGAAATCCATAGTTACATGTTCCCACTTCCATTCAGGAATACTTAAAGGTTGTAAAACCCCAGATGGTTGCTGTCTTTAAGCCTTGATCTACTGACACACAAAACACTCACTAACGAACTCAGCAATGTCACGCTTCATACCATTCCACTAATAATGTAACTTTAAATCGTGATACATCTTAGTACTACCAGGGTGGACATTGTATGGTGAACTATGAGCCTCCGTGAGCAACTCCTGCCTAATGAGTGCATGTTTAGGAACACACAGTCTCCCATGAAAGCGAAGAGTTGAATCATCACTAATTTCAAACCCTTGTCTTTTGTCTAAACCCATTTCACTACGAGTCAAAAGCAACTCCGAGTCTGAGTTCTATGCATCAATAATGATTGTTGAACTGTGAGCTGGGCTAGTTGTGCTGTAGTATCCTTCAGCAACACTTGAATCTCAGCACGTTCCAAATCCTACAAGATATGTCCTTGAGAAGTAATAAGAGCTGCTGAATGAACTGATTTTCGACTTAAGGCATCATCCACTACATTTTCCTTTCCTGGATGATAAATGATCTTGCAGTCAAAATCTTTCACCAATTCCAACCAACGGCGTTGCCTCATGTTAAGTTCTTTCTGAGTAAAAAGGTACTTAAGGCTTTTATGATCTGTGTAAATCTGACACTTACAGCCATACAAATAATGTCTCCAGATCTTGAGGGCAAAAACAACTACAGCCAACTCTAAATCATGAGTAGGATAATTTTGTTCGTAGGGCTTGAGCTGACGAGATGCATATGCTATGACCTTTCCTTGTTGCATCAAAATGCAACCCAAACCTCTTTTAGAAGCATCACTATATATCACAAAGTCACGCTTACCATCTGGAATGGTCAAAACTGGTGTTGTCACTAATTTTTGTTTAAGGCTCTGAAAACATTTCTCACACTCGACCGTCCAAGAAAAGGTGGCATTCTTCCTGGTCAACTGAGTAAGTGGGACAACAATCTTTGAAAAACCTTCAACAAACCTTCTATAATATCCCGTTAAACCCAGAAAACTGCGAACTTCCTCAACATTTATCGGTTGAGGCCAGTTAAGCACTGCTTCAATCTTAGACGGGTCAACCGAGATTCCATCTTGAGATACCACATGACCGAGGAGTGACACTTGCTGAAGTCAAAACTCACACTTCTGGAATTTGGCATATAACCGATGTGTCCTTAATGTTTGCAAAACAATCCTCAGATGATTCATATGTTCGGCCTCCGATCTAGAGTACACCAGAATATCATCAATAAAGACAATCACAAAAGAATCCAGGTACTCCTTGAACACCCTGTTCATTAAACCCATAAAAGCTACCGGAGTGTTAGTTAATCCAAACGACATCACTACAAACTCGTAATGGCCGTAACGAGTGCGAAACGCTGTCTTAGAAATATCCTCATTTTGAATCATGAGCTGGTGGTATCCTGATCTTAAATCAATCTAAATCAATCTTAGAGAATACTGATGCTCCCTGAAGTTGATCGAACAAATCCTCAATGTGCGGTAACGGATACTTATTCTTGATAGTGACTTTATTCAATTCCATGTAGTCAATGCATATCCTCATTGATCCATCTTTCTTTTCAACAAATAACACTAGAGCACCCCAAGGTGAAAACTGGGTCTTATGAAACCCTTATCCAGTAATTCTTGAATTTGATCTTTAAGTTCTTTCAACTTTGCAGGAGCCATACAATACGAGCTTTAGATATAGGGGCAATGCCTGGTACCAACTCAATATAAAAATCCGTCTCTCGAGGAGGAGGAAGTCCAGGAAAATCATCCAAAAAAACATCCAAGAATTCAGAAATCACTGGGACCAATCCAATATCAACAAGTGTCTTAGTTGTATCCACAACAGAAGCTAAGTAACCCCAGTTACCACGATCAAGTAGGCGATGTGCCCGCAAAGCAGATATAACCTTCGGTATTGAGCATTGCTTAGATCTCCTGAACTTAAAGCTAGGCCTACCAGGAGGTAGGAATCGAACTTCTTTTTTATAACAATCTATGTTGGCATAATTTGCAGCCAACCAATCCATCCCTAGGGTTACATCAAAATCATGCATCCCTAGGACTATATGTCTAGCACACATAACATTATCTGCAATCATCACTGAACAACTCCCTATCACCTTATTAGCTAGGAGGGTAGCTCTAAAAGGCGTAGAAACACATAATTCAAAACCCAAAGGCACAACAAACAATGATGCATGAGTTACAAACGAAGTAGAAATAAAAGAATGTGTGGATCCGGAATCAATCAATGTGAAAGCTGAATGTCCTAATACAAGTAATGTACCCGCCACAACTGCATCCGACTGCTCAGCTTCCTGGCGAGTTAATGAAAAAACTTTTCCTTTAGCTCTACCACCAACAACATCACTGGTTTGTCCATGAGCAAGAGAGGGCACTGTCTGAGGTAATGTCCAATCTTTCCACACTTAAAGCAAGCATTGATCGCCTTAAAACATTGACCAACATGATGTTTGTTACATGTAGCACATAAGGGATTTGATTTGATCATCTGCCTTTTTGCATGTGAGGACCCTGATAAGAATTCTGTGATTTTCACTTTCCATGAAATGATTGCTCTGACAGAGGTGGTGCACGTGGTGGAAGATTCTGTTCCATCGGTAAAGCTACCTCGACCACCGCTGCGTAGGTGGTATGCTTAAGAAGTGATACTGAACCCTTAATCTCTGGACGCAGTCCTCTTTCAAAAGTTCGAGCCTTTCTTATCTCGTTATTCACATAGTGCGTGACGTACCGAGAAAATTCTCCAAACTTCCGCTCGTATTCAGTTACACTTATAGCTCCTTGCGCAAGTCTGAGAAATTCGGCCTCATTCTCTATTCTGACTGTGATCGAAAAATATTTTTCAAGGAAAAGTTCCTTGAAACAATCCCATGCCACTGGATTACTGTCGATGTCATGAGTTCTCCGTATGAGCTCTCACCATTTTCGAGCCTCACATGTCAGCATAAATGTTACGCAAACAAACCATCTGAATATCAGAACATGGCATAAACTGGAAAATCTTCTCCAGTCTTGTTATCCATTCATCAGCTAGTAGTGGATCGGATGAATGGCCATCAAATTCAGGTGGATTCAGCCTCCTGAAGCTCTGTATCAACTGTATGTCCACTGGTGTTTGCTGTGTTTGTTGTACTTGTTGTGTCGGGCGAGCTGTCGCCGTCTGCCTTAACAATTCCAAGAACTCTTGAAACATCTCAACCATAGTTGCTGGAGGGTCAGCAGTAGGATTGACTGGTGCGTGACTGTTTTTGTTCCTTGTAGGGGGCGCCATCATACTGGTAACCATACAACCGAAGACTTACCAAAAGTCTAATTTTAACGCACAAAATAACATAAACGTAATCGAACGTGTCATAATGAATCTAAAGCATATCAACTGATTCTATAGTTAAAACATATATATAACATGCATACCTGACTTATACGATGATGGAGGAGCAGAGTGAGCGACATGCCATACTTTTTACGTAGAAAAGTCTACAGAATCTAAAACCTTGGATTTGATACCAAACTGTAACACCCGGTTCCCGAGGGTTTAACATGCTTGAAATTTGAAATTTTAAAAATTTCTCAATTCAATTGAAACCCTAATTTGAGAAAATCCCCAAATTGAAAACTCTAATCTTGCCCTAATTTTTAACCTTAAATAGCGGAAGTATAAAAATTATTTTAAAATAATATGAACTCATTAAACTGAAATAAATGATTCATTAAACTGTAATAAAGTGAAACACAAAAATCCATATGACATGAAAGATTAGACATAAATATTCATAAATATCTGAAATAACAACAGAACTCATAATTAAACTTAGAAATCATAATCGTGCTTGCTAAGACAGTCCATCACTCCTACTGCTCACAATCATCTGTAACACAATCATCTATGGGGGTGAGTATTAAAAATACTCAGTAAGTGAATTCACATACTAATGAGTTTCACATGACATAAATGTAAACATATAACTCATGCAAATTTATTTCACACGTTCACAGGTCACATAAAATACTTGTAACAACACATTGATTTCATGATTAACATATAACTTGAACTTGTACTTATACATGCCAATACTTATACTTGCTTGATCATAATTCGACTAGACATATCCATCGATTAACAACCTAATCAGAACTGTTTCACAACTTGAACTTGAACTTGTAACGTGAACATGACAGTTTGGGTGTCCTGAAACTTGATATCACTTAATGTTATCTGAACCTCAAGAACGTTAACATGAACATGGTGACACCCAACTGTATAACTTGATAACATGACGTGAACAATCTGGTTACTTGATAACCAAGGGGAATGACTAAGTCTACTTCTTGTTTACTTATCACTTTTTACTTGAATTAATAGTCATATTTCACGTTATCACATATACATAAGTAAACATATAACTTGTTCATGAACATAAACACATAACTAATACATGTGTAACTCAAAATATAATCATACTTAACATGGTAAATAATTTCATCATAATATGGAAAACAAATAAAATACTTGATCATAAGATTGAACATAAAGAAATAATAAAAAACAATTTCACATTATATTTCTACACTTATAACATATGAACCGAATTATTATGTAAATCCACTTACTTGGATTCACTACGAATTAAATTTAGCAACTAATGACCTGTAATCCAAGGATCCCAGGTCACAACAAATTCATATAATATCTACAATTATTCAAATAACTGAGCGAGGTTGGGAACAGATGGAAACCACATCGGGTGAAATTATCAAATGGTTTAAAACGGTTCAACAAGGTTCGAGTGGTCTGAATTGGTTCGGTTCTGCTATTTTGGGCTGGTTCAGTCTGGTCGGGTTGAACTGGTCTAGTCTGACCGAGTCGGTTCAGTCCGGTCTGGTCTGATTGAACCGGTCTAGTTCAGGTGAACCGGTTCAAAAGAAGTAAAAAAATAGAAAAGGAAGACGAAGAAGAGGGAGAGAGAGAGAGAAAGAGAGAGAGAGAGAGAGAGAGAGAGAGAGACGCAACATGGGGACGAAGGAGAGATAGAAACAGAATAGAGAAGGGGAGGGAGATGAAGAAAATGGAGAGAGAGAGTCGCACAGAGAGGGGGGAGAGAGAGACGGAACACAGAGAGGGGGAGAGAGAGAGACAGAACAGAGAGGGGGAGATGAAGGAGAGAGAGATAGAACAGAGCGGGGAAGGAGACGAGGAAGAGGGAAAGAGAAACGCACAGAGAGGGGGAGAGAGAGGGGGAGAGAGAGACAGAACAGAGAGGGGGAAAGAGAGAGAGAGACAGAACATAGGGGGAAAAAGAGAGAGAGAGAGAGAGAGAGAGAGAGAGAATAGAAATGGGGAAAGAGAGAGAAAGACAGAACAGAGAGGGGGAAAGAGAGAGAGAGACAGAACAGAGAGGGGGAAAGAGAGAGAGAGACAGAACAGAGAGGGGGAAAGAGAGAGAGAGAGAGAGAGAGAGAGAGAGAACAGAGAGGGGGAGAGAAAGAGAGACAGAATAGAGAGGGGGAGAGAGAGAGACAGAACAGAGAGGGGGAGAGAGGGAGACGCACAGAGAGGGGGAAAATAGAAAATGGAGATGAAGAAGAGGGAGAGAGAGAGACAAGAAATCATACCTTGATTAATGGAGGATAAATGTTGAAGAAGAAACTAGATGAAGTAGAGATGTGCAATCATATAAAAATGGGATAGAGAGTTGTAAGTGGTTACAAAGATTAGCTTGAGATAACAAAAGAGAGATTTGGGGGAGAATTGTTAAGAGAAAACACAAAGGAAACAGATAGGGTGGCTTAGGGTGTAAGTGCATATATGGTGTGAGTGAGTTCTAAATTACAAAAATACCATTTATTAAAAACTTGGGTATTACAGGTTGCCTAAGACAATTGTTAGTGAGAGAGATGTTAGGTTCCTATTTCATTTTTGGTGCACTTTATGGAATAAATTAGGAACTAAACTCTCATTTTCTATCCTTGCACATCCTCAAACGGATGGTCAACTGAAGTAGTTAACATGACACTTACTATTTTGTTGCGTGCTATCATTTAAAAGAATTTAAGCAATGGATTAGTGTTTACCACATATTGAATTTGCTAACAAGTATGTTCATTCTGCTTCTTCTTTTTCTCCTTTTAAATTTGTTTATGGTTTTAATCCTTTAACTCATGTGAATCTTTTGCCTACTAATGAACATGCTAATCTTGATGGTAAGAAAAGGCCAGATTTTGTAAAGGATGTTAACATGCCAAGGTTTAAGCTAATGAGCATGCTAATCTTGATAGTAAGCAAGCCAATAAGGGGCGTTTGAAGGTTGTTTTTCAACCTCGAGATTGGGTTTGGGTGCACATGCGTAAAGAGAGGTTTCCTACACAAAGGAAATTAAAGTTGCAACCTAGAGGAGATAGACTTATTCAAGTCTTGGAACGAATCAATGACAACGCCTACAAATACTTTCAAAGAGTGAGGGAATACTGGAGATCGAGATGTTATTCCCAAATATTCTCAAATTCTATTACAAGGAATTGACGGTCCAATAACTAGGGCAAGAATAAAGAGGATGAAAGAGGCTTTACAAGGCTTAATCATGGAAGTGCATCACAAAGAGGCTATTCTAGAAAATTCTAAGACTAATCTAGAAGATTTCAAAGCTTTATTAAGGATAGTCACTTATCTTTACATGCAAGGCTTAGATCTGGAAGAACAAAGATTGAGATCCATGACATGAGGCCCAATTCACATGTTCAGTGTTTTGATGGGCTTAATTGGGTGCATGGGCTTAAGATTTTATTTTATTTTAAGTTGTTTTGATGGGCCTAAGAGATTATGGGCCTAAGTAAGGTTTTGTTTTATTTTATTTTAACTTCCTATGTTCAAATTGTCATTACTTGTAATCTTCTAGAAGGATCTTCATTAGTTAGTGTTTTCTTTATAAAGGCTGCAAAGATGTTAAAAATATTTCATTATTCAACAAGTATTTTCTTTGCCTTTTTGTCTTCTTTGTAGAATATAGTATTTTGACTTATCAAGAGAGCGATCAATCTTGTGGTGTCTCAAGAATACTAATTAACGACAATTTGTTTCCTAGCATTCTAAGCGCGTCTAACCCATTGGTTCAAGGGTTCCTTGGGTTGGTCACCTAGATGGTTCATATCAGCAATCCAATGGTTGTTTGAGGGGTTAAAACCATAACATAAATCTCCATATTTGAGAAATTTTCTCCATAAATATCTTCCTTCCTTTAAGGAATAAAGGAGAAGATACATTGAACATGGATAATTAACTGATAAAGAATAATTATAAATAGATGGTGACTCTAATTTAAATGGTATGCAATTCTGCTTACTGCTATTGTTTTATAAGCACTCTACTGTCTTGATCGTTAAAGTGTAGTAGGTGGGACACCACCCTAATGCCACGCCTACTGCTTTCACGATCGGTCTTCATTTTACAGATTCTTAGATGAATCACCAAGTGACACGTGCAGATCGTCTTCACAGTATAAAATTAATGAAACAAATTTTGAACTTTTCAAATGAACACTTGTATGGAACTAATTATAAATTTTTCAAATTAACACATGCATGAAAAAAATTTGTAACTAAACCATCCAAAATTCGTTTAACATAATGAAACAAATTAACACTAGTACATAATCAATCCATCCAAGATTCTTTTCTATCAACTCAACCTAAAATTTATTTCTAATTCCTCAAAGATAAAAAAAAAATTATTTGGAAAGTTTTGCAGGATTTTCTTCCTTCTAGGCACCATGAAAGCTCTGCATTGGGAATCACTATTGTGTAATTGTAATGATCAGTCGCAGAAAATGCTACGGCGGTATCTATATTCTATTCTGTCAGTATAATAGCATGAGGTCAGTATGGATAGACAAAGGATTAAAAGGCCAAATTAAACATGAATGCCAACTTGTGTAAGCATATGCTACCATATGCACAGCATTAACCCACCCCACCACTAAAGTCCATATTCACAGACAAAATTATATATCACTGCTTACTTTTAGCAACTTGTGCAAAATGGCACTATCAACAGCACCAACAAGCATCTTCCCAATCCAACCAAAAAGCTTCCAAATTTAATGAATAAAAACTAAATGTTTGGTTTCCATTCCTTTCCTTAACTATAGAGGGTGTGACACAAATGGTGTACAAATTTGTATTTTTCTTAGTACTCTACACAATTTTCTTTACTCTTGAAATTAAGATATAATTCGAAAACAAGTTTGTTCATCATATGTTTTAATTTGAGATGGTTTTTGAAATTGATATTGAAAAGTTCTAGCAATATTTATATATACTAAAGCAACTGTTTTCATTTATTAATAGTTTTTTATAAAACAACATTAGTTTCCTTATTTTTTTATTATCTAAATGTTATTTTTTAAAATTATGATATGATGCGTGAGGGAGCCTTGGTTACAATATTAACATGTCAAATATTTATACATGTACAAAGTTTTATTTACCAAAATTTGGTTAAAAAGGGATAGCCTAGTGAAGATTCTACTCCATAATTAATATAGATGATGCATTATTAAGAATAGAGATTTGTCTCTATTGAGGCATCACTTTCTTGGGGCATCTCACATTAATAATGGGTACGAAAACTTTATGGCAATACCTGACTGTCCAAAACATATATAATGTAACTAATTTACTTATCATCTAAATATGAATTTTTTAATGTAAAAAAAATTGTTTGTGATAATATAAGAATTATTTTTTTACATTTCAGTATCAATGTTCTAAAAGAATTTTTACATTTCATTATCTTTCAAATGTGGAGAAATCAATGATTAACTATATATTCGTTTTGAACTAATTACAAACTAAGCAAGAATTAGACTAAATATAATTTGATACCGTGATGCGTCAATCAATTATAAGTTAATGTTTTATAATTAATTAAAGAAGTTATCTTTATATATTTATCAATCTATAAATGATTGACATATCATTTGATAAAATAAAACTTAATCTAATTAAATCTTAGTCAATATACGTAACTACTAATTTATTTACGACACAAGCAGGCAATGAAATAAATAACAAATGTAGAAATGCTAAAGTAAGAAGAAGATATGTAATTGTACTCTTAATTTATGTATATCATTGATCAATAAGCTAATTTCACAATGAAATAGAATATTCCTTCTAATAGCAAGATAACAGATTTTTTTTGGACTCTCTTTAAATTCATTATCATTGTAGAGGGTTCAATAATTGTATTATAGATTTCTTGAATAAAGGCCCACTCAACCCAATTCCTATATAAAGATTTTCTACGAAACTCAAACAATTGATTACAAGCTCAAAGGGACATAAAGTCAAAATATGACCGAACCTCATATTTTGGCCGAAGTTCATATTTTGGCCGAAGTTCACATTTTGGCCGAATCTCGCCGAGCCGAAATATGGACAAACCTTACATTCCGACCGAACCTCATACAAGGCGGATAAGGCCGAATCTACAAAGGCTGAAAGGTCGAATCCACAAAGGCTGAAAGACTGAATCCCGAACTCAGACTTTAGTTAATATGACTGAGAAATAATAATATCGAATGACACACGGTAGTGTCTCAAGACCAAAATAAATCACAAATAAGGGGAAGAGATATGAAGCCTTCATTAAAAATAAAACTAATGATCATTTCATATTCCAAAAGCAAACAAATTCTCAAAGATATATGACATTCAAAACATTCAGAATTCTACTTTTCTTTCCTTTCCTTCACTTCATTGACTCGAGCGTTAGAGTGTATTAGGTTAGACACCACGCTAGTGTTAAGTCAATATCTTCATGTTCATTTTTCTCTTGTGTTCATCAGATGACATTTAAAGGAATACGTGACAGAATCATTGATAGTGGATTTCTGACATCCACAATTACTCTATGGTTTCAAATTAATAATAACATTTCTCGTTTCTTAACAAAAGGTCATGAGTTCAAATTAGCTTTCACAAATTTAGACCCCTTGAGAATTTGTCCCATCCTCATCAAACATGCCACAATTAGATATTCTCAAGTAAAACTATTACACAACAATATGACATGATATATGAATGCATGATAACATGAATATGTTTCGAGATGAATTCTTCTTAAAGGAAAATGTAATAACTTGATTATTTTCAAAGATATTGTGTTAAAAATATAAGTTTGGGGCAAGTCTTAACTCACAAACTAGTTTTTTTATGAGTTAGGTCTTAAGACACTAACAAAATTTACCCCGAAAAATAATATATCATTTCACGTGAATTGTTTTTCGTCTAAAACACTGATATTCTTTTATCTGTGAGTAATGGAATTTTTTTCATTTATGCTTATATGAGAAAGCATGTAACTTAGTCGAGGATTGGGATGGTTCGCTCAAGTTTGATTAAAAAAAATTAATAATCATGTGTGCTTGGGACAGTTTACTCGCAAACATCAACTAATTTCATAGAATTTGTGACATGAATTAAGATTAATCATTGCCCATAACACTGAGGCATGACTTCAATAGATTAATTATACAAATAGGTGTTAGAATTAAAACTTAAAAATGAGCAAACTTCCCAGTCAAGTACATCAACAAGGAGAAATTATAAGAGTAGAGAGCTACACTATGAACGTCAATGGTATTATCTGATAAAAAAACAAAATGTGTATATTTATTCTGACTAAAAAAAATTTAAAAATAAAAGATTTTTTTTTAATTTAGTTCTAAGTAGAAATAATTCGTTCATATAATAATAACGTGGATCTCAAGCTACATGGCAGTAAGATACAATAACTGTGAAAAGTTAAGTCGTGACTCATCCATCCGGCCATCCCCATGTGCGTAATAATGCATAGGGATCTGCACCAAACGATGTCGTCAAATCACCAAAACCGAAAGGAAAGCAAAATAGAAGAAAGAATGGAGGAAGGAAAATAAGTCAAAGTCAAAGCATCAAAACACAACTCAACCCAACTCATAATCATAATCATAATCATAATAATATTCTAATCATCTAATGCAATTGATTAGCCCTTCCCCATCTCTCTCTCTCTCTCTCTCTCTCTCTCTCTCTCTCTGGCACCACCTACCACACTAGAACTCTTCTTCTGATCTGCTCTCTCAGTCTTCCACTCTCAGTGAGTTAACCTTGTTCACTTATCTTTACCTTCCAACTCCATTGCAATAATGCTCCTCTGCCCGGTTCAACTTTCAGTTGCAAAAAGCTCCGGACCCTTATACTCTGTGAAGTAGAGCAACCCTGTTTAGTTTTCACTGTCGGGTTTTCGGTTTGTTCTTCCTACGCACTGTACTTGCCATTCTTGCTCTTTTCTTTTTAGTCGCTTTATATTACTTCCAAATTTCCGAGGTTTTCACATGTCGGTTCCGTGCTTCGTTTTCTTTTCTCCGTAATTTAGTTCTTCATTCCCGATGCTTTAGGAATTACATTGTGAATTTAACTGATTTTGGGGTTTACATTTGTTCTAGTTGAGTTCATTTTCTGCTGATTCTTGGACTCTGTAAACTGATAATTCTAATCTTTATTCCAATTTCTTGAAGATATTTGGCATTTTGTACCGACTTTAATAAATTCGCCGACTGGTTGGTATTGCTTTCGGTTAGGATTCCAGTCTTGTATAGGTTTCCCCATCCATAATCTTGCATTGAGTACAAGCCTTTTCTTTTTCATTTTTGGTTCTTTTGAAATCTCTACTCTTACTCATCGCTACTTGCAAGTTGTCATTTCGCCTTCCAATTTGGTACGTATACAATTTTTTGTCTGGGGATTTTGGAGTTGGGGTTGCTACAGAAGGAATGCAGATAATCTGTTTGATAATACTCCTGTTGGTCGTAAATGTGTTTGTGATGGGACAACAATCAGATATTGACGCACTCTTGGAGGTCAAGAGAGGCATTAAAGAAGAAGTCCCTTATCGGAAATCTCTTGCTTCATGGGATTCTAATTCCTTGGATTCTGATGGTTGTCCCCATAACTGGTATGGTGTTAGTTGTAGCAGTGGCCGTGTGACATCAATTACCCTTGATGATTCGGGTCTAGTTGGCGATTTTAACTTTGCAGCCATTAGTGGCCTCACTATGCTTCGAAACTTATCACTTTCGAACAACCAGTTGACGGGGACAGTTTCGATGATTGGTTTAATCAAGTCACTTGAATTTGTGGATCTCTCCTGCAATATGTTTCATGATTCCGTACCTTCATTATTGACCAATTTAAATCATTTGGTGCTTTTCAATCTTTCTTTTAACCAATTTGAAGGAACTTTCCCCTCTGGCATTGGAAAACTTGAAAAGTTGAAGTACTTTAATCTACGGGCTAATGGCTTTTCTGGTGATATTATGAATCTTCTGTCCCAAATGGGTAGTGTTCTTTACGTTGACTTAAGCAGTAACCGATTTTCGGGTTCATTGGACTTAGGACTTGGAAACTTATCTATCATGCCCTCGATTCAGTATTTGAACGTTAGCCACAACCTATTGGGGGGAGAACTTTTCACTCATGATGGAATGCCGTATTTTGACAGCTTAGAGGTTTTTGATGCTAGTAACAATCAGTTTGTTGGTAACATACCTTCCTTCAGTTTAGTGTTCTCTCTACGTATTCTTCGGCTCGGAAGCAACCAGCTATCAGGGTTTCTTCCAGAAGCTTTATTTCAAGAAAGCTCGTCACTCTTGTCTGAATTGGATCTTAGCCTTAACGAGCTTGAAGGTACCCCAATTTACTGTATCGTAAATAAAACAGTAGTTTATTATTCATTCTTTGGACTATGGTCTAAAGTTTTGCGTAATGCTCTCCTCTTTTGAATATTAATTTCCTTAGAAATCGTTCTTCACCAATTTAAGAAAACTCACATCCTTGGCAGGTCCAATTGGGAGCATCACTTCTGGATCTCTGAAGACGCTAAACATATCCTCAAACAAGCTCACAGGCTCCTTACCTGCCAGCATTGGCCACTGTGCCATTATAGATCTCAGTCATAATATGCTTTCAGGTAACCTGTCCCGGATCCAAAGCTGGGGGAATTATGTAGAAGTTATTCGGTTAAGTTCAAATTCATTGACGGGAACCTTGCTAAACCAAACCTCTCAATTTCTGAGGCTAACTTCCTTTGAGGTATCAAACAACTCATTAGAGGGTGTTCTTCCACCGGTTTTAGGTACATATCCGGAACTTAAACTCATTGATCTTAGCTTCAACCAGCTTACTGGACCCCTCCTTTCTAGTTTCTTTAACTCAACAAAGTTAACTGTTATTAACCTGTCAAACAACAAATTTAACGGATCAATACCCGTTGCGGAAATGCTTGATCCCACTTCAACATATTCATCCCAAAATTCAAGCATGATTTCTCTTGATCTGTCACATAACTCATTGACTGGTCATTTGCCTGAAGAGTTGAGTATGTTCTACCGCTTGGTACTGCTTAATTTATCGAACAACAACTTCCAAGGTGTCATCCCTAACGAGCTTCCAGATGGGTTGCAAGTATTTGATGTGTCTTTCAATAATCTTTCCGGTATTATTCCAGAAAACTTGAGGCGGTTCCCCGAGTCAGTGTTCCATCCTGGAAACTCCTTGTTAGTTTTTCCTTATTCACCATCACCCCCGAATGATGTTCCTGGTTTAACAGTGACCACGCTTAGGTCTCATATGAAACCTGCTATGAGAATTGCCCTGATTGTCGGTTCAGTTGGAGCCGTTGCCATGGTAGCTATTGTGTGCATCATGATCTATTACAGGGCCAGATGGCGGGAGCACAGAAGAAGCATTTCTGTAGGCAATGTTGGAAAGAATGAGGGTTCTTCAGTAATTTGCAAATCAGAGCCTACCAAGAATGAAATATGTTCATCAAATATTGCCAAAGAGGTCCCACCTTCATCAAATAAGGCTTTCAGTCCTGAATATTCCGAATCCTTGAAGAAAGAAGAAAATCTATCCTCTCCCATGTCTCTCATGTCATCTTCAAACCCATCTCCTTCAAAAAACCAGCAGCAATTACCCGATAATCCCAGTTTGCTGAAAGTTCGCTCTCCAGATAAAATGGCTGGTGATCTACACCTTTTTGACGGCTCCTTGGCGATTACAGCAGAGGAACTTTCACGCGCTCCAGCTGAAATTATTGGGAGGAGTTGTCACGGGATATTGTACAAGGCCACACTTGACTCTGGTCATACAATGGCTGTCAAATGGTTGCGTGAGGGAATGGCAAAAGGAAGGAAGGAATTCGCAAGGGAAGTAAAGAAACTTGGGAGTATCAAACACCCAAGTTTAGTTTCGGTGATCGGATACTATTGGGGCCCTAAGGACCACGAGAAGCTGCTTATATCTAATTTTCTCAATGCACATTCTTTGGCCTTCTATCTTCAAGGTAAGAGTCTATTTCTATTTCTTTGGTTCGAGTATAGTCATAAAAACCAGAACTGTTATGGATTCATTGCTCTAATGATCTTGGTAAAAGCGTAACTAAAACCTAATTAGTTGTCCCATTATCTTTGTGGACCAATCCTGGAGCATCCTGAGGTCAAAGCTGGACTGATTAGTTCAGAAAGCTTAATTTGTATCGTCCATATAAATATTGGACAATATTATTTTTTCATGGTTGAATCGACGTAGAACCTGAAACTGGTTTTATTGACCGGTTTTCATGTTTTCTCCAGAGACAGAGGCAAGAAGAGTGCCACCGTTATCTCTTGATGAGCGCCTAAGGATTGGTGTAGATGTAGCGAGGTGTCTGAATTACTTGCATAACGAGAAGGCAATACCACATGGAAACCTAAAATCAACAAACGTTTTGTTAGAATCTCCTGCTATGAATGCACAGCTTACTGATTACAGTCTCCACCGAATTCTAACACCAGCGGGCACAGCCGAACAAGTTTTGAACGCGGGAGCTCTGGGCTACCGACCCCCGGAATTTGCAAGCTCAAGTAAACCATGCCCTTCTTTGAAGAGTGATGTGTATGCCTTCGGGGTCATCTTGTTGGAGCTTCTAACAGGAAGAAGTTCCGGGGAGATAGTTTGTGGGATCCCTGGGGTTGTTGATCTAACAGACTGGGTGAGGTTCTTGGCAGGAGAAAACCACACCTTTGAGTGCCTTGACAATATGATTTTGGAAAGGAATAGTACTGAACTCCGGCACAAACTTATCTACGATATGCTACAAGCGGCTCTAAGATGCACCCTCCCAGCATCTGAAAGGCCTGACATGAAAACTGTCTTTGAAGATCTTTCAAAGATGCTATGATGTGAAGCAAAGTCTAACCTTTGATATTTCGCGCTAACATGATTTTTTTTCCTCTCTATCTTTCGAAAACCGATTGTTTTCCATTGCTTCTTTCTGTAATTCTTTTACTGGTTAAATTTGTTCTTCAAATATTGACACAACACTGGGTAGTTATTCCTTCATCTTGAGCATTTGTTTCAGTGGATTCGAAGTAGTTTTTGGGTTCAATTGAAGGAAAATAAAGAGCTGAGGCCAAAACATATGTAATTATTCTTTTGGATGACTAGCTTGGTTTAGGAATGTAATTCTGATACCAGAATGCCATCTACTTACTATTAGGATCTTATCAAGTATTCATCTTACCAATTGATATGTCATGTACTTGCAGAACTTTGAATAACCAAAAAACGAACAAAAGAAACTGTGGGAGAGACTCTGTCGTGGACTGCCCCACAATACATATTTGTAAATTCTCAATTGATTCTCTTCTTATTTTCTTGCTTTGGGAAACTGAGTCAGAACAATTCTCTCAGACAGATACAAAGCTTTATCTCTACAAGACAACATCATCTTGGTTAGTTTCAGCCTTCAGGTAATTACTTTCTTTGCTCTTATCAATCATGGCACTAAAACTTTCTATTGATATTGTCTTTTAAAATTACTGTATACATATATGTGTTCCTTTCTGAAATATCAACCTTCTCCCCACAACAAACCAAATTATGATATTTCATGTGTTTTACAAAGCATGAACTTCTTCCTTTTAACTAATAATATCTTTACACATTCATTCAACCAAATATTGCACAAATGTTGATGCCTTTCTCTCTTGGCACTATAGGAAGTATGAACATTATTTTTAGAGTTGTCTTGTGATAAATATAGCACAAATTTCTATTTACATTCTTTTAGGTGAGGCGTGCAATAAATAAAACTATCACACATGCATGTATGTGTACAATCTTAATCGTTCATCATGGTGAGATCCACTGTAATGATTACATCAACAGACGGTAAAAGATTGCACGTTCCTAGTAAATTATTTTAATTAATAAAAAAAATTGATAAAATATAATAGTCAACTACAATAACTACATTTTTTGAATTTAGTAATAAGCTTTATGGTCATGCACTCACGTCTACAACTACTATGTACAAAATTGGTTTTCTCAATGGAAATATCTGTAATCATGCAACTCTTATACAGAACGCTTCCATTTGCTAACGATACTTTCACTCTCAGCTCATATGGCGGACCGTGTCTACCCCATCGACGTCACCAACGCCAGGCCAATTTCTCCGGAAACAGAAACTCCAGTCCCTTCACCTGGAACTTATGTCATCCAGCTTCCCAAGGACCAAGTCTATCGCTTCCCTTCGCCGGAAAATGAACGCCGTTATCAGCAGTACACTCGCCGGAAGCACCGCCGAGGTCGCTGCTGTTGCTGCTTCTGCTGGATGATCGGCCTCCTAGCATTCCTCTTTATATTCTCTGGCACATCTGCCGCCGTCTTCTACCTTGTCCTCCGGCCTGAATCGCCAGATTACTCTATTGACGCCATCGCTATCAAGGGGATCAACCTTTCATTGACAGCCCCGGCGACTTCGATATCGCCTGAACTTGACTTAACTTTCCGAGCTTTAAACCCTAACAAGAAGATCGGAATTTACTACGAGAAAAATAGCTTGGTCGAGGTGCATTATTCGGAAATCAAGCTTTGTGACGGTGTATTACTGGAATTTTACCAGCCGTCGAAAAACGTAACGATTTTCATGTTGCCGTTAAGTGGGTCCCATATTGAGTTAACGCGCACGGTTGAAAAGGAGCTGTACGATTCGCAAAAGAAAAACATGGTACCACTAAAATTGGATCTAAGGGCGCCAGTTAAACTGAAGGTGGGGTCTGTCAGGACGTGGACGATTACCGTTACGTTTGCCTGTAACGTGACGGTAGATAAGTTAACGGCGAACGCTAAGATTGTATCAAAGAAATGCGGCGGTGTGAAGCTATGGTAGAAGTGGAGGTACTCTCACCCCCGGCGCTCCCCCGGGGGACTCCCCGGCCTTAAAATTGCATTGAAAAACTTTGTACTTTGACTATTGTACATTCAACGACCCTCTCAAACTTATCTGATATTAAAGTATTTTGACTTGAAAAAATGACTTGTTTGACTCTATGGAATAAACCATAATAAAAATTGTGTTTCATTTCATATTTTCTTTCACCTTAGAATGTTGAAGACAATGGTGAATCCAAAAACACTAACACTAAGCAAAGGAGGTTTAGTAACTAAAAACAAATCCAAAAACACTAACACTAAGCAAAGGAGGTTTAGTAACTAAAAACATTCATATTTCTTTCTTGACGCCTATTCTATTGGCCTAATAACATTCAGGGTAAATTTTACTAATTTCTTCTGCATTTTGCCTTAATTATAAAAACAAGCTCTTTAGTTCAAGAGCATACATAATCCGTTCATCTAATTTCATTAAATAATTCTAGATTGATCAAATTTTAAGTCATCAAATGATGTGTGATTAATTCATAGATGGATTTGACAAATATTTTTAATGAGTAATAAAACATTAACTTATGAATTAATGACACATTATTTAATCACTTCAAACTTGATTAGTGTAGAATTACTCAAATTCATTTATAACCAACACAAAAGTGTATAGAATAATTTTCTTCTCAAAATGCCCTCACTTGCCCTTTTGTAAGTTATCAGGATTTGTCATTAGTGATGTTTGAGAAAATGTTTAATTCTTTTTTTGTTAGATGAAATTTAAAATGTTTGAGTCAAGAAATAACATTTTATTTTTAGTTCAACGTTATGTGTTTCAGACCTAACAATTTGTATGAATGTTGGCCATAAGTTTGACTCCTGTAGATAGTGGTGTTTAAAACTAAACCGAACCGAAAAATGTCTGGTTTGGTCAGTTCTTTATATGTGTTCGGTTCGATCGATTTTGTTGTCGAACCAATTTGGTTCGATTAAGAATTTTGGTGATTTTCAAACCTAACTGAAATATTAAATTAATATTATCTATTTATTTTTTATATACAATTTCATATAAAACTGAACCAAAATATTAAATTAATATTATTTTTTATATATAATTTCATATAAAACTGAATCGAACCGAAATAAAATTTTGATTTTATATTATTTTTATCAATAATATCATTTAAAATGATTTAAAAATAATTTTTAATTAATAATACCGAACCGAAGAACCGAACCAAACCGAAACTCACGGTTCGATTAGATTCAGTTCTTTTAGCATTCATAGTTCGATTCGATTTTTTATTGCCGAATCAAAGTTTCGGTTCAGTTTTTCACTAAAAATCGACCGAATCTTGAACACCCCTACCTATAAAGCACATGTTGCTTGCGAACATGTGTCAGGAGTCGTTGAAAGGTAGTCTAGCATTATTCCACGTGGTAGAAGTTTGGTGGGCCAAGTCATAATCGAAACGTGAGCGCAAGTTTTTAATTAAATAAAGAATAACATTTTTTCCTTTCACATCAAGTCATTTTTTGTGAGAGGGCTCTATGCAATAATTCAAGCTAGATAGAGTGTTTGCATAATTACTCAAATATTTATAATGACTAGCTAACTTAACGTGTGATGAACATGTATATCACTATCTACAACATTTCAACACAAATAAAATTAATCATAATACATGCATAATATATTCAAATAAATTGAAAAGTGTTTCAAAAATGAAATTATATTTTTTGATGTGAAAAATATGTCAGCATCCACTGTCGAGATGACTGTCACACGTCGCTTGGTGATTCTTCCAGGGGTCTATAAAAATCAAGAACGATCGCGAAAGCAGTAGGCAGGGCACCGGGGGTGCCCAACCTAATGCATTCTGGCGATCAAATCAGTAGAGTGTTTAGAGAAAAATAACAGTGTGGAGAATTGTTTACCATTTAATAGGGATCATCATATATTAATAATGATTTTCTGTATCAGTCAAACATCCAAATTCAGTATATATTCTTCCTTATTCTGATAAGGAATAGAGATATTCATGGAGAATATTCTCTGATCAAGATATTTTGATTATCATATTATAATTTTTAACAACCATTGAGATTGTCTGATACATTTGATGTGTGCTTATTCTTTCCTTGTATGACTGATTATTATATCTTATGTGATAGGAAAATGATATTAGTTGTCTCGAGTAGTCACATAGGTATGAGATTTCCTCGTCATTCATGTGACCTTGATAGTGTAAGTATATGTAAGGTCGTGTCCATCGATCTGGTCGTAGAGGGTACTTCAATCATCATGGTAATTTCGGTCACGGATGGCTCATCGGTTTAGACTTAGCTACCCGAGAAATGAGAGTATTGAGTCTTATTCGGAAATATTATTAAATGGGTTTTAACCCGAATGTTTTTTCTCCATACAAAACTAAAACTAAATATAACAAAATAAATTATTGCGAGCTCAAAACTTATGAAACAAATATGTTGTTCAAATAAAAGATGTAGCAAATACAAATACTCGGTCTAACTCTCCTAAACTTCATATAAAAAACACTAATTTGGTCATTTTATGTGTTATCACATTCCACTGCCTCCTAATATGGAAAAAACTAAATATGATGCTGAGTATTTGTGTGCGAGTGTTTTGGAATTGGCAATGATTTTTATATAGGTTGAAATATGAAAGATTTGAGGGAAAGACAGAAGAGAGTTATTGAGATGTGAATATGTATTTTTGGAAGATGTGAATTTATTTTCTGAAAAAATTAATGAAGAGGTTTATGAGAAATGAATAGTAACCAACGGTTATCTGTAATATATAAATAAAAATATTTTAAGAATTGTAGGAATAGTGGTGTACAAATTATCTAAAGATATTTCTCCTTTTATTCTCACTTTTTATATATAAACAAGATTATCATTAGCAGGTCAAATTATATTTAAAAAAAAAATCAATCAGATTGGACTGTCTTAGACTAGATTATGCAAACTGTTATGTGTTTAATGCAGCAATGAATAAGAAAACCGAACAACATATAAGAGATTTGGTACATATTGATTAATTTTTTTATTAATATTGTATTATACTTCTAGTTCTTAATATTTAATATTTTTATCTTCTAATGAAAATGTCAATATTTTATAGTACCTAACATCAATTATTTTAATCTTTGGAAAAAATATCAATTATTTTAATCAACGATTCTTAAAATCATTCATTTTATTTGCACTCATAAGTATTATTTAAAAACAGATATTTATTAATATTAGTTAGCCATAAGTATTAAATATTATATATTTTAGTTTAATTTTATTATATCTTCAAAAATTATATTATCTATAAAATTTAATTTATCTGTTTTAATTATTATCAATTTTGAGTTTCACTTTTTATAAGCAAATATAGATTTAAATTTTATAAGTTTGTAATATTTAAATTTTATATTGTGTATTAATTAGTACTTTGTTTGTCGTATTAAATGTATTTAAAGCTCCACTTTAGATTGAGAAAAATAGCATCAGTTATATTTTTGTTCGAGTAATACAAGAATAATTAAGTTGTAAGTTAAGTTTTAAGTGACTAAATGATTTATCAATTATTAATTAGATAATTAACTAATAACAATATTGTTATTTTAACTTATTTACATATATCACTTAGTTGATTTAAAACTTAGTCTAAAAATTGATCATCGTAAAAATAGTCATCTTTTTAATTTTATTTAGCTTAAAATTGCTAATTTCTGTCGACATAACTTATTACAATAGATTACATGTAAAACTACAACTAATGGAGTCAATAACGATCATAATGTGGCAAAAATTTATACTTTGAGTGATAGGAGGCGTGTATGCTAATCCTCAATGCCTCCAGTTGGAAACATGTCTTACTTATTTTAAGACTAGAAAAAGAGGTGTAGTAGTCCCACCAAAACTTATTCTAATGCAAAAGACACTTAATTCTCATCTCCCTCCCAAAGAAGTTCCATTCCCGGAGATATTCACATGTTTCAAAAATACCAACAACTTCATAGTCAATTTACACAAATATTCTCCACTTTTAATTGAAAATTAGATAAACTTTTTATTTGTAAATAAAAAGTCATTTTAATTTATATTCATTTATTTTATTTAGCAAATTACAAAAAAATAATGCTAATTATTAATAGTTCATTCTAATAGCTTTTTTATATTGAATCATTTCTATTTGATTCTAATTAGTAAATTAACTAATAATTTTAATTAATAAATAATATTCTTTATTTCATTATCAAACTAAATAATTTATTTAATTACAATTATTTGATATTACTTAGTAAATTAAAAATGATTTATTTTAATATATTACTACTTCATGTTAAACCAAAGAATATAATAATATACTAAAAATTAATTAAAAGTGCGAAAGTAAGTTATTTTGCAGGATAGTTTGATAAATGAAGGCTATCATTTTTATTCTTGATTGTTAGTAAATGTATCAGTAACATTAAAATTCTTTTCTATCCTAATTCCTGACAACTAATTAAATGTCAATAAAATTATATATATATATATATATATATATTCGTTTTTAGTGTTTATCCCAATTCCTTTTAAAAATTTATTATTCCTTTTCATTATTTATTTCAATTCCTTTTAAAATTCATTAAACAAGTTATAAGGTAACTTTTGAAGTGGTCTAAAATAGGGAAATGACCCAAAAATAAAATAATTAGGAGAATGTCTCAAATGCAATTTACTAACATGTAAGATAATGATACAATGTTCCATTGCCATTATTTATCTTGATATATATATTTTTCAAAAATATTTTTTATCATAATTCAAAAAAATATCTTAGATGTATATTTTTTTTACCATAGTTTAAATCTCTTTCATCTTTACTATTTTTATCTCTTTCATTTTTATTTACCGTTTAATATTGTCATACCATTAGATATATATAGTTTCTTTCAACTTTTTAAAACTTTAAATATGTGAGATATAAAGGTCTACTCGAGAGTGGTTTTATAAAAGAATTTTTGAAATTTGTTTTGAGAAATTTTTTTTATTAAAAAACGTGTATAAGAAAAATTGTAACTTTTAATTTTATTATTATTAACTTTATCAAAAGATTTGTTTTTTTTTAATAAAACCTATCAAATTCACCACTCATCTCACGATTCATCTCTTTCTCATCCCCACGAGGACCAAGGCCAAATTCAATATCCATCTCTCTATTTGACTCACAAATTCATCTATCTCTCTCACAAATTCACAAACATATTCAATACCCATCTCTCTCTCACCAGAGCTTAAAGCAGACAGCGCAACTAGTGTACCAAACAGCGTTAAGGGAGAGTGACTTTCTTTTGAATGACCCTAAGGATTTTGCATCCAGAATCAATAGTTCAGTGAAATCTAGCTTAGATATAAGTCCTGACGCAGCAGTTGAGGAGGAAGATGAAGCTGAAGAAGCCGAGGTAGAGTCTAAGACTGAAAATGATGTTGATTCTACCAAGCCTGAAGCTGATGCCATTAAAGACGAGGATACAAAGCCTACTCTTCTCAAGGACGGGTTGTAGAAATAACCCCTATGGGATGATGAGCCAATTGATCTTTAAATGATCTGTTTTTTTTAATTATTAAAATTTGATGTAAGTAACGTGAGACAGTAAAAAATCTAGAACGTATGAAAAGCATGTGAATGACTATTTTTTATAACTTTTATAGATGTGTGATCATGTTTTATTATTTTTTTAAACCCAACTTACTCATCAACATTTTTGCTTTGAAAAGTCTCCCCAATCTACCTGACATATCATATCAAATAACTATCTGGCAATCAAAGTAAATAATTAACTTGTTAAGGGATATCAATATGCAAATATAATATTCATTTTGTAAACAACTCCACGCTTGCTTGGTTGAATACAAAGTAAACTTAGTACCTGAAAAATTATTTCACTTTCAATGGAAGGAAAATCGATATCATGATTTTCATTCATAGTAGAAGAAAGAATTTGCAAACTTAGTATGGAACCAAATTTATGAGCATAAAAGGGTGGAAAATTGGGAGTTCCTATGTTCATAGCAAAAGAACACTATACAAGTTTTCTTACAATGCTAACTAAGATCTCTCTTTCATCATAACCAGAGCCAGACACCCTCCTATAATTACAACATTAAGAATCACCAAATTTGTCTAACATCCCCAGATTACTATTTCATTATATACTCTTTTTTCATCAGCTCCTTTATTTTCTGAGATTCTCTTTTATTCGTTTTCTTCGTCGAATCAAACTCGCACCTGAAACTTTAATCCATCCTTGATTTTTACAACAATTTTCCGTCCAGCTTTCTATTTTTTCGGACACTCAATTTATCGTTGAGTCTTCGGTAGCTCATAACTATGCTTAGCATCTTGTATAGCCTTTTCGAGTTCTGCATACATCTTGGCGGAAGACTCTGCAAAATTATTCAACTGGCAAAAAAATCCAACCATGCTCGACCGAAATCTATCTAAACCTGAAAGGAAGTCCTCTGAAGCTTCGTCTCCCAATGTGTTACCAGCCATCAAATCACCATCCTCATCAGGCGGCTTCCACGACGTTAAAAGAGAACGTGTAGCCTTCCCTGGGTTTTTCTCTTGACGAGGCATCAATCGCGCAACTTCAACCACTAAACCTTTTATAGAATTTGTAACTTCACTCGTCGGTAAGGCATTGAGTTTCTCCAACCACACACTGCAGGTGACGTATATCGGCGGAGGGCCATAGCTTCTCACAGAGAGGGGAGCTGCTCTCCTATTTCTCTTTGAATTTTTCTGTGGAAGGGAGACGCATTTTAAAAGCCACCCGTTTATAGCTTGAAGGTAAGCCTTTTGCGCCACAATCCACTTTGTAAAAGTCGAGGAAAGAGAGTTGAGCTCGTCTTCTAGATGGATGGTAATCTGCCGATGTGTTTCGGACCATATAGAAATTTTGGTCGCCCCATTTATGTAAGCTACTAAAATGATGTTGAACTGAAGCTTGTGGCACTCGAACATCACTTCCCACATTCGACTTAACCTATAATCAGTACACAGCGAAATGCAGATGAGCCCCAAATGTAAAAGTCACGAGGCATAGCGCATACGGACTCTATACACATGCAGATGAATAATAACATATGAATACTACAATGAGAAAAATGTAAATTGGTAAATTATTCAAACACCAAAGAAAGCACTCGCCATATTTCCTTTCGTATGATATGATAGTCTTCAACTGAAAAAAACTCAATTAACATAATGCGAGCTTAAATTCTTAAAAACCTAGATTTCGGGTTGCTGACTCTAATTCTATAACCAAATATGAAGACCATCTGCAGCTGACTTACAACACTAAGAAACTCCGATGAATGCAATGAAACCTCAATATTTGTATATGAAGCAAAGAAGCCTAGTTGCCTACCAGTACCACTCTGACACAGGATGTAGGAATTCCGAATCACTTATTTTGAGTGGATCTTTAGGGAAAAAGAGTAACCAAGACAGAAAATACAGTCCCAGCTAATATTTATCACTTATTTCTACCATGTACACCGCTATATATCTTTGTTAGTTTCCTTTCCCTTGTACTTTAACTATTTTGCAATCACACTCCTTATACAACTTTTTTTCCAATTCACTCCCAAATTCAATGATTAGAATTATAGAGAAGGGAGATATCTCCAAAAAAAACTTATACTCCCACTTCCCACTTCACTCCCTAACTTGTTATGCTATGTGAGACCCAAACTTAATCCAGTTAGTATACCACATCAATATTAGAAAATGGAACTTGTTAGAATGAGTGAAATAGCTTGAGTAAGAAAATACGTGCAAATGGTGCACGTAGAGACGCCAAAACTGACAAATTTGTGTAAAAAGGGGCTTATTGCATACAATCACTAAAATTGGCCAAAAATAATTGTATAGTGCATGATTATTCTGCTGTTTGGTTGCAATTTAGCAAACGAGAAAATATTCATGTGTAGGAGGTATAGTAATAACTTACGATGGATGAAATCACGTTCCAGATCATCATTATAATAATTATGTAAATAATCAATTGAATGCATAACTCAACAGAGACGAGGAGCTAGCTACATACCCTGCAATCAACTCCTCAAGTTGCGGTTGGAGCTCTTGATCCCGCAATTCCTCTATCCTTTTTGATATAGATTCAATTCTGTGAATTGCAACTCTAATTCTTGAATGTAGGTCCTTCACTACAGCACGGGTTTTGTCAATTTTTTGTGGAGCTACTTCTTTTGATTCTAGTCCCCGTAATATTTTACACGTCATCTCATACTCCCTTCTGACCATTTCACTGGCCTGCAAATGAAGAAAGTCTCCAAGATGATGAACTTTATCGGGGACAATTTCGGTAAAAACAAATAAATATAATAGATAAGTTTCATCCTTCCCTTCCCCCAGGGCATATATAGTAGTATCTTTCATGCCTAAAACACAGAAATAGTTTTAAACTAGTTCAATAAGTCGAAGTGATGTTTCAAAGAATTGGTAGCCGATCTCATAACATTTCAATTCAAAATCACTATTCGCAGGAGCATAACAGATAAGCTACGTGTGTTGGTTACTTTGTTAAAAACGATAAGCTAGTTTTTTGACTATCATTCTATCAAATTTCCAGTTTTAGCAACTTGAGTTTTCCCTTCTGGATCAAGATAAGATTGTTGGTATTAAAACACTCTTTAAATATTCTAAGCTCATGGGTGGCCTTTTACAGGGACAGGTTTGGAATTTTCAAAATCTTGAAGAAATAATTCTACTTCTTTTAAAGTATGTCGAGCCAACAATATGTAGTGTGCGCTCCTTCGAACTTCAGTCAGTCTATAATGTCTTATAGGGTTGTTATCAAAATTGGCACACTAATTGTTTAAGGACAAAGGATATCTAACAAGAAATAATGTTTAAAAGGCCTATATGTAGCGAACCACTCTTCAAATGTTTTATTAGAGTCTTTCCTGCCGAAATATTAAGCCATTTGAACCAACCAAAAGAAATATTAAACCATTCGAAACTTTAAGCATGCATCCCAATATGCTTGCTCTTTCTTCTTTTTCTTCTCTCTAGAATTTTTATTGTTTTTTCTTGATTTCAGTTTTCCCTCTCTACGGTTTTACAGCGTTTATCCTTTTCCACACTCTAAATTCCACCATTTTCTCATATATCTGAAACTCTTCAAAAACTATCATCTGCCAAGAAAATATATTACAAGCATCCTGCTTTTGAATATATATCATGTCACATCAACAGCTAGATTTTTATTTCCCCTGAAATATACATCATCACCTTTACCACATTAACCTAGAATCTAAGACTGAAGCAATTATTTAAGAACAAAATTCATATATGTCAGATGAAAAAACATGTTTTGACATAACCATCATAATACAAAATTGCATTTCAGTCAGGAAGGCGCATGGGATGTTTAGTGGTAATCATATCCAAGATAAATTGCAAATTGTACAAGAATCGTTAAAAACTTATAGCAAATTATAGACGATGATTAAGAATTGAGAAAAACCCATGTAAATACATTTTTGATAAAAATTAAGAAATGGTTTTGAACATGGACATTGGCGCATTGCTGTTGCTAAATAAATACTTTTTGGTAATAAAATACCAGAATTTTTTTATGTATCAGTACCTCAGTAAATTGAACATACATATAAATGGAAACAAATCAGTTTGTTAATATAAAGGCACATACAAGTATCGAGCTCTTCATCATTCATCAGATTTTTAATGGACACCAACTCCTCCATATCAAGAAAGAGACATGAACATCTCTAATCTTGGCAGCAAATTCTGAGTTTGTTAGCTAAGTTTTTAGAAATTATTAAATTAATAATTAAGAGTTCACTTAATTTTTTCGGAAGTTGAAGGCTTAAGTAATGAAATTGAATTGCTAATTGATTTTATTAAGATAAAAGACTTTTTTGCAAAAAGGATACGCAACATAAGATGGATCTATCTAACCACCATTAATATTTCAAGAAAACAATTGCAACCACAATCATTGGGACGACAAGTACATAGCTGAAACTTATAACTACAATTAGGAAATCAGCAGTACCTTCACTTCATCATAAAGCTTCCTTTCCCATGCATATAGCCTATCTAAGGTTGAGGCGTGACTTCCTGAGATCATGCAGGAATTTATATTGCTAGAACGGTCCTCGAAATCGTCTTTGGAGTTTTCTCCTAAGAGATTCCTGGATGAAGAGGAACGCGATGATGTCGTCCTATGCCAAGTTAAATACTTAACGTCCTTTTGAGCAGGCTCTAATTGACATAAAAAAAGAGTTGGCAAGATATCAACCGGAGGGCAAAGAATATCAATATATGCAGTTTAAAAAGGTATATTCAATAATGATGCTCCACCATACACAATTTGAACTGTGCCGTGCAAGTATTGAACCAAACATCGGGCTATACAGTAATAGATGCTAAAACTTCACAGCTACAATCAAAAGTATCTAAGAGAAACTTTCCATGACTTCTGTAAACATCAGCAAGCAAGCTTGAGGTACTAAGACACTAAAATCATAAGTTAACCATAGATAATGTTTCCTACTGGATGAATCCCTCTGGACCCATTGCCATAAATGACAATTAGACGCACTTAGCATAGAAAAGATTTACGGTGAGCACCGACCAAAACATAATCTAGGATGACCTTGGAAGTCCTTATCTTCGGAACAGCTTTTTTTATCAGTAAATTTATATGTATTGACAAAAGAAACATCTCCAAAACTCCAAAAGGTAATCCAACTATGAAAACCGATGGATCAAGAATGTGGTTCCAAAGACTGGATCCACCCTTTAAAAGAAAAGAGTAAAAGACTCAAGTAGAAAATCTACTTGGGATTCAATCCCCTCGAAAATCCTTTTGTTTCTTTCAGACCAAACTGAACCACACTTCTTTAACATGTGCTTGTCTTTGAATCACTTTTGTATACTTGGAAACACTTCTTCAAGACGCACATAGCCAAATGCTTCTTCAAATATATTTCATGTTATATAGATATAACGTAATGAAGTAAGTAAAAGTGCTTAAAACTCTTAATCCACTCTAAATATTAGCTAAATTGATGTTACAAATTGTGTAAAAGCACTTCAAATGAAAGATTTCCAAACATACCCTTAATTTCTCCGTGCCTTCAGGCTTTCTAGTGGTAACAGAGAACAATAGTCTCCATTTTCATTAAGTAGGCAGTAGCATTTTTTCCTTCTAATCGCCACAATTCACAGGTTTCTCTTCTTCAAAAACTTCTTTCATGGGCTACCAAAATGCTTACAATTTTCTTCTCCTCAAGTTCGCCATGTATCTATATTAGTTGTGTTTTTTCTAGTTTTTTCTCTTCCAAGACTTTGGAAAGAATAAATTCGTATTGGAACTAGATTATTTGTATGGTCCTGAAAATTATTATGTAATACTGGTTTGCACGGAGTAAGGTAATTTCATATTATTAAACATAATTAGAACAGAAATCAGTCATATTGAATTATAGATTTCATGACATATCATGCTGTCCTGATCATCAAGAATTTGTGAAGCCTAAAAGGGTGATGCATTGCCCACACCAAGAATTGCAGATTACGTAAGTGCTATTACAAACGAACACCTTGCTAGAGATTCTAGAAACCAACAATAACTCTTCGGTTGAAAAAAAAATTAAGAAGAAATACCTTCTTGAGCATGGCTAGGGTCTTCCCCACAAGAAAAACAGGCCTTCAATAATGTGGATGCTACTAACCCATTTTCTGCAAAAGAACAGTCTTGTTAATAGCTCTCAACATATGATATTAATGGAAGAGAGTATCAACTTTACCTATGGATTCCAGGGGATTACACACAATCTTAGTGAAACAAATAAAAATTTTATTAATTTTATGTATCAACAATCAACATTAGAAGCATTTTAGCCCAAGCCAGTAAGTCAAGCTGCTAAATATATATTCTACTCAAATTAAGCAGACAAAAGATGAACTGAAGGCAAAATCACAAGAAGAGTCCTGTAACATATTCTCGTCCTCCACTTTCTAAATATAATCTAGCTCCTAATGTGCATGAGAGACTTAAAGTGCATAAAGAAAAGGACCAAATGTTCACGCGCACACACACGAAAGATGAACTGAAGGAAAAATCACAAATAAGAGTCCTGTAACATATTTTCGTTTACCCACTTTCTAAATACAATCTAGCTCCTAATGTGCCTGAGAGAATTAAAGTGCCTAAAGAGAAGGACCAAATGCACGCCCATGCAAACACTCCCACATAGGTTTTTTTTTTTGGGGGGGGGGGGAGAGAGATGTACTTTCTTTTCCTGGCAATACTGGACGGAAGTTCAACTTATTTGCTTCAAGCATCCTTGGAACTTCTTTACCAGATTCAGAAGCTTTTACGAAGAGATATTCAATTTCTTTTACGCTTGTAAAGAGGTCCTTCGGAGTAACTTTATTCTCTACAGAACCTTCCTTAGAATGTGCCTTGCTTGTGTTAGTAGGAAGTGGAACGGCTGATGAAGCGGCTCCAATTGAAGACACGCCAGGAGAGTTGCCTTTCTCCCTGTTCGATAACTCTGTTTCAGAAGCTACACTCTCTGTGGAAGGCATAGTAGGTGAAACATTAGCTGCAACATGATCATGTACCCTGTTAACATTTTCAAAACTTCGAATAAGTGTATCTGTGGTAGGTTCGTCGAATTCATCATCTGAATCCAGAGATTCTTCCCCTCCATGTGAAAATTCCTTCTCTTCTTCATCTTCCAGTTCAGGAATGCCCTCCTCCTCCCTAAGCCCTCTAAAATCATCGACATTGTCCAATCTATGGTTCATTCCCCTATCTTCTTGAAAAGAAAATTGATTATCAATTGGATGAAAAAATCCAAAATAATCCCACTGTGGAGTTTCAGGTGGGAGAGAAGAACCATCAATTGATGATGTCTCAGGTCTTTCTATGGAGCTTGTATTATGTTGTGGGGTATCTGACGAGGTTACTGTTCCAACAACAGGTAAAACAAGTTTTTCTTCAACTTTTTTTGAAGCAAAACCTCCGAATTTCATAAGATTTGCATGAAATCGATTCGAACTAGGAGGAGAAGGTGATGGAGAAATTGTTATAGTCGCATCAGTGCGTGGTGTGTTGGACGGAGAAGGAAATGAGAACTGGGAAAGAGACTTCTCTGTTAAAGCAAGAGGGTCAGGCGTTGCACTTGTAGATGTATACAAAGAAGATTCAATCGGAGCTTCAGGTTCAACAAATTTCCTTAGTGCAGTTCCTGTACTTTTCAGGGTGTGAATATAAGCAACATGAGCTGCTGCTAGTGAGCACCTGCCATTAAGAGCTTGCTTCACAAACTTTTTCCGTTCACGACATAGCTGAAGGGCCTTATCTTCCTCAACTTTAGAGCTTGAGGCCCCCATAAGGTATTATATAGCTGTCTTACTATGTGATCTGGAGGAAAAAAAGCTCATCCTGAAATCAGTTATTAAACAAATAAAGAGGACTTAAAATTGTTGATAAACAAGATGGAAAACTATACAGCAAAGGACCGAAATTTTAGTTTACTACGATAATATCTTGCAAAAGTTGAAAGCAAATAACGAAACATGAAAATAAGAATATGCAGCTTCTTCCACATCTTCGCTTCCTTGAAACAATTGGTAAAAAGGTTGCAGAATAGTTCAAATACAAGAGGGAAATAAAATACGGGATGGAGTACACTCATAATCAAATATCATTTTCGCCAGAATATAACTATCAAAAGCGTGTCTACTATCATGCTACTACCATTGCTCATAGTACATCTTCCTTTCTCTCTATAGACCTTTTAATGAAGATTCAATAAATGCATAATTATTCATACATCATTTTAAAAAGTGCGGGTAATGGTCTTCCTATTCAGTTTAAAAAAAATGCTCTTCGTATTTACTTTATACCGAAGCCATAAGATACATACAAATGTCAAGTTTACGAAACACATTCATAAAGTTTTCCAGAAACGAGAGGGAGTATTCTGATAATCAAATATCATTTTGCAAGCATATAACTGTCAAAATCATGTCCACGATCATGCTACTACCATTGCTCTTCATACTTTCTCTCTATAGTCTTTTTATTGAAGATTCAATAAATGCCTCGCAATCATACATTATTTTAAAAAGCGCATGCAATACTCTTCGTATTTAGTTTAGAAAAGTGCTCTTTGTATCTACTTTATACTGAAGCCATAAAGGAGAAAATTACTTACAAATGCCAAGTTTACATATAAAACACATTCATAAAAATTATGAGAAAGAAACAGAGGCTGGAAAGAAAAAGGATAGAAAACAGTGAACAGACTTAAAACAGATGAATTCAAACTTAAGCCTCAGAGAACCCAAATTGGAGGTGTTTTTCATTGATGTTAACAATTAGGTAACCCAGTATTGAACACTCCAATCTCAACACGCAACTCACAAATACCACTCAATTTGCCTCTTTCAAAGAAAAAGCGAAACCTAGAAGTAGAACCAGCACGGGAATGGTACAGCCACAAATAAAGACAAAACAAAAGAACTTACAGAGAGAAAACCCAGTAAAAACCAATCAAATTTGCACTGAAAACAGATCGAAATCAAAGACCCATGACTCCGTAAAAACCAATCAAATCCTTTTCTGGAGTTGAACAAGGATACAAGGATACAACAACCCCTCATCTAAAATTAATAAAAGAACAAAACCTCTAAGGACGAACCCAATACATAAACAAGCAGAATTAGCAAAGTAATCGCAATAAGCTGGGAAGACTGGGTCGTACCGAACTCAATCAAAAGTTGGAAGGTAACAGCATGGATTTCAGAAATGACCGATATGACAGAATCATTTCACTGAGAGAGAACCATAGATGGTGGGAGAGAGGAAGGAACGAAACTTCACGCTATTTTTCTTTCCCCTTCCACAATAGAAATTGAAGATTCTGAAAAATGAAATTGTGAGAGAGAGAGAGAGAGGGTAAGGAGAATATGATCGACACTGACCTACGGCTGCTTCCATGCAAAACGCACATTGACATGTCATCAGGACTCAGGTAGTGGACTATGGACCCCATTGCGGCACTGCCTCTCTCCTCACACCGGTTAACGGCTTAAGCAATGAAATAATCATTTATTTAATCTAAAAGCTCCAACTTTTGGATCTCTCCTTTACTGCAAAAAGTTGTAAAAGAAGAGAGGCTGATGAAATGAGGGCATCAATAAAAAATTAGCAACTAGAAAACTACAAACTTAAATTATTATTTTTAATATTATATAAATAATACGTGAATAAATTATTCATAAATATATTTTATTGATTCTTTATTTTTATAAATTATAAATTATAGATATTATGATTATAAATAGATTCTAGTTTATATGGAGTAAATATATGTATATTACTTCTATTACAAAAATATTATTATTTTATTGTTGTTGTAATTGTTATTATTATAATTTTTTTGAAACTATTATAATTATTATTTAAATATGAAAATTTTAAAACAACCCATCAATTTACATAATTAATTATTATTCAATGACACACTTCAGTGTACTATTATTTTTTTAATTAGTGGGAGTGTAAATATAAATGAAAATTTCATTAATCATTTTATGTGAGATTAACATCAATTAATAAGAGTGACACATGTATTTTTAAAACATATTATATTATTAGTAAAATAAATGTATAGGTTTGATTCATAATATCTTCAATTTCTGTAAAATTCATATTTGACAATAAAAAAAATAACTTATAAGAAGTGTGAGCTTGAAAGAACTCAAAGTAGTAGATATCGTAACTGTTCAATGAAGATGTTCATGTTAAACCATGGCCACATAACAACAATAGCCTCTAAGAATTGAGAAGCAAATTGAGCCCTACTTTTTCTTACGCCATCTGTTCACTTAGATTCGAATTACTACATAGCCGGAGTTTTGATTGGCTTCACCGTTTTCTGTAAGCGAACTAAACAAAATTTTGAAATGACGAGCATGTTATTTCAATTTGTGTATGGAAAACATATTGAAAAATGAGAAATTTGTTGAAAAAGATAACATGTATAAATGATATGCGTAGAGTCCAGAGACACTAAAACTAGAATTTTTTGTGTAGTATGAAGCTTAACTGCCAACGTTTTATATTGTAGATAATAAATTGTAGAATGATCAGAATTACAAAACAAAATCAAAATAGTATTTTAACAAAAATTAAAAGTGAAAATATTAAGTTAGCCCAAAATTATTTTGGATTAGCTTTTTAAGTAAGTATTTCGTTAATAGAATAATTATGAATAAAATTATAGATTAAAGGATAATGATGATTTATGGGAAGATAATGACAATAAAATTATCGAGAGCATTAGTCATTGTTTTACTAACAACTTTAAATTGGAGCATAATTTTAATGAGGGTTGGATTTTAAATCAGGTTGATAAGGTCATTAATGGGGAGGATAAATTTTCTCAAACTAATTCAGTCTCTTTTGATGTAGCAAAGGAAGCTATTTTTGGTTTAAGTGTTGATAAGGCACTGTTGGATGGGGTTTTAGATTTTGAAAAAAAAAAATTAACGAATCGTGAGTGCATGGGCAGAATTTAAAAAAAAAATTCATGGAAACGTTTAATCCAATTAAACGTAAAATCAACCAATGAACATGTATAGTCATATAAACGTATCGAGAAAATATTGAAACAATTTATACCTTTTCCAATTAATGAAAATTTCTGATTTGGCGAGATACAATTTCTATCTCACGTTCTTCGTTCTTCGCAGAGCTAGTAATTGATCTTCGCACCAACAACCACCCGTTAGAATCAAAAGTATATCTCTAAAACATAATGGTAGGAATTGAGTGTGTACTCTCAAAACAACGATTGGAAGAGAAAAATCAAATTTCCCCCCTTCTCTATTGTATTTTGGCGGCAACAAGCTTGGGGGGCGGGGACTCTTTTCTACTATACCTAACACTTAGCTTAGTTTAGGGTTAGGTTTACAACCCTTTTTTATTTATTTACAGAATTTACCCATATACCCTATATGCCAAAAACCAAAATTCTCCATTCCCTATACACTTATATGTAATTTTCACTTCTTCTCCTAGAGCCAAAATTATGTTCAATTTGATGAATTAAATTGATCACAATCAATCAATTAATTATTTCTTTTATTTACTAATTATCCAATAATTAGAAAATAATAAAATAATTAATTTAAACATTAATTTTGGTTTTCACTAAAATAGTGATGACACTCATCATATATGAGCTCGGAAAGTATATATTGATCTAAAACAGGCTTTTGGGCGAACTGATGTTGTTTCTCATTCATGTCCTTACGAACTGCTCATGTGAACGAATGGACTCACATGAATAAAGCTATGAGATTCAATACCCGCTAATTTATCTTCATAAATTCTCGACATATTTAATCCTGGCATCGTACGACTTTACTATAGGTCTGATGCCGATAGATTTCTTGATTCATGCGTGCTAATTTTTTGTTGGTGCATAAGAATATTTATATTTCACGGCCCATAAAATTTTTTATGATATTACCCTTCGTGAATATGAGTAACAAGAGTAAAATGTAAAATTATCATTTTATCCCTCTAGTTATTATTTTCTTAACTCATTTATCGACTGTGAATAAGAAAGACATGTCAGTGAAAGTGTCTCATACATATCACCATGCCTCACTCAATGACTCATGTCAACGAGTACCAGGCCCGGTTTATTTATTCACACACTCGTCGATAAAAAGTATAAGGTGATATTGTTGACTTTGTAATCTTACCATGAATTCCATATCTGTGAATCACGCATTCTTGGCTGACTAATGCTATGAAGTATACAACGGCATTCTTGGCTGACTAATGCTATGAAGTATACAACGGCATTCTTGGCTGACTAGCCATATACGAATTCAAGGCCGTACCATCGACCTATTACCAAGTCTTAAAGTTCCCACCCCCGTGGGCGTGGGACTGGCCCGGGGGAACATGAGACTTCAAGAGAGTGTCATGCGACAACCCTCAGAGATAAGGAGCTGGTGGCTATGGTCGTCGGGCTGCCCGAAGAGCAGCCCATCGGAGAACCTATAGAAATGTTGGAATCAACGGTTCTCTCACTGAAATAGCCAAAGAGGACAGTTCTGGTCGGGGCGATGCTTACTCCCGAGCAGAAAGAGAAGTTCATGCGGTTCCTCCAGGAAAACAAGGATGTCTTCGCATGGGCCCACAAGGATATGACAGGCATAGATTGACGCGTCATCACCCATCACCTAAATGTTGACTCGATGTTCAGACCTGTCAGGCAAAAGAGAAGGAGCGTTAATTCAATGAGGGATGAAGCCATTTTTTCAGAAGTGGAGACGTTGCTCTCCGCGGGATTCATCAAGGAGATTCAATACCCAAAATGGCTGGTCAATGTCGTGTTGGTCAGGAAGGCAAACGAAAAGTGGAGAGTCTGCATAGATTTCACAGATTTAAACAAAGCATGTCCTAAAGACAGCTTCCCCATGCCCCGCATAGACCAGCTAGTTGACGCCACCTCAGGACACGATCTGCTCAGCTTCATGGATGCATACTCAGGATACAACCGGATCCTAATGCACCCACCTCTCCAAGAGAAAACCTCTTTCATCACCAGTCGAGGAACCTATTGCTACATTGTGATGCCTTTCGGGCTAAAAAAACATAGGACCCAACATCCCACCAGAGCTCTCCAAGAGTTAGGTTAGAGTTGGCCTTGAGCTATCCCCATCGAAGAGAACCATTTACTAAAGAAGGGATTTAGAGGAAGTCACAGCCCATATTCCAAGGCTGGCAGGTACAACCCGACTCCTCCGCTCTGCAGAGCACTAATTTTTTCACTTCACCCTCCTCAAGAAGCCGCAGGAGAATATAATCCGAGAGGTGGTACATCCTCCTGATGGCAACCAAGTCATCCTCGGTTAGAGAAGAAGGGTAGTCATCGACCCCCCCAACAACCGAAACTCCCGTTTGGGCTTGCGTGACACTTAGGGTTGGCACAGGAACCTGCAGCCTCGATCGACGCGCTCGAGTCCATATGACCGGCAAAACCCTATGTACCCCCAGACATGATGAAAAACTCGAAGAAAATAGAAAAATAAGGACAAAGGGAATAAAGCAAAGAAGAATGAACCTACCACAATAAAACAACGCCAACGAGAAGCGGGTGTCAGAACGGGAATAAGCAACCTCCCAAATGTCTTCTGAGGCAACAAAAGGGAGAATGAAGGCCCCTCCTTACAAAATTTATAGCGAAGCCTCGAAAGAAGCCAGACAGATGGGAGAAATAGGGGAAGAGAAAGGAAGAAATCAACTCAAGGCAAGAATGGGGTTTTTGGTTCTGAAAGGAGTGGGGGAGGACAGATAGAGCGCCCAATCCGACCAGACCTCACCAACCCACAACCAAGGCGGGCAAGAGAGAGCAGAGCTTATAGAAAGCACATGGTATTCGTGGTGGACCTTGGAGTTCGGGAAACCATCCGACGCTAGCATCATCATTACACATCGAAAGTAGGTGTCGAGGTGGATCCTTCCTATTTGACCTTTGACTCCGACGTCCAATCACTGTCTAATGTGTCAGACGAGACTCCGTCAAGTCACCTTGACCCTCCTTTATGTCAGCTCGGGGGGGGGGGGGNGGGGGGGGGGGGGGGGGGAGATCACATCACCCAAGCTTCTCCTACACACCTCATCCTTTGGCCTTCAGGTATAAATATCCATTCCTACTCGAGAAGAGGTAAGCAATTCTCTACCTAAAGAACCCCTGTCAAAATTTCTTCAGACTTTCAATTTAAGCATCGGAGACCCTTAGGCGAGGATATCACCCCGTGTCTCCTTTTTTTTTTAGTTCTTTATTTGTGTTGTGCAGGTCTCCAACCACGAACAACGAACACGTGTCCTGTTGAGTAAATCGGCATAAACAGTGTCCAGCATTTTAAATTTCTTAAAATTATGACCCATTGAAATAAACTAATAAAGCAAATCACAAAAGCACCTGGAGACGGTCATTAACATTAGGAAAATGGCTCCGCGTATGTTAATTCAATAACTTTTGCATTCCAAAAACTTTATTTTTTTTTCTTTTCTTTTTCAAACAGGCTAAAAGACTACGGGGACAAGAAAAGCAGAAGATCTCAGAGGTAAATAAATGCTAAGAAATAATAGATAAAAAAATATGAAAAACATCTGTCACGTTAGTAACATCATTTAATTAAGTTCTAACCTTTTATCATTAGAACCCATGTGATTAAGATATGAAATAGATCTGACCGTACTTCATCGGCTTTTTAATGTTTACATGAGTCATGAATGACCAAAAGTGCTTCAGTATTTTCGTATCAGATTAAATGTTTATGTGATAATTAAAAATATTTATTTATTACTTTAAATTTTTCAAATATATTTGAGAAAATATGTACTATCAATAATAATTTTTCAGCATTTTTCTTTATATACTAGTTGTTGTTCTGTTCATCACTTTTGTTTTGTACGGGAAGGGTGCTTCTGGACAAGGCTTTCAAGAAAAGCGGCAGTGAAAGATAGCCCAGTAGCCTTTTCTTTTGTTTTCGTTTAACTTAATAATTGCATTAAATTAACAGATTTTAATTTCACATTAAAAAATACTAATGTTTTTTAATCTTCAAAAAGAGAAATTTTTTTTTTTCAGTTCAACGATTAAATTTGAAGAGATGATATTACTTTTATTTTTATTATATTTTTTTAAATCTAATTTTATTTTATTTTTTATTAATTATATCAATATTTAATTAAAGATGTTAATTAGTTTCTTGTTTATACCTAATCAGTCTTTCAAAACTGATTTTATTTTATTTTTATATTAATTATATCAACATTTAACTAAGGAGGTTAATCTTTTCCTTCTTTATAGCTAATGCCGAGACTATATTAAAGTAATTGAATAAATCAATTAATTAATTGTTGATTATATCAAAATCAAATATTTTCGGGTCAATCAATGGGATGATTATGTCACTGATTGACCGGAAATTCACCTTGTAATAGATTGAGATGAATTAGTTGATCAATCAATTAATGTGACGATCAAGCGATTCACCCTAATTTATTATAAGGGCGTTTGAAACATCTTGTACTCATCCTATTGATTGACCTGAAAATGTTTCAAACACTCTCATAATATATTGAGAAGAATGAATCAAGCGATGATATATCATCGATTGACCTGAAAATTTTAAGATTTTTTAACAGTATTTAACGATTTTTAAAATTCAATTTTTTTATTGATGTACAATATTTATTGATTTCCTATAATTAATCAAATTTTAAAAATTATTCTAAACATTAATTATTTTCTCAATTTAATCATTTTTCATATTGGTATATCAATAATATATCATTGATTTATCAAAAAATCTATCAAACACATTATAATTGGATTATGGTTATTTTGATCTACAATTATTGACAATTATGAAAATCTGTTATTTACCTAAAATTTTTGAAAAATTGACATTTTTAAAAAAATCATCCCTAAAGTTATCTATCCGGGAAAAAGTAAGAGAATGACCGGAAAAAATTGTATTTAAAAAATGATTATTTTTTTTAACTATAAAAATTTTATATACAGCTATATATTTATATACTATAATATATTTTTATATATCATAGTATATAATATACTCGCGTAAACTGCTAAGTTTCACTATCGAAACAAAGCAGCAAATGTAATCGCACAAACACCTCTGTTTTGCCGCATAAAAAACAGAGGAAGAAACACTTTGTTTTGAGTGTCGCCGATCTGAACTTTTAATTCTTTAAGTATAAATTCCCATAAAATCTCTTTCGATAACTGTTACTAATTGAGCATTCCTAATATTTCTCAAGGCAGAGAATCACTTGGTTGCCGTGATTTAGTCCATTAAAAGGTTTATGACAATAAATTGACAACTTTAAAAATCGGTTATTTTTATTACTGATTTTTCTTTCAGCCATTAAAATAATTAGATATTTTTCTATATTTTGTCATCTTCCATCTTTTTTCTATACTTTTAAGTAATGGTAAGGGCAATTTTGAGAAAGTTTTTAACTAAAACATGTAGCTGTAGTTTATTTATTATACATAGTAAGATAATATAATATTAACACAGTTTTAGAAACATATTTTCAACAGTAAACAAATGGGTATGTGAACATCGTTTCATTATTCACAAGAGAGACTTGAGAGTGAAAAAAATGAAATTAAGATCTCCGAAAAATTTCAACAAAATCAAACATTTTTAACAGATGAGAAAATTAAAATATTGACGTCCTAGATCCTAACATAGTAAAAAAAATTTACTTGCAGTTAGGAATTTTAATAAAAAAGAATTTAAACTAAAAACGCACTATATTTATTAGTCTCTCATCTCCTTTCCTACCATTATTTTTTCTCCAAACATTATGCCAAGACACTATATTTTGACATTTGGCCTTATACCCCCTGATGGTTTATAGTTGGTGTTTTCAACATCTAGGCCTAGAATTCAATTTTTAATTTACGAAATCCTCCCTCTCCTTGAAAAAAAAATATAACACACCGTATTTTAACATTTAAATAATTCACTTTTTCTATATTAGATTCATATTCTCAAGCATTGATATTTGCATGTTATAGTGTATAAGTAAATAGAATTATAAATAAACATATAGCAAGGACTTACTGGTGTGGTTTTTTAATAAACAAAATATATGAATTTATTATAAGTAATTACTTCAACTAAAAATATGATATATTCAATTACACATGCATTGTACAGACTTGCCTAGTATATAAATAATTACGAAAAGACCTTACAAGAGAGAGAACCCTACAATTCGCAACAGTGTCACTAAGATGTCATCTCTCAATAAATTACATGACAGAATTAAAAAACTTGAGGTTTTTTTAGGAAGTACCAAGAAAATTAGGAAATGGATGATTTGAACCATACAAAAAATTCAATCAAATTAGGGGTGTAAGCCAACCGCTAAAACCGGTTCGGTTTGGTCATTGTGTATAACTTGAACGATTCGGCTTTGTTTTAGAATGATAAAATACTATCGGTTTGGTCTACGGTTTTTCTGTTGAAACTGCACCGCACCGAACCAAACCGCACTTCATATGTATAAGGAACACTTTCAATCCTATCCTCCAACAATCTTTTGCACAACAGCTCTCTCTCCTTGCACTGATATTTGCATGAGTTTTTTTGAAACAGTCATATGATCTAATATCTTCAATTGGCCTTGTAAAGTCACAAAAGCCTTATCTCAAGCCAGTTATTTAAGGGATTAATTGCAAATCTCCCTACATTTATTCATGTAAACCCAATATCCACTTTCTATTCATTAGTGGGATCCAAAATGATTATTTTTAGGAGCATTCATAATTTTTATTCAGAAAATTAATGTATCACATTTGCATTTCTTTCTTTGAACTTGACAGAGATTTTTAATATATATTTAATTTTATTCTCTTAGAGTTGATATGCTTTGTTTTTATGCACTTCATGTGTATGACAAATTAACTGCAAGCGTATCATCTCGTAAATTCAGTGTGCGTGTGGACGATATCCAAAGCTCCTAAAATGAAAAACAGGTTGAATTATAAGAATGATACGAAAATTATAGATCAATCAATAATCTTACCTCTCGGCTCTCTTCTGAAAAGAGTCTGTGTTTAAATTCTCTAAGGCTATATTTTGACACAATAAAACGAAAAGAAAACATGGTCACGTAGAAAGAGTTGAAGCAAAATGACAATGAGAAGAAATAAACAACAATCACTAACCAACAATATTTTCATAATGAAATCTTGGAGTTTTCTAATGTTCCAGTAAAGACTTTTAACTGCAACGTTATGCGAAGTCGTGGACAAGAAGCAAGATTCTATCTTAATCTCCTCTATCTTCGCATCTTTTAAATGAGAAGTTCTTTGAGATTTACCAGTTGCATCAACATGTTTAAGTGTTAGTTTCTTAGTTAGAGGTTTCTTTAAGACATCAAGAGAACCAAAATCTTAAAAGTATACTTCTGTCATCGACAACCCATTGGGTTTCCTATGAAGATGGGAAATATTCACAGAATCACAGCCTAAAAATCCAAAATGAATCTTGCAGGGAACTCTATACCTACTCATTTCCAGTCATTTGGACACAGATTAGACGGGGTTGAGTAATTTTCTGACAACTAAATACGAATCCATTAAATAAATTGAGTGCAAGCTATCAGGAGCCATATACAAGGCATTATTTTTAACATGGTACTGCTTGACAAAAGAGCACAGCAAAAGAATTACCTTAAGCGTGCAGAACTTCTAGTTGTCCTTCGCAGGTCAGAAATAGGTTGAGAACCAGATGCAGTTGCATCAACATTACTATTATAGTCGGTTCTCGCCTTCTTTCTTTTAGAACCTGAAGGTGGCTGCCTCTGAGTTGACGAATCTGGCTCGTCGCCATCCTCTATCAATTCAGATTTGGGTACTCTCGATTGCCAATCAGTGCCACAACTTGGACAGGCTCTTTCCCCCTGATGGTCATGGGTAGTGGACTCGTTTGGTATGAGAAAGTCCATTCGTTAAATAAGCAAAAGTAATGCATCAAGATAGGTACACCTTTCTTTTGGAAAATAATTTCTTGAGGCAGTACTGATGAACTCGGACTGTACAAGCCTCCTTTGGGCACAACTTTGCCTGTCAATAATTTGCAAATGAAATCTGGTAAGAATAAGATTCATATTGACAGTGAATATTTTAGCTCATGCCTAGCATATAATATTAAAAAGTACCTAGTTGTTTTTCTTTAAACTAAAGTGCCTAGTTGTTGAGAGTTAATTCTACCAGTAAGGTCTTTGGTCAAATTAAACTTCAGGAAAAGGAATATAGTGTCACTGCGTTCTTATATTGGCAAATGAGGAGGTATTTGGATTGGTGATTATGTTAAAAACACGAAAGATAAGAAATATCTACAACGAACGCAAAGCAACATGAGTATTACAACCTTCACCCCAGCTTCATTGCATACTTCGCATGAAGGAACATCATTACTACGGAACCAACTTCGCAAATCAAGGAAGGATCTGACACCAAGTTTGATATAACCCTCAGGTGTACAGTAAAGCCACTGATCGTCTACAAGTTCTTGGAGAGTCTTTTCCTTGTGAGATACTGAGAAATTCTTGAAAGCAGGTGGGATATGAGATGGACTACCCTGTGATTGTGACTGTTTCTCCGTAGGAACCTGCAACAGAGCACAGGATTCGTCAAGAAAGATTACGAAACTATATAATGGAAAAATCATACAGCAGCAAAGGGAGCTGTAAAAGTAGACTTCAAAATTATATATGAATTCAAAGGGAACCAAAGGAACAAACTGCGCGAAAGTAATAGTTCATCATTTTACGTAATTTCCTTACCATATTATTCAGAAAAAGGTAATGACATTCATCAGCCTCTTTCTGAAAGAATTGTTCTTCATAGTGAATGAACAACAAATCAGATAAGTTGTGGCGAACATGCTTCTCAGTACTCACAAACAATACATCTTAAAAAATTCTTAATTATTGATGATATCTCAAATACATGATAAACACCTCATTGATCAAGTAAACTATGTCTAAAACTTGGTCACTCTAAAAGTACTCCAACAAATAATATGATTCCAAGAAATAAAAGATGAATATTCTGAAGAAAATTGTAGACTTATAGCTATACCACATTCTACCCCAAAACTTACTCTTGCAATTGCTACCAGTGAACCGTGTATCTCTTCAGCATCCGACCATTTTCATTTTGGCACAAATGAGATATTTTATTAACATTGATAAAATGTAACATTGTAACTGTTTAATATATTACAATTATTACATGCTGTCTCTCGCACTAGGAAATGTCGTAACTTTACAGGCAACTTCATCATCTTCTACATTATTCTACAAGAAAACTTTGGTCCAGAAACATTGAGCGTTATCTTATTATACATGTAACAGACAAATTATTAGCATTTCTGCTAAAAGAACAAGAAGGAACAAGAAATAACAAGAAAGAACAAGAAAGGCTAGGTGTACTTAGAAAAGAAGTTGATTGATGTTATGGAAAGTTTCTGGTGGAAGCAACTTCTACAATATTCGCAGGGGAAATTCACAGTTAAATAAATTTGGAGAAACTGAGATAAACCTGATTCTCCAACCGCAGATTAAGAGCATCAATGTTTGATATTTTGCCATGAGCAGAAGCATCTTGCAAAATTGCTTCTATCTGTATTGGCATCAAAATCACACAATGGAAGCCAAGATAAGATGACAAAGATGAACATCTTAAAACTAAACTGGACGAACAAACCAAACCAAACCACTCCATACATGGAATGGTCCAATCGATTACAAAACTTCTCTCACCAAATTATTTTCTAATCTGATTCTCATCAAACTTAGAAATGCAAAAGAATTCATATGTTGTACCAAGCACAAAACTTGATAAAATTTTCTCAGTAAAACAACACAATCCTGAGTTAATTTTTCCCTCATTTTTCTCCATAACCAAACAAGAACAGACCAGAAATATCTAAGACTTCGTTAACAGAATAAGGAGATGAATAAGGAAACATTCCTTTGAACGATGGGGAGGATAAACATGTGTTTCAAGTTGGCCCTTTCATTGGTCAGAACCTCAAGAATCAAGACGTAGCATTGTATTGAAGAACTTATTTTTGTGTTCAGTAGAAGTGAAGAACTTTACAGACAAGACAAGGCTACCCTCCTGATGTAGCAAATGATGGTAGTCTTATAAGTTTTTTGCCTGAGATGGGCTCTCAATAGCTAACTTTGAAAGTCAATTAAAGATTGCCACCAGAACAGAACTACGAGAGTGACAATATTATGTGAGAGAGAGAGATGAGAGAGTGCACAGAAGGTAAATGTGTCATAGTAAGCCAGGATACTGCTTGATGGAGAGGTTAAAAGAAAGTCAAATATGAGACCACTATATCAGTTGTCGCTAACTTCTGAACCTCACTTGAAGTCATAAGATATGGAAAAGGCTAACTCAGTCGTATAGTGATAAACTCTCTTTATAACAAAACTTGCATAATCAAAGAAGAGTTTCTTAAACTTTACACAATAAGCCCTCTGAACAACCAAGTCAAGCATTTGAATTAAATCAGTGAAACACCTGCCAAATTTTCTTGAAGATTTATGCTACACGATAATATAAGACCTACAATGAAGTAGTAAAAATATCTAACATTTTATTTTGATTCCCATCCCCACCACATTATTCCTACCTAAATCAACAAGATTTTTTGCATCAAAAGGTGCAATGAACCAGAAATGTCGATACCAACCTTCCATAAAGAAAAAATTAGATAGCTTCTTAACTAAACTTACAATAGCCTTATAGAAAGCAATCTGAAGAACCGAGTATTTTGTTCCCAGCTTGGATTGTTCATCCAACACATTATTGACCATTCCATAATAGACTCTGCCATCATATTGATCTTTGCAACAACGCAATTCAAACTGAGCAAAAGAAAGTGCCTTGTTTATCTTCAGAAGATAGTCATTAAATAGCTTTCTATGAGTATCTGCATCGAGAAAGATGGTAAAAACAAGTTTCTAATCAAATATAATTTATCACAGAGAAATAGTAAGCACCACTACTATATTACCCACAGCTTCTTTAAGTAATGACATTAAGATACTAAGAAAAGTGTAAATACATAATGATTGAACAAGAAACATAAAAAGAAGGTGCAGATAAACAAAGAAATCTATAATCATCGACGAAAAGATCGATATTTTGAACAAAAAAAAAACTTTCTTGAAAAATTAAAAAACCTGGGGGTTTTCCCGTCACTCCCTTGAAAATAAGGTGGAACTGGTCCTCCTCGAGAGGGCCACGTGAGAGCAGCGCTTGAATGAGAGTCTGGTGTCTCCAGCTATATTCCGACATCTTCCGAAAGCCCTAATTTAAGCTGTAGACTATAATTCGAAGACGAAAGTAGATTCGGACAAACTTTTGTTGGCGGGAAAAAAGAATCGTCGTGATTACTGACGGGCCACGGGACGGGGGTTCTCATATATCTCCTGCTCTTTCAAATGGGAGAAATTATAGACACTGAAGACCATAGTGTGTTTATCAATCATGTCACTCGGGTTAAAAAATGAAGGATTAAAATCTATTTTAATATAAAAATAAATAATAAATCTATTTTTTTTTTATTTTTTTCCATTAATCGTTTTTTAACAATTACGACCCAAAAGCATTATATTTTGTTCCTTAGGTCATAACAATGGGAGATCTCAGTTCAATTCAGCCGCTTTCTTCTTTATTTTTTATTTGACAATTTTTTGTGATTTAAACTTTTTTCTCGTAAAACTTACAAAAAAAAACTTTTTTTTCTCGAACATCGAACATAGAACTAAGGTATTCAGAGAGAGGCAAAATTCATCATGATCATCTTGGTTAGGCTAACGGTCTTTGTCTTGCTAATTTAAACTTTCGAACATGTCAATTAAAAAAATAAAAGTAATGATATTCCAGATTTTACGCGATTTGACACTTTAATCCATAAATTTTGAAAGTTAAGAATTTAGTCCCTAACATTCAAAATATTATCCCGTTAATCTAAAATTTGACAATCATAATTAACGTGATATTTTTAAGGTAAAAGCTACTGGGAAAAATCAAGAAGAAATTCACATAACATCAATAATATGCAAATATAATAAATATTAATCTAAACAAAAGCTTTAGAATAGTTTGAAAATTGTTAGATCGAGTTATGATATTGCTTTTCCACTTATACTTACATGAAATGAAATAATATGAAAGAAACTAAATAACTATTTACCTAAAGTCAAAGATCTCATATCCCTAAATATTTGAATAATCACACATTATATTAAGTGTACAACAAATTAGGAGGGTGAGGGTGATAAGGATTAGAAAGTGTGAAAAATAGAAAAAACAAAAAAAGTGTGAAAGGGACACCCCACATGTTACGAGAGATAAGAAGACTTAGATGGCTCATTGTTCTCGCGCGCGACGTCATTGCCACCGTCGGCCAGCCCAGTCTTATCTGACTACGCTGTGTTCAGTTCGGTTCAAGCTATATCTATTTTTTTTTTACTAATTTCTCCTATTTTCCTTAGAGGAGAAGTCTTTGACTGCTTCAAATAGATACAAGCTCATCTACTTCTCCCATTTTTGTTGTGGTCTGAGTCTATGTGTGAGAGAAAATACTGCGAGTTTTGTCAGGAAAAGTTGGGTTAACTGGTTACTATTTTCTAACTTAGAATATGTATCTTATAGAGGCGGTTACCGTAGTCTCCTAGCATCGGTGGAGGATATATATGTTCTTTTAGGCACTGCTTCAACAGCCTCAATCTGTTTAATTTGTTCTTTTTAATATCGTCATTGATTATTATTTAAGGAAAATTACACCAACACCCCATATGATTTGATTAAATTACAAAGACATTTCATCTATATTCGATAATTACACAGACCTCCCTTACCCTCCCATTCTATAACAAATAGGTCTAATTTTTAATAGAATTTTTTAACATCAATTAAAAAGAACATTGAAATATCCAAAGCACCCCTATCCCTACTTAAAATCATAATTTAATCCAATTTACATACTAACTAAGTTGTCACACACTAACTAAGCAACTCAATACATAGCCACATTTTGTTCCAAAGAAATTTCACACGATTTAATCCAATTTCATACGATTTTTTCAAGGATAATGCAATTTACCCCAACTTGTGATGCATCACAAATCTACATGTCAAAAATTGGATTGGTGTATCGCGATAAGTTAAAAAGCTATAACCAATATGTTTTCGTCACATAAATTTATGATGCGTCACAAGTTGCATCAAATAGTATTGCTCTTTTTTCAAATAAATTTCACACTATTTGGGCAATGAGCATTAAAAAAAATAAAATGGAATCTCTCTCTTCCCTCATTACCACTTACAATCTCTCTCTTCCCTCATAATTAATTTTTCTTTCTCAATGCATGTTAAATCAATTTAATAATACTTTATTATTATTCTTCTTCATTATTTTTCAACGGAACTTTTTCTTCCACTTGAAGGGTTCAAGTAATTTTTTATGACTACTTGAACCCTTCAAATAATTATTTTTTTTGTCAGTCAATACTCATACACCAGGTGACTACTTGAAGGGTTCAAGTAGTTGTTTATGACTACTTGAACCCTTCAATTAGTTGTTTATGACTACTTAGAGGGTTCTAGTAATTATTTTTTTTTGTCAGTCAATTACCCATACACCAGGTAACTACTTAAAGGGTTCAAGTAGTTGTTTATGGCTACTTGAAGAGTCCCAGTAGTTAGTTTTTTGTTAGTCAATTACCCTTACACCAAGTGACTACTTGAAGGGTCCAAATAGTTGTTTATTATTACTTGAACCCTTCAAGTAGCTGTTTTTTATTTGATCACTCAGCAACCTAAACACTAGTGACTATTTGAAGGTATCAAATAGTTTTTTATGATTACTTAAACCTTTCAAGTAGATTTTTATGATTGCTTGAGCATCTTTTTACTTTCAAAAAAATAAGAAAAAATGAACTTTGAGTACTTGAAGGGTTCAAATAGCTTTTTTATGACTACTTGAACCTTCAAGTAGTTGTTTTTTTCGTTAGTCAGCAACCCAGACATTAGGTGACTACTTGAAGGGTTCAAGTAGTTGTTAATGACTACTTGAACCCTTAAAACAGTTTTTTATTTGGTTAGTCAGCAACTCAAACATCAGGTGACTACTTGAAAGTTCAAATAGTTTATTATGGCTACTTGAAGGGCTCAAGTAGCTTTTTATGATTACTTAAACCTTTATTACATCAAAAGAAATAAGATAAAAAGAACGTTGAGTACTTGAAGAGTTCAAGTAGTCATAAAAAACTACTTGAACCCTTCAAGTAGTAAATAATTACTACTTGAACCATTCAAGTAGTGATGAGTTTAATGGACAATAAACTTCAAGAGAATAAATTTTAGGGTTTAAGTAGTATAAAATTACTACTTGATGTAGCAGAAGCCTGAACAAAACCCTAACAATATAAAAAAATGTTGAATTGTGCACGATTTCCAGCAATCAATCTTTCAAAACCTATTGAATCCGACGAAAAAGCCTAAAACTACGACCGAAACAACTCTCGGGCCTCTAAAAGTGCTTAAAACAGTGTTTTTAGGGCTCGAAATTGGGATGCGATAGGAAACCCGATCTCGCATATAGATCTCTGAATAAATTTTGATTTGATATCTTATGGTCATGTGGTTACACCCGAGTAAAAAGTTATGCCCTCCGAAAGTTGATTTGCCCGTGTCACGATTCATTTATTTCAGAAATTCTAAAGCTGCACCATCCGTATCACTACTTGAACCCAAGTATTGACGAGCTTACTGGATAACAGACTTCAAGAGAAAAAAACTACTTGAAAGATTCAAGTAGTAAAAAATGACTACTTGAATCCTTCAAGTAGTCACATGCTCACTGAAAAATAGACTGTAGGAATCAAACTGACTACTTGAAGGGTTCAAGTAGTAAAAAATGACTACTTGAATCGTTCAGGTAGTTATTTTGATTCATGCAGTCAGTTATCCAGTGAGCACGTGCTTATTCGAACCCTTCAAGTAATAAAAAAATCACTACTTGAATCACTCAAGTAGTAATTTATTATTACTTAAACTGTTCAAGTAGTCACATGCTCTCCAGATAAATCATTGCTGGAGACAAAAATGACCACTTGAAGATTCAAGTATTTTTTTTATTTCATGGTGTGATTTATTCAGAGAGCGTGTGACTACTTGAAGGTTTAAGTACTCAAAAAACACTACTTGAGCCCTTCAAGTAGTTAAACTATTTTTTATCGTTGGTTTAAACAAAGAGCATGTAAGTACTTAAAGAGTTCGAATAATATTTTATGACTATTTGAACCCTTCAAATAATAATTTTATTTTAATTTTATTTTATGCAGTGATTTATACAGATAGTATATGACTACTTGAAAGGTTGTTGAGTGATCAAATAAAAAACAAGTTCAAGTAGTCATTAAAAAACTACTTGAATGGTTCAAGTAGTCATAAACAACTACTTGAACTCTTCAAGTAGTCACCTAGTGTATGAGTAATTGACTGATAAAATAACTACTTGAACCCTTCAAGTAATCATGAATAACTACCTGAACCCTTCAATGGATAAATACATAGTCATTTTGTATGTGTTGCTGACTGATCAAGCAGTCATAAATAACTATTTGAACCCTTCAAGTAGTCACGTGGTGTATGGATTGACTGACAAAAAAATAATAACTACTTGAACCATTCAAGTAGTTACCTGGTGTATGAGTGTTGACTGACAAAAAAAAAATACTTGAAGGGTTCAAGCATAGTAGTCAATTCCCTTTCAGTGGTTATTTTGATTTTTGAAAAAACAGAACATTTAAGATATTTTGGTATTTCAGTGTTCCATTTCGAAAAAAAAATTTGGTCATCTAAAATAATGTTATAAAATCTATTATATAGTATAACTAAGAAAAATACTGCATTCATTTTAATATTCCTCCTCGAGCTCCACCTCCACTCATTTCTAAGAAAACTATCATATTTATTATAATACTTAGGAATAAATCTAACAATCATAAAACTTCAGATAAGATATAATTATCCCGATCATCCTTAGGGGGTGCTTTTGTAAAACCAATTTTAATTAGGTAAGATTATTTTTAAAAGTTGATTTTTTAAATATAAAAGGGTTTTATTTGTATTTCTTACCTATATATATATATATATATATATATATATATATATATATATTTCAGTATGATTAAAAAGATTGATGTTGATTTTGGAGGCATTAAGGATTTCATCTTGCTGCTTCTGAGTGAGACAATTATCTCACCATCCTTTTAGAATACTGGTAAAGCCATTGATAAGAAATCTAGTGATTTGGTAGTCAGAATTATCGTTCTGTTTGCAAACGGAAGCATACAAAATCATAGATGTATGGTTTCGAATACTTGATATTCAGATTTACCATCTATGTTCCATTCATAGATAAATCTACCGTGGTGGGATTTCTAAGTGTGAATGTAGTTTTCTTCATACAAAATATCCTGAGGGGTAGGTCGAGGATAGTAATACTTACCGGGTCCAAGTAAAGTCAAACGCTGAGTAGACTTAGGGTACGTAAGGTTATTGAGGCTATCATCGAAGTTTCTCCAAAGGTTAAGAATTTGAGAAATAGTATATTCTTCTCTTTCATCCTCGGTTACTGGTACAGATGAATCACCCTTGTTCATCACATTAACTTATTTTGGAGATTTGGATCCTGATGGTTCTGGCTCACTTATTTTTAAATTCTTTATTTTTTCAATGAGAGTGGCCATAAAGTCTTCCTCTTTCTTTGTAGACTTTAACTTAAAATTATGAATTTCAAAAGGAGGCTTGATGTTGGCTGGATGAAGGTTAAAAGGTTTAGGTTTCTCTGAACCTTTATGTTGTTGATATTCAATTTTATTCTGTATATTATCTACCTGTTCCTCTATATGGGTAAGTTAGTTACCTATGGTTTGGAGGAAAAAGTTGGTATAATTATTCTGTTTGGTTAAAGGTACTATGTCTTTGACCTTTAAAGTTTTCTGATTGGGTTGTTCTGGAATCTCAACATAAGGAGAGATGACTAACGGTTTAGCGCTCTCACTAGTAGGAGCTAACTTTAGAGATAATAGTGGAGGATGGACAGTTTGGTAAGATTTACCCGTTATCGTAATCCAATTCTTCTGTATGTCTGTGAGGACATTAATTTGATCATCATTAAGAAAAAGGTTCTTTCTTAGTAACCTCAAAATACCACTCGGGGAAGGATCTAAGGATCTGGTTACTCTAAAGATCGTAATAATATTGATCTTTGAGGGTTTTTAACTGTTGAGGAGTATGAGATTGAAAATACCATAATCGAAAATCCTGATATTTATCTTTCATAAAATCATGGTTTAGGTGCTTACGCAATTCACTTTTGGGTGTAAAATCCATTAAATGTCGAATTGCATATCACTTGCAGTTGGGCTATTGGATTTTTTGATGTTGGGTCTATCTTCATAGACTGCATGAGGTATCTGGTTTTATGATATATGAATACCTCTGATCTGGGATCTTAGAATTGATGGATTCTACAGAAGAAAGTCTGGAAGATTCTGGAAGATCTATGTTATAGGCCAGGTTACTCCTATAACTAGTACTAGAAACGCTTCTAGTAAGAGATTTCTGAAAGTGAAGATAAATATTACCTCCATGCGTCTGGACCACATCTTCAATGAATTGTCTGATGATTGGTCTGGTGGGGACAGCATTAGGAATTTGCCATTTGTCTAAAAAAAGTAATTTCCTCCCAAGGTATCATCCTAGGGATGACTACTTGACTGCTGATGAGATTAGTGTCGATGAGGACAGTATGTACATGATCACTTTATTTTATGGTATAGGGGTTTAAGGTAGAGAGAACCTTCAGATGGATTTTGAAAAGTATCGCAAAAGGAGGAGATCCGGGGAGATACTCATAACCATGCGCAATAACTCTAAGCTCTAAGACTTTAGAGAGATTACTGTTAGAAAGTGAAACATTTAAATTTAGATAAATATTAAAATAAACAGTCTCAGGGGATAAACTAGTTTCAATAGCTCCCATGAGAGATACTTTCCAGTTGAGGCGCCGTCCATCTCGAAGGGTACACTAAATACTGGTATTTTGACGAAGTAAGATCAAAGGCTTAAATGCAATTTATACAAGTCCTATATTCACATACTTGTATGTTTGCATGAAATGATACAGATCATGAACATGCAACAAATATACAATATCATCATTATTTGTAATGGTATGGCATGCTCAAATGTTTTAATGATTTTTCTACTGGTAAAATCAAATGTTCCAATTCTATATATGGTTTCTGGTTTAACCTTAGGGATTGTCCATTTATCTAAGGCATCTTTAACATCTTGATAAGCTATTAATTTTGTTGCTTCTGAAGTTGAAGCTATTGTATTTGCTACGGATGACAACGAAGAAGCAATTTCACTCATATTTTCTTTTGATCATGCATAAATAATTTAAAGAAAATGTTATCATAATATAACCAAGACTATTCATGGCTCTGATACCAACTGGTGTGTGCCATCTAGTGCACTCGAATACATGATAAACAACCAAATACATATTGATCAACATCCCTCACTTTGGCAAATACAGAACACATAGTCAGGTAAACGGTCAACGCTTTACAGGGGTAAACAGTCCTTACGCACTTCCTGCTCAACGGACCTAGCCCATACGCGACTTGATGTCACATACGCTAACTATATGTTTAGTATTCATACTAAGTATGTAATGATGATCAACATGTATTAAAGTATTCCTTCAATTAGCACTAGATCGATGAATACTGGAGGTTATATTATGATGATATTGAACTTAAATTATTCCATGCATGATCTCATGAACTCACAGATGAAAAAAGATTAAAAGAACATGTACTGTTAGGCATGTGAGAATCAAAATTTGAGAATTATGCTTTTATTGCAAGAGGATAGAGAGAGAGTACATAGAGAGGAAGCGAGGGAGTGGTCAACACATGAGCGCCTAATTCGAGCTTATTTTTTGCTTAAGTTTACACTTATTAGCATAGTGCCATTTAGCACCATACCTAAAGCACTTAACTTCTGATCTGTCTGTCTTAGGAAGAACTTTATTTTTCTTGAATTCCCTTTTGGGAATGTCCGGATCTTATTTAGGATTCTTTGGAGCTTTTCTGGAATGGAACCTTTTGTATTTCTTAGGTCTAGGGTTCCTGGAAGTTGTAGGGTATTGGATTTTGGTGTCATAGGTGAACTAATCACAAAATTCACCAAATTCTTGTCTGTTTGATAAATTCAGTTTCTTCATTTGTTGTTGAAGTTTCAGATCATTGTAGAGGGCTAAACCTTCTTCCATAACTACTGCAATGAGAGATCCGCAGGCATGCTGGTTATAAAGAATATCAAATTTGTTGTGTTTATCCCTAAGTTTCTTACGAACTTTTTCAGCAAAAAGATTGGGAAAGCCATCAATGAATTTGGCTTTCCAATGGTCAATGTTGGCATCAGTTTGTTGCATGACCTTCATTAAGAACATATCCTTATACCATCTAAAATGGGTTAGAGAAGGGCAACGAAGGTTCTATAGAAGCTCTCCGTGCCGGTCTGTATTTATAATTCATGGTCCAATAAAATGGTGGATTATGGCATGGCTAGTGTATAGCAAGCATCTTCGGTTTGGGTTTCAGTATGATTAAAAGGATTGATGTTGATTTTAGAGGCATTAGGGATTTCATCCCTCTGCTTATGAGTGAGACAATTATCCCACCATCCTTTTAGAATACCGGTAAAGCCATTGATAAGAAATCTGGTGATTTGGTGGTCAGAATTATCATTTTGTTTGCAAACGGAACCATACATAATCATATGATGTATGGTTTCGAATACCTGATATTCAGATTTACCATCTATGTTCCATTCATAGATATTTCTACAGTCTTAGGATTTCTGAGTGTGAAGGGAGTTTTCTTCATACAAAATATCCTGAGGGGTAGGTCAAGGATAGTAATACTTAACAACTGGGGTGTGCCGTGCACTGCACTCGAATACATGGTCAATAACCAGAACATACTGATTAACATTCATGACTTAGGCAAATACATAACACATAGTTAAGCAGACTGTCAACGTTTTACAGGGGTAAACGATCGTTACGCACTTCCTGCTCAGCGGACCTAGCTCAGACGTGACTTGAGGTCACATACGCTAACTATGTGTTATGTATTTGCCTAAGTTATGAATGTTAATCAGTATGTATCTGGTTGTTGACCATGTATTCGAGTGCAGTGGATGGCACACCCCAGTTTATTTCACAGCCATGAATAGTCTTAGTTATATTATGATAATATTTTCTTTAAATTATTTATGCATAATCAAAAGAAAATATGAGTGAAATTGCTTCTTCGTTGTCATCCGTAGCAAATACAGTAGCTTCAACTTCAGAAGCAATAGAATTAATAGCTTATCAAAATGTTAAAGAAGCCTTAAATAAATGGACAATCCTTAAGGTTAAACCAAAAATCATATATAAAATTGAAACATTTGATTTTACCAGTAGAAAAATCATTAAAACATTTGAGCATGCCATACCATTACACAATAATGATGATATTGTATATCTGCTGCATGTTCACGATATGCATGCAAAAATACAAGTATGTGCATATAAGACTTGTACAAATTGCATTTAAGCCTTTGACCTTACTTGGTCAAAATACCAGTATTCAGTGTACCCTTTGAGATGGACGGTGCCTCAATTGGAAAGCATCTCTCATGAGAGCTATTGAAACTAGCTTATCCCATGGGCCTATTTATTTTAATATTAATCTGAATTTAAGTGTTTTACTTTCTGACAGTAATCTCTTTAAAGTCTTAGAGCTTAGAGTTATTTCGCATGGTTATGAGTATCTCCCTGGATCTCCTCCTTTCGCGATACTTTTCAGAATCCATCTGAAGGTTCTCTCTACCTTGAACCCCTATACCAGAAAATAGAGTGAACAGGAACATACTGTCCTCATCGATACCAATCTCTTCAGTAGCCAAGTAGCCATCCCTAGGATGATACCTTGCGAGGAAATTACTTTTCCAAACAAATGGAAAATTCCTAATGTTGTCCCCAACAGACCTATCATCAGACAATCCATTGAAGATATGGTCCAGACGCATGAAGGTAATATTTATCTTAGCATATGTGACCTCAAGTCGCGTATGGGCTAGGTCCACTGAACAGGAAGTGCGTAAGGACTGTTTACCCCTGTAAAACGTTGAGAGTCTGCCTGGCTATGCATTCTGTATTTACCTAAGTGATTGATGTTGATCAGTATGTATTTGGTTATAAATTCTGATTGAGATTGTGGTTGTACATAATTTAGAAATTTACTATATGGATGTAAAGACTCCTTTTCTTAAATGGAGAATCGAATGAAAAATTCTACGTGGAACAACCTAAATGGTTCGTAGTTAAAGGCCAAGAATGAAAAGTTTATAAGCTTCTTAAATAACTTGATGGGCTAAAACATGATTCAAAGGAATGGCACGAAAAGTTTGATGACACTACATTATATATCCAATAGTTCAAGATAAATGAGCGTGTTAAATATGTCTGCACTAAGATAATAGTGATCAATTTATCATAGTATCCTGTATGTAGATGATATGCTCATAATAGGAACAAATAATAATACAATATCATCTATCATTAAAGACTTAGGTATAGTAGCTAACATTCTTGGAATTTAAGTGAAGCAAACTTCTTATGTATATATCCTTACACAATCAAATTATGTAGAAAAGATCCTAAAGAATTTCGGCCCAAAGCAACTGTAACTTCATTCGACCCAATCTGTAAGTTAGGGAAAATGATTGAGTTGGAGTATCTCAGTAGGAGTACTCACAACTAATTGGTAGCTTGATGTATATCGTGAATTGCACAATGTCTAGTACAACCTACCTAGTAGGAAGGTTTGCCCGATATACAAGTTGTCTGCAGACATGACCACCATGGACTATGGATTGCACTATTCAAAACCCACCTATGTTGAAGGGATTCAATGATGCTAACTGGAATTCTGACAGTTAAGAGGCTAGACTACAAGTGTATATATTTTTACCCTAAGTGCTGAAGCTATTTCATGGAGGTCTACAAAACATATATGTCTAGCTCGTTCGACTATTAAATCAGAATTCATAGCATTGTACAAGGCTAACAAAGAAGCTCAATGACTTAGAAATTTTCTAGAAGATATTCTAGTTTGGCCGAAGTCTGTGGCAGTTATATGTGTCCATTATGATAACACGCTGTAACCTTTAGAGTAAAGAATAATGCGTATAATGGTAATTCTATTCATATTAGACATATATATATAATGTCATTAGACAGCTTATCCTTAATGGGGTGATTTCTATTGATTTCATAAGGTCAAAGGAAAATCCGGCAGATCCTTTAACTAAATGATTGTCAAGGGAGATAACAAAGCAAACATCAAAGGGATTGAGACAAAACTCTATTCAATAACTCATCCATGCGACAATCTAACTTAGCTGACTAGAGATATCAAGATCTAAGTTCAATAAGCAAACTGGAAGGAACGATTCATATTAACACATGAAGAAACCTTTGGTTTGTTTCTGTTCCTATGATGGGAAGAGGTATATTGTGTGTCGATGAAGAAGGTTATACTCAGTATTTAATGAGATTGACATCTTACTCGTAAGAGGAGTAATGACAGTATATCCTTCATCACTATAACTTATGTGGGAGTAGAAGTAGGGTCCCTTTTGTGAGAGGACTTAATGGTGTAACCTATCTAAAGCTCTTAAGAACGTGAGGTATGTACAAGATCAAAATGAACAAAAGTGTATGAATCTCAGATGTATTAAAAGAAGATATGTGTGAAATTTCTTATCTCGGTTTGTCTTAGAGGAAATTCAATTCAACAATGTTATTTCATTGTTCTTTAGAATAAATCTGATAAATTCTCACGGAGGAAGGTTCAAGTTCAAAAGATACCTCTCTTGATGCATATCTCATATGTTTCTCTCTTATACCATCATTGTTGTGTTAGATAGATTTTTAATGAAAGGAAGAAGTGAGCATGTTGATGAAAAGTGTCAAACTTAAGGTCTGAGAAATATGTGTCCCACAATGGAAATGTGGTGTTAATGTAGTTTCCAAGCCTCATGGGCTTTAGCGTTATCCCTAAGGGACACCCCACATTTTGTGGTAGAATAAGAACCTAGATGACACATGGTTCTCACGTGCACGCGTCGCTGCTATTACTGTTCGACATGGATGGATGGTTCAGCTCGGGTCGAGCCGTATTTTTTCTACTAATTTCTCCTATTTTCATTATAAGAGAAGTCTTTGATTGATTCAAAGAAAGACAACCTCCTTTTCCCACTTTTCCATATGCATACAAGGTGGAAACTACTTAGTTTCTTCATCCTCACATTTTGGAACCGTCAATCAACTCTTGATGAAATTTTCAGTATTTCCTCCTATATAAATAGAGGACTTCAGCAGTAGATGAATAGCACGAAAATCAGTACTTCTACATCTTCGATTTTCATTGTCGTCTGAGTATGTGGGAGAGAAAAAATACTATAAGTTCATCAGAAGTCAGTTAACTGGTTGTTGTTTCCTGATTTAGAATGTTGTATCTTGCAGAGACGGTCATCTTAGCCTCCTAGCACTTGTGGATTTGAATTTTGTCTTTAGGACATTGCTTTCAGCAAGTCTCAATCTGTTTAATTTATTTTTTCAATATTATTCTATAACTAGTGTCTGTAATGATTATTAATTATTTAAAGTTCTTTCAATTATATCGTTCTCAGTATTAATATACTCAAGTTTATGTAGTATTTTTCATTTTCCACTAACAAGTTTTAATTTTCATGAGTTTAGGTAAGTTCTTCTATTGTCGTGGTCTAGGGCTTCTTCCCAAAAGGAGTCTGTTTTTAGGGTAAACTACACTATTAGTCCCTGTAGTTTATCTTTTATTTTTAAATGGTCCCTGACGTTTCAAAACAAACAGAAGTAGTCCTTCTACTTTCATAAATATTTTTATATGATCATTATGTTAACTTTCATTGAATTTGTCATCTGTTATACTTACATGGCGCTCACGTAGACACCACATAATGACCATGTCAGTGATAACTAAACGAGCCGTGTATTATTAACCATGGTCTTTTATTTTCGGTCAATTTTACCTGTAATAATTTTTATCTTAATTACTCTTTTACTTTTTGTTTTTATTCGCAATTATTTTTACTTGGCATTCTAGAAGTCATATTTCGCCCTCCCTTGAAAAACATGAATTTCATCTTCTTCTTTAAAAAATAGGTTAGGGTATTGTTTGACTCTTTTATCCTTTGCAAGACCTTATTTTCCGATCTCCTTCAGCTTCTCCTGCACCTTTCGCTTCTTCGTTAGCAATTTTATCTTTGTTATAACAAAGCTTCTCCTTCAGCTTCTCTGATACATTCTTGGATATTTTTTTGGCAATTTTGTTGCTTTTCCGTTACAAAAGGTCATTTCTTTAGTTTTGTTAATGTTGTTAATGCAGAAATGTGAAATTTCTCCTCAATATCTTTTCATCATGGCGGAAAATTATACTTCTATCCTAGGATTATATATTTGGATGGAATGGTTTTTGTTTATGAAAACAATAAAGTTTCAATTCCTGAATTATACTATATGGAAGAAGAATTAGGCATTTTAGATTGTCATCAAATTTTTTATCTCAAGCTTGGTCATAATTTGAGTAGTGGATTGAGGTTCATATTTAGAGACGAGAATATAGTTAACATGATAGAGTGTATTTCTACTAATAGAAAGTTGCATTTATATGTTGAGCATTATGAATCACCAATGCAAGATAAATTGCTTGAAGGGGAATAGCTTAGCGATTTTGAAGATAGTAAAAATAATGTTGATGATAACATGCCATTTGAAGATGATAAAATGGGGTTTGATATGTTTGTTGATGATAATGTGCATGAGGGTTGACGACCTCAACGGTTACTACCTGCAAAGCGCAACTCTTATGGCGTATCAGGAGTGTCTCCACCAAGTACGTACCATGAAGTATCACCGCTGAGGTGCACCCCTTGAGGTGCCGCCACTGAGGTACTTGTGGGGGTCATCCCCATGGCAGCACCATGTGCTGTCACCCCTACAGTAGCACCATTGATGTCACCCCCATGGTAGCACCATTGATATCACCCCCATGGTAGCACCATTGATATCACCCCATGGGTGTACCATGAAGGTGCCTGGATCGCTCTCTGTAATGTAACTTGGAGACAATGATTACACGCTTTAGACAAGACACACCGCACTATTGCAACGAGTCATCACATCACAAACCATCAAGTCAAGTGACAAAAACTTAGGTGGACGTATAGTTGTTTGAGAATGTTCGGAAGGCTGTGGACTGGTAGGATTAAAGGTAAGGCTACATTGTACTGGACGAGGGACATGCCTCCTCGGTACGACCACTCTAGATGTTGAGGGTGTGCTACCTTCCCATCTTGGGGAGGGGTTTGGTTTGAGAGAACCTTTATAGATGAGACGTTGGGTGAACACCATCATTGCGCCTCACCGGCTAGGCGTGTTCTCCTTAGATCATGGTCATTACACAAAGACCCACATGGCGCCACTCGATTGGCTCATGTGTAATCCTTTTCTCACTCACCTAAGCATGATCAGTCAGCTTAGAAGTCACGATTTGATTGGCGGGCTTGCAACTAATCAAGGAATTAGTTGCAATGGTCCCCCCTCCTTTTGTTCACCTATAAAAGGAGGACTCCTATTTCATTTGAAGAAATTGGAAGTTTAGAGAGAGAAGCTCCCACTTTAGAGAGAGAAGATCCCAATTTTTAGAGTGAGAAACTCCACTTCTAGAGAGAGCAAACATTTTTCACCACATTTGAGTGTTTAGAGTTCTCCCGCTTCACCTCTCGGTGTCCTCCCTGACGTTCTCAGGTGTTGTTCCGGTTACGAGCTAGGACTAGACCACTCATGCACCTCACTCATGTGACACCCTTGCATCTACAAAGTTCATATTTAGAGATGAGGATATAGTTAACATGATAGAGTGTATTTCTACTGATAGGACGTTGCATTTATATGTTGAGCATTATGAATCACCTGTGCAAGATAGATTGTCTGAAGGGGAAGAGCTTAACGATTTTGAAGATAGTAAAAATAATGTTGATGATAACATGCCATTTGAAGATGATGAAATGGGGTTTGATATGTTTGTTGATGATATTGTACTAATGTTGATTCTCATGAAATACAAAATGCTGAAATGGATGAAGGTCATATGAATGATGATGTTGATTTGGATGTTGTATCTGATTATGCTTCTACTGAGGAACTATCGACTCCTATAAATTCAGATGATGAGAATGGGGTGAGACCCAATTTTCAGACCTGAAACAGATATGGGTAATGTCCAATTTAAAGTGGGATTGATATTTCATATTGCCAAAGTTCTTAAGACTTTTCAATTAAGGAGTATGCCATCATCGGGGTTTCAACATAAAGTTTGTTAAGAACGCAAGGAACAGGTGCGTGGTAAATGTAAGGATTTATGCGACTGGAAAATACATGCATCTATCATGCAACGGGAATCAACATGCCGTGCGAACACACACGCAGTACAGTTTTGGAATAGAAATGTGAACTCGACATGGGTTTCAAAGAAGCAGGTAGGCAACTTCAAGTCTCAGTCGAATTGACTAGGCCGATGGATGCAGTAAGACGAGATTATAATACAAGCATTTCAAGGAGTCAAGTATACAGAGCTAGAGTAAAAGCTATGCTTTCATCCAAGGGACAACAAATGAGTAATATGGTAGAATTAGAGATTATCTTGAAGAGGTGTTGAGATCAAATGAGGGAAGCACGTCAAAGCTAATGGTTGATAGGTTTGAGCCTGATATGGAACCTATTTTTAAGAGATTGTACATTTGCATGGCAGCATGTAAAAAGGGCTTCCTTGAAGGATGCAGACCCTTTGTTGCGCTTGATGCTTGTCATCTAAAATGCCAAGGTCAATTGATGGTCGTTGTTGGAGTGGATAGTAATGATTGTATCTATCTAATTGCATGGGCTATTGTTGAATTAAAGATCAAGGAGCGTTGGACATGGTTTCTAAAATTGCTGCAATGTGATATTGAGTCGTATAGAGAATGCGGTTGGACATTCATATATGATCAACAAAAATGTCTTGTACCCACTTTTGTTGAATTACCTGGTGCAGACCATAGATTTTGTGTTCGTCACTTATATGGTAATTTCAAATCCAACTATAAAGGGTTAGCCCTTAAAGATTGTTTATGGAAGACTGCTAGGGCAACGACTACCTTTGAATTTCAATCACACAGGACAGACTTAAAGAGTTTGATGTAGATGCTTATAATTGGTTGTTAGCTCATGGACCACGGTTTTGGTCTAGACACGCTTTTAGGGTTTGGCCAAGATGAGATAGATTATTAAACAACATAATTGAATCCTTCAATGCATTCATTCTACAAGCAAGGGATAAACCTATTTTGACCATGTTAGAAATGATTAGAAAGCTAGTGATGACAAGAATTGCTAAGAAATATGTAGAAATGTCCAAATATAAGGGAGAGATTGCACCAAAGATTTAAGAAATTAGATAGAGCTGAGGAAGCTTCTAGAAATTGTCTTCCCACCTGGGCTGGAGGTATGGTGTTTGAGGTTGAATGTGGCAATAATCAATTTGTGGTTGATCTGGATAAACACACATGTAGTTTTAAATGGGATTTAAGTGGCATACCTTGCATTCATGCAACATAATACATTTTCTTTTTGATAAAAAGGCCCGAGTCTTATGTGCACAAGTACTACACTAAAGACTCATTATTGATGGCCAAAGTCAAATCTGAATTCAGCTTTACCTCCTTTGTTAAGGAGGCAACCAGGTAGACCCAAGAAGCAAAGAAGGAGGGATCACGATTAGCCAATTAATAGTCAGGCGTATAGGAGAATGAATACTTCCCAAAAATGTGGCAAATGTCAAGGTTGGGGGCACAATTCAAGAACTTGTAAAAGAGTTGTTGGTGAAAGTAGTAATAGGAAAAAATGCCTACTAGGAGGAATACAACAAATCAAGAACAAAGATTTATGGGCTATAAAAAACCCTAGAGCATCAGAACACGCATGTATACCTTAGTCTTTAGAACTGATGTCATCTAATATATTTAGTGCTATAACATAAAAATGTGTTGCAGGGATCGACTGGGTAAGGAAGTAGGGGCAGAGGTAAATTTGCACCTTCAAGAGGCATTGGCAGATTTGCACGAGGTAGAAACGGTAGATCTGAAGGTTCACAGAGTAGAAACAGAGCTAAAGCGGCACCTACAAGAGCCGAGGTAGATCTGGACAATCATCTGTAAGAGGCAGACTTGGAAATGTACAAACGCCTTCAAAAGAGATCGGTTTAAGAGGCAGGAATGGACAATCATATGCAAGAGGAGTGATGAAATCTGCAAGTCAAATAGAGAGTAATAATGCAAGAATGGTGAATGATAACCAGTAAGGGATGAGAGAAATCTGTGGACTAGTTTTTTTTGGACTCTTTCTGAGTTAGGGTTGGTTTCAATGTAATGAACAGAGTTTTTATTTTGTTTCTGAATACTTTATGAGATGGTTTTGGTAGTTTGAACCTTATGAGAGGCTTTTGGTAGTCCCAACTTATTATGTGATTATTTTAATGGAAGTATCTTCTTTTAATAGTGTGCTTATTCAAATGCTCAACGGGAAGAATCTTAGTTTAGTGTAGCTTATTATTTTCTTGGACAAATTGATTATATATGAAGTTTTCAAGTTCAAAATTGGACAAATTTGTTAAACTAAGATCCAATAACAATTCGCAGACGACAAATCATAAGGAAATGAACCATTGAGATCTATAAGAAGATCAATTATAAGAGACTTACTATCAAGTGCCCATTTAATAAGATTTCATTACAAAATACTTCACCCACAAATTTGCAACATAGTACCCAATTCACATCATTAAACGCAGTACACCAAATTACCTTAGTACACTTACATCTTCAAAAGTAAAATTACAATCACAATGCAACACTCGTAAATAGGACCCAACTCCATGGAAACATCACCAAACTAGGAACACCCATGAATAAGACCTGACCAACCTAAGCGACACCCGACAAACATATGGACCGAACTCCATGTTTTTATTTTCGAAAGGACTAGGAAGCTGATAAAAGCATGCGTTTATTAGTTTATTTGGAGTCATCTTCTTCATTTCTGTTGATTAGATTTCTGAGTTCTATTTACTTCTATATCTCTCGTTTCTTTTTGTAGTTTATATGTATTCTGCTTACTCTGTTGGACATCTCATGGTGTATTTATATTTAAATATTGTGTTACAGAGGAATCTTGAAGAGACTTGAAATAGAACCTGATTATGAAGTTGATGCTAGTTTGTGTTTTGCATTATGTATCTGTACAGGGATTGATAAGCTGTCAAACAAGTAGATTTCCGCTGAGTAATAGGAGAGCGACACTTGAAATCCAATGGCACGCAAAGATGCTTGGAGTGCTGGGATGATGTGGCAGTATAAGTAACGAAAAATGAATTGAATTTGGTCCAAGTGATTACCGCAACGGCCACGTTTTTTGTTATCAATAGGATAAGGTGGTTTAGATTTCGATTTTATTTTGTAGAACGGCTAGTAGAGTATCCTATAAATACAACCAAATGTACCAATTGAAGGCCAAGAATTACAATATATCCACTTTGAGAATTTATTCCACTTTCATTCGTTTAGTACTTTTCATCCTTAGTTGTTCATATTTTTCTGAAGTTGTGTTTTCGTAATTCAAGTTAAATCACAAGTAAAGGAAGATGATTCCTTTACAGTATCAATTCTCAAAAACTGCTTGTCATGGTAATTTCTCTTGGTCTTTGAATTATGTATAGACAAGCAGAAGAGATCAGGTAATCTGATTACTTATTTAAGCTTCCTCCTGCCCGAGGTCGTCTAATGCACATTTTTTGCGGTAGCTATTTGAGAGGCATGTCGAGTGTAGTGAAAATTATGTGCCCAACTAATAGAATTGCTTAATTTTTTCTGCGCTCTATAGATAGGAAGTTGTTTTAACTCAGCTAGAATGTTTCTATTTTCATGCATAGTACACCATTTTATGTTAGCAGATTAACTTGAGCAACCTTGAGAGATTAGCTGCAAAGAGATCATATTGATTCTATAAGTGGAGCTATTTCATCGAGGTCTACAAAACATACATGTATAGCTCGTTCGACTATTGAATCAGAATTTATAGCGTTGTACAAGGCTGGCGAAGAAGCTGAATGGCTTGAAAAATTTCTAGAAAATATTCCAATGTGGCCAAAGTCTATGGTAGTTATATATGTCCATTATGACAACACGTTGCAACCTTTAGAGCAAACAATAATGTGTATAATGATAATTCTATACATATTAGACATAGACATAATGCCATTAAACAACTGCTCCCTAATGGAGTGATTCTATTGATTTCATAAGGTCAAAAGAAAATCCTATAAATCCTTTTAACTAAAGGATTGGCAAGAAAGCTAACAAAGTAAACATCGAGGGGATTGAGATGAAAGATTATTCAATGACTCATTTGTTAGGGGTTATACCCTCAAAACATGTGTATTGACATTTTGATATAAAATTTAATGAGGAGTATCTTTTTTATAATTTTTCTTTTAAATTATTGTTGAATAATTTATATAAATATCTGAAAATTCTATAATCATTAATGAGACTATGACATTGTATTAGTACGAGAAGATTAATATCATAGATAATGAATAAAATTGTTAGTAACATATTAAAGTATAGAATCTTTAATGAATGATTGCTAGTACGATTCACTAAGCATTATGAATGCGTGTGATCTAGATCCGGATCATTGATGTATATAGGCATCTTAGTGAATGTACTTTATATAATGAGATTATATATGATTGGACCGATGTAAATTAATATCTTTATCAACGTGTCGTTTATGATAAAGACTTAATGCACATCAATTCGATGATCATATGTAGATTAGTCTGAATCCTGAGTAGTCATGAACTCATATGCATGTCTACTGAATCTTTTGATTCACTCATTAAAGTTTGTTTGTAAAACAGACTAATGACTTTTCTTTTGAAGATTCAGTGATGTGGATGGGTGAGAACACGATCTTGAAAGATTTAGAATCTAAGCTTCCATAACGGGATTGTATATTGGTTCCCTTAAGTGTAAATTTTGAAACTTAATGGTTATTGAGCTCAAGTTTATAATAAAATTATAAATTGGTCATTCACTAGTAGATTAATGATACTTAAAGATCAAAATGTATTTATGGGGGTAAAATGGTAATTTGACTAGCTCTAATTTACGAATCAATAATTGGAGGACAAAATTACATGAAATAATTATATTAGTGGACTACATGAGAATATTCTGTCAATACATTTTCTAATAACTAAGAGTTCAATTTCATATTATTATGGAGTAATAATGGAATTAATAAATAAGATTATTTAATTAAAGAGTTTAATTAATAATCTGATTTATTGGAGCTTAGGATTATAGGTTTATGATCCACGAGTCATCTTTATACTACACAGTCTAGGATGTGAATATTTTAAGACATGAGAAAATGTCCTATACGAGATATATGATTCATAACCTTGTATGTTGTACATTTAATGTATAAAAATATAATGGATCCTGATTGAAAAGAGTTTTCACAAAAAAAAATCATTTTTGAAAATCGTTGCATCGTGCTTGTTTTTCTTTTTATCGAAAAGATTTATTTTTATTAATTTTTTTAACGCATCCGTTGCGTTTTCCAGCATCATTCATGTGAAAACCTAACTTAGTTTACTAGAGATACCAGGATCTAGGTACAATTGGTAAACTGGAAGGAATGATTCATATTAACACACTAAGAAACCTCTGGTTTGTTTCTATTCCTTTGATGGAATAGGTGTATTATGTGTCCACGAAGAAGGTTATACTCAGTATTTAATGACATTGACATCTTATCAAAAGAGGAGTAGTGACAGAATATCCTTCATCACTCTAACTTATGTGGGAATATAAGTATGGTCCCTTCTGTGAGAGGTCTTAATGGTGTAACCTCTCTAAGGCTCTTCAGAATACGAGATATGTTCAAGACCAAAATGAATAAAAGTGTATGAACTCATATGTAATAAGAGAAGGTATGTGCGAAATTTATTGTCTCAGTTTGTCTTAGAGGAAGTTCAGTTCAACAATGTTATTTCACTGTTCTTAAGAATAAATCTGATAAACTCTCACTAGGGAAGACACTTAGTTTAGTGTAGCTTATTGTTTTCTTGGACAAGTTGATTACATATGAAGTTTTGAAAAATAAAATAGGACAAATTTATTAAACTAAGATCCAATAACAATTCACAGAAGACAAATCATAAGAAAATGAACCATTGATGATGAGGATCTGGTTGCACAACCTTAAATGATGGATCTATTTCAAGTACCAAGAGGCCAAATCACAAGAGCTAGAGAAAAGATGATGGATGAAGCACTCAATGGGAGTATGATGGATGAAGCACTCAATGGGAGTATGATGTGGATCACGACGTCCAACATGGCAGCCGAGCATGATGTGGCACCCAACATGACATCCTACAGGACCATGGCATGGCAGCCTACATGGAGATGACATGGAATCCTACATGACATTACACATGGGGCATGATGTGGCGTTCAATATAACAGTACACATGGAGCATGACATGACATTTTAAATGATGACAAGAAATCAAGACAATTTGGAAATCTTAACCTAGAAGTGGACATCCAATAATAGTCTATTAGAACATGACACCTTGACAATCCTAACCTAGAAGTGGACAGCCAATAAGAGTCTTTTGAGTGGATTACAAGTTCCTTATTTATTACAATTAATATTTTTTTATCTTTTAAATTTAATTTAGGTTATTTAAACACTTTAGGACTCTAAGCTTCTAGTTTTTCTATTTAAGCATGGTTTCACAATGTATTAAAGATCTTGGACCAATATAATTTCTTTGTGAAAGTTTTCTCTTTGATTCTTCTTAGAACTTTTCAGACTTATCAAAAATATTCTTGTTGCATCTAAAACCTAGACTTATCACTCACTTTTCCTTCTTGTTCTTGAGTGTGACGTCTAAACCATACCTTTGGTTTTTTTCGAAGCATAAATTTGGATCTTAGGTCTTATACCTAAAGTTCTCTTTGTGTCATAGAAAATAGGTCGGTGTTTCTTCTTCTTTAAAATCGATCATTGAATTCTTGAACCATCATTATTATTGGATTCCTAAGACAAGTCACCTAGTGAGTTCATATCAATTGAGATCAATAAGAATACCAACTATCAGAATACTTACGATCAAGTGCCCATTTAATAAGATTTCATTACAAAATACTTCACCCACAAATATTTCATTTCAAAATACAACAAATTTGCAACACAGTACTGCAATTCACATCATTAAACACAGCACACCGATTTACTTCAGTACACATATAGCTTCAAGAGTAAAATTACAATCACAATGCAACACTCGTGAATACGATCGAACTCCATGGAAACATCACCAAACTAGGCAACACCCCATGAATAAGACCTTACCAACCTAAGAGACACCCCTCAAAAGGTCCTCGCCGAGCAATTAATTGTCGTCATTATTGAAGGGCGTTGCCAACATATGCGACATCCGTACAGAGGAAGCTTCCGTGGAGCTGAAATTAGTCAAGATATTGTCGCGATTATTTACCTCTCACATGTTATCACCGAAATCAGGCTGAAGAAGTAGGTCTTGCAAAGGAGAAAGGACTCGAGCTCAGACCCTAACCTACAACTTCATTAAATAAAGAATTCGGGTCCTTCAAAGGAGAATGAAAAAGATGACTTTTAGAATTGCCAAGTAAATGATAATTACAAAGTTAAAAAGTAATTATGTTTTAAAATTATGATAGGTAAAACTGACTCAAGTTAAAAGATCACAGTTAAGAATCCATGATTTGTTTAGTTATAGCGTACGTGGCAATTACATTGGTCCACGTAAGTGACATGTAAGTGGACCAGATAAAAAAATTAACTGAAGATAAGAGAATGACCATTTATAAACATTTCTAAAAGTAAATGAATTGTTTTTATTTGTTTTGAAACGTTAGGGACCATTTAGAAACAAAAAACAAACTACAAGGACTATTAGTGTAATTTACCCATATTCTTTTTAAAGGACTAGGAAGTTGATAAAATGTATGTGTTTGTTAGTTTATTTGGAGTCATCTTCTTCATTTCTGTTAATTAGGTTTCTGGGATCTATTTACTTCAGTATCTCTCGTTTCTTTTTGTAGCTTATATGTATTCTGCTTACTCTATTGGACATCTCATGGTGTATTTGTATATAAATATTATGTTGGAGAGGAATCTTGAAGATACTTGAAATAGAGCCTGATTATGAAGTTGAGGCTAGTTTGTGTTTTGTATTATAAAGATTGACTTGATATATCTGGGGTCCCACTCTGCCGAGAATATATTTTCGACATTGATGCTCAGATTAATCATTACCGTAGGATCTGTCCAGGTTAATCCCAGCCATTAGATTAGTTTAGGATTAAATGTTTTTGTAATCAAAGGTATAGGTTGTAGGTTGTTTCACCAAATTTTTTTTATTTAAATTTCATTTTTACCCCAATTTTCTATGAGAAGTTTCACCAAAGTTTAAGAATATCTTATTTTCACCCCAATCTTCATTTGAGAAGATTCATCAATTTTTGAAAAATTATATTTTCACACCATGCTTCTTGAGAAGCTTCACCAAATTTTTGGCAAATCTCATTTTCACCCAAGCTTCCTTCGAAAGGTTTCTCCTTCCTTCGAAACCTCATTCTTCCTTTCAGCTTCACCAAACTCAGTCAAGGACACGTGATTTTCAACCCCAAATATCAGGCTATCTCTGCCTGTCATCCAGCTCTCTGTCTGCTCTCTCTCATCGGCGCTCTCTCGGTCGTGCTCTCTCTCGTCAGTGCTCTCTCAGTCGTGCTCTATCTCTCTCTCTCTCTCTATATGCCACTCTCAGTGATGCTCTCTCTCTGTCGTGGTCTCTCTTTGTCTACAAGGTAATCGAGCTTTGCTTTCCTCTCTCCCTTTTACTTTCATTCTTTGTTCTGTACAAGTAATTTTCTCTGCATAATCATCATCTAAGTTATATTTGAGATTTTTTCTATCTTTATCATTATTTAGGCAATGGGCTGGATTGTACTCAGAATAAACCAAACACCTACAAACCAAACACGTTCAGATCCTTCTATGTTTAAGTTTGTTTAGCTTGTTTGGTTGGTAGTTGTAATCTTCTATGTTGTCTATTCCTGTTTAGTTCTCTGCTTAAGATTGTTTAGCTTATTTTGTTGGCAGTGGATAAGTTGTAGGGTCAGTTTGACATTGCTGGAGTTTTTCTTAAAATTATTGTTAGTTGTGTCCTAGAAAAAATAGCTGAAGCATAACATAGTTAGCTATTTAGTAACTGTGCTTATGAAAAAACATCATTTATAGATTCATATTTAAAATAACTTTCTTCCTCAAAGTGATACGTAAATGATGTGCTGGATTGTGTGTGCCCTCATGCCTGATAATATGTCATCTGTTTAAATGATATATATTGAATTTTGGTAGAAAGTTAGAGTTGGGATCGTGCTGTTTAATGGGTAGATTTTCTTTTATTTTTGAAAGTTTAAGGTTGCACTGGGTGTGATTCTTGATTCATGGCGACTAACTAATGAGGTCAAGTCTTTTGTCTTTCTTTTTTTGATGGATCAGCAGTGAGCCAAATAGTAAAATGTCTCTCAGTTCTATAGGACCATGGAAAAATGATTATTGTTTACATAGTGTGTGTTTGTTTTAGTGACTTAAACATATTCATGTTTACATGTTAAATTATTAATTTTATGAGATCATTGCCTAATTGACTAATTCTTTATTTTCTTTTCCCAAATGTAGTTGTGCTCTATAATTTATATAATTGTGGATTTGAAATTATTTAGTTGTTTTCTGTACGGCCTAATTTATGGACATTAGAAGATGATGAGCCTGCTTTGTGCTGATTAGATGTGAGTTATTTCTAAGTTAGATTGAAAAAAGATAATGAGCCTGCTTTGTGCTGATTAGATGTGTGTTATTTCTGAGTTAGATTGAAAGAGTATGCTTTATGCTGATCAGTTATTTCTGAGTTATATGTGAGTTATTTACATGAAATTTGATTCTTCTCTTTCAGTTTATGACAATGTAATATGGGGCGGATGTATACAAGAATATAACATTATGAACATCAATTATAAATTAATATCATGAATAATCATGATAAGAAGACATTGTCACATGGCTAAATTTGATTATACTAACATATATTCAGATGGCTAACATTAATGTGAACGTGAAGAAGGCACCGAGTGGTTTCATTGGCTTCTTGTAAGTAATTAATGAGATCGTCAATTTAAAGTTACATATTTTCATATCAATTGTTGCAATGTTAATGTAAACATATTTTCTTTTTTCCCAGGTCTACAAACATCTTATTTTTTTTAATTTGTTGTAAAATTATATTTAATACATCAACAATTTAATATGGAAATGTTATCAGATGATCATACTCCTTGGGATGGTGTCTTATTTCATCACTCTTTTGTTGTCTGTTTTTGCGATATTTGGCGTAAGATTCCTTTTGAATCCTACATATTTATTTGTGATATTTGACTTTAGGTTCTAATCACAACTTCGTATTGTAGATCCTGATGGAGAGAGGTGGTTGCTCTAACATGATGCTTATCATATGGTGTAGTTGAAAACAATCACTTAAAAATACCAGGAGGTTTTAAATTAGGTTATATTTGTAGCAAGTTTGTATCATGCTCTATGAAATGTAAAATGTTTATAAGAGATCTGTAAAAACAAAGAATATTCATATATAGTGATATTAATAAATAATATTCTTCTTTAAAGAAGAATATGAATTGAATTTTTTTATATGCTAGTGAGTTTTTGTATTTCATAAAGATTTAGATATGAGATTAATATGTGAAAATGGCTAAGTATGTGAAAATAGCTAAATATATGAAAATGACTAAGTATATGAAAATCGTCAAATGTGTGAAAATGACTAAGTATTTAAAAATGGCTAAGTGTGAAAGTGACCAAGTATATAAAAATGATTAAGTGTGTTAAAATGATCAAGTTAATGAAAATGGTTAAGTTGGAAAATAACTAAGTGTTTAAAAATAACTAAGTGTGAAGATATTTAAGTGTATGAAAATTATTGTGTGTATGAAATTAATTAAGTGTATGAAAAAGGTGAAGTGTTTGAAAATAACTAAGTGTGTGAAAAGTGTTAAGTGTGTAAAGATGACTAAGTGTATGTAAAAATGTCTAAGTTCATGAAAAGCAAGTTTGTGAAAATGTCAAAGTGTGATAATAGCTAAGTGCATCAAAAGCAAGTATGTGAAAATGACTAAGTGTTTAAAAATTACTGAATGTGTGAAAATGGTTAAGTGTGTGAAAATAAGTAAATTTGTTAAAATGCTAAGTTTTGAAAATGGATAAGTGCAATACAATAGCTAAGTGTGTGAAAATGGTTAAATTGGTTAAGTATATAAAAATGACTAAATATGTATAATGGTTAAGTATTTAAAAATGACTAAGTGTACGACTAAGTAACCAAAAAAGTACATAAAAGTGGTAAAGGGTTAAAAATTCTTGGGGTTCATCAAAATGTAAAATAGAATATTCTTGGGGTTCACCTAAAATGAACCCCCAAAACAAGTACGTGAAAATGAAATAGTGGCAAATGGTCAAAAATTACTAAGTGAATGAAAATTGTCAAGTGTATTTAACTAAAATGTAAAAGTGGGCAAGTATAGAACCAAATCGAGAATTGAGAATTCAAGGCCTTATCTCAATTGATGAAATGGGAGGACCTCTACAAAGAGTACATATTAATTGAAGAGATGAACTCCAATACGTATTTAGTGAATCTCACTACGTATTTGGGGTACAAAGAGAATCTTGAGGGGTTCACCAAAATATTTCACGTACGAAATTAATTATCCTTGGAGGGGTTGACCAAAATATTTCACGTACGAAATTAATAATCCTTGGAAGGGTTGGCCAAAATATTTCACTTACGAGATTAATAATCCTTGGAGGGGTTCACCAAAATATTTCACTTACGAAATTAATAATCCTTGGAGGGTTCACCAAAATATTTCACTTAAGAAATTAATAATCCTTGGAGGGGTTCACCAAAATATTTTACGTACAAAATTAATATGATTAATGTGCTTATTTGTGTAAACAGCCACCGGTATAGAGGGGTTTACCAAAATGTAGAAAATAATATTCTTGGTGTTCACTAAAATGTACCACTAGAATTGCCGGTATAGATATTTAAAGTGTGTGAAAATGATCAAGTGTGTGAATATAGATAAGTGTGTAAAATGACCAAGTGTGTAAATATGGCTAAGTGCATGAAAATAAATAAGTGTATCAAAACAAGTAGGGTCAGACACCACAATGGGGACTTAAACGCCATCACTCCAGAAGAAGATGCCATTCGTTTGATGAGAAATAAAAAGGAATATCGAAAGTTCTAGTGGCTGAAGCTGAAGTAGCTACTTTCGAAGTAACAGAAAGAAAAGCAACGACTGGAGTGGGAGAGTCAGAGTCGAAAAGAGGATTCCTCACTTCTTTCTCTCATTCAAAACCACAAAGACATCTCTGAATGTAATTGGTGAACTCTAGTACGTAATTGATAAACCCCATTATGTAATTGATGAACTCATCCAATAATTATTCTTTTTTACGTATTCGATGAACCCCACTACGTAATTGGTGAAATCCAGTACGTATTTGGTGAACCCAAAAAAAATTATAAAAAAAACCTGCTACCTGCTAGGCTTTGTGTGGCCCAGATTGCTCCAAATGTAATCTAAGAGTCACAATAGCCAAGCATCCATGCCGTGAAAAAATTCACGGCGTGATAAAATTATCTGATGTATCTGTACATGGATTGATAAGCTGCAAACAAGCAAACATCTGCTGAGTAATAAGAGAGCGACACTCGAAATCCAGTGGCACTACTTAGAGTGCTGGGATGACGTGGTAGTTCAAGTAACGGAAAATGAGTTGAATTCGGTCCAAGTGTTTACCGCAACGGCCACGTTTTTGGTAATCAATAGTATAAGGTGGTTTAGATTTATATTTTACTTGTGTCCAACGGCTAGTAGAGGATCCTATAAATATAACCAAATGTACCAATCGAAGGCCAAGAAATACAATATATCCACTTTGAGAATTTATTCCACTTTCACTCGTTCAGTATTTTTCATCCTTAGTTGTTCATATTCTTCTTAAGTTGTTGTGTTTTCGTAATTCAAGTTAAATCACAAGTAAAGGAAGATGATTCCTTTACAGTATCAATTCTCAAAAACTGCTTGTCGTGGCGATTTCCCCTGGTCTTTGAATTATGTATAGACAAGCAAAAGAAATCAGGTATTCGAGGGTAGAAAATAGACACTTGAGGATATTATTGCTCAATAAATTAGAGATAATCTGATTACTTATTTAAGCTTCCTCCTGCCCTAGGTCGTCTAATGCATATTTTTAAATGGTAGCTATTTGTGAGGCATGTCGAGTGTACTGGAAATTATGTGCCCTATTGATAGAATTGTTTAATTTTCCTGTGCTCTATAGATAGAAAGTTGTTTTAACTCAGCTAGATTGTTTCTATTTCCATGCATAGTACACCAATTTATGTTAGCAGATTAACTTGAGCAACCTTGCGGGATTAGCTGCAAAAGAAAGAGATCATATTGATTCTAGAGATCTTGATATCGGCTTGGATTCAATTGGTCCAGAGGGTTTTGTGCCTTTTGCTTCATAAGCTTTTCAATGATCCTGTTGTCAGCGAGGTCTGTGTGCTTGTCTCCCACTGGTAATTGTGTTTAGCAAAATGTGGTGGACTATCGTAGGCTCTACTTTGTTCTCTCTGTCTAAAAAACACCAAAAAAAATTATCTTCTCTATCAGGCTTCTTGTTAACTGGATATCACATCTTTTGTTTCTTTTAAATTTAGTGTGTTGTTTGGAATGAAATAAATTTAAAATGAAATAAAACCCAATTATTATTTGGAAGTAAGGTGAAACTATAAAATAGTCTAAGGAATCGACAATTATGTCCTTAAGTTGCAACTATTTATTTTTTTATAATATTTTTTAGAGTAGGATAAAAGAGTAATTTAAGTTTTTAAATGAATTAAGGATTTTAAATTTGTCCATATAGCATAGTGCATGCAATAATTGCCATTGTTTTGTGATAATTGTCATTGTTTTGTGTTTGTACTAATTTCTTTATTGGTAGAAATGAATCTCAACAAAAGTTTACTAAAAATCTTTTGAAACTGATGACAGAGTTAATTATATATCGGTATTAGTGTACCACTGGTTGAAATTATGATACTTTATGTAGATTAAATGGAATTTAGACACATAATACATACTGTTTTAGTCGAAAACTTCAACAATACAGATGCTTGTCTCCCGTGCCAAGTGAAGGCATCTGTAAAACACCAACAAATAACCCAAAGAGTTAGGTACCCCTGGAGAGTTACCTCGCTTAAGGGTATTCAATGCCTAAATCAGTATTCCGGCATTATTTTGGCATAATTTCCTTAAGGAGATATGATGTACCTCTTTCTTTTATAAATAAGGATATTTATACATGGAGCCTTGTGGGAGAAGCGTGGCGAAGGAGCCTTGAGAGCGTGTTGGAGAAGCTTCGCGAGACACAATGTATGTCCTGACTATCCTTGATTAGATGGAAGGGAAATGACCTCGATATAAGGCGATGGACATTAAATGTTGACATGATTTCAAAATGGCTGGACGGGAGCTATCCTGACATTTTTCCATAACGATTGGATTGTTGGGCGCTCGGGCCTATGAGGAGGGGCTACCTAGAACGTTACTTTTGGCGGGCAATGATCACCTTAAGCTCGGTATTACTTGATCGTGAGCTCTATTCTCGCTCCTACATGTGCTTGGGTCTGTGCAACCCGAGCTTACTTAAGGTTGACTAGGTGTGATTGGTTCCTCGACTGTTGAAACTTTCCTTCATCATAAAATTCTCAATGTGGTGTGACAGGCGTAGTCACGCCATTGGAGTTCGAGAAAACACCCATAATAGTTACCCGCAGTCAAGAACTTGGGCGACTTCATTCGTCCAGGTATGAAGACTCGTTTATCCTAGCTCCTTGTCCTAGCCACCTTTGGTGGGCAATGATTACCTTAAGCTCGGTATTACCTGAACTCTCCTTGTGAGCTCTATTCTCTCTCCTACATGTGCTCGGGTCTGTGCAACCTGAGCTTACTTGAGGTTGACCAGGCGTGATTGGTTCCTCAACTGTACTTTTGGCGGGTAATGATTACCTTAAGCTTGGTATTACCTAAACTCTCATCGTGAGCTCTATTCTCGCTCATTCATGTGCTCTGGTCCGTGCAACCCGAGATAACTTGAGGTTGACCAGGCGTGATTGGTTCTTCGACTGTTGAAACTTTCCTTCATCATAAAATTCTCAATGTGGTGTGACAGGCATAGTCACGCCATTGGAGTTCGAGAAAACACCCATAACAGTTACCCCCAATCAAGGACTTGGGCGACTTCATTCGTCCAGGTCTGAAGACTCCTTTATCCTAGCTCCTTGTCTGAGATACCTTTGTATGGTGATAGTCAAAGAGCTTAGCCCGTCCTGAGTACTTCAAATCTACGCTTAAAATTCATTCCTCAGAGAGGACTACACTGAATGGAATTAATCACCATACCACTCTTGTACGACTCATCCATTGCGCGTGCGTTGTTTCACCTTTTTCATGATTCAAGATCATTAATTTCTTGGGGTTGGGACCTTAATGGTGCGTGGGTGCATGTAAAGGAGCTTGTCTCCTCGATGCGTCGCTTCATTCCATACCCTTCGTTTGAACAACGTTTGGTCTTATGAGATTTTCTCATTGATTCGTGAAATGGCCGTTCGTTAGGTGTAGGGTGGCCTCAACGGTCGCCATCATGGCCTTCCTTACCGCCTATTAAATGAACGATTATTTTATTCAAGGCCTATAAATAGGTGGTTCTCTCCCTCATTTCCCTCATCCTTACCTTCCTTTTAGAGTCGAAACCATTGTTAACCCTTGTTCTTACCCCCAGTTCTTCTTCTCGAAAGAACAATGATCCTTCCCCTTCTGAGGTCTCTTCCATTGGGGGGGGGGGGCGGGGGGGGGGTCCCTTCTGAGATACTCTTACCCTTCCTTTCCATGGTCACCATTTCCCTTTCTGTTATTCTTTAAACACTGCGCTTCAAAGTCACTGACATTTCGTTCATGACAATTTTCTTACCGTCGATGAACTTGTGCAGTGAACCCTTTGCTTGCGCTAGTTACCGACCCATGGTTGTAGAAACATCTTCCTTGAAAGATACTTGTAATCCATCTGTTAACCTTAACCTTCGATCCATAGTGAAGCAACTTTACCGATTGTGACCCACTCCCATCCTTTGCCTCCCTTGTCCTTTTGAACGCCTAACTTCTTATCACAGCATGCCTTAGGCGTAGGTAAGGTAGACCTTACAATCTTATCCTCCGAGATCATCTCAAATTCGAGCATGGTGGCCTCCCTCCTCTCTCACCATAAGTGGGAGGGATTGAGAGGCCTTTTTCATCCTTAGCTCAGAAATTATTTGTTATCCGTGGTTTGAATCCACTTTTAGCCCGAGTTGGTGTGGGCCTCAGACCAAGTCATCATAATTTTTGGCAGGCAAGCGGCCCTCAAGGCTTCATAAGATTTCAAGCAAGCTATGGAGATCCTACGACCATCGGGAGGGGGGGCTTATATTTTAAGTTAGCCTAAGGAGGGGGTTCGTCATTGACCTAGTGAGGAGATCTTTGTACTTTTTCCTTTGCTTGTACTTGTAATCCTTTTTACTTATTAATGAAAATGAGCTTTCTATTAACTCTGACTCATTCTAATAGTTTTTCTTGCTTATTTCCTTTGTCGTAACTTGTATCTGTATGAGCTGTGCTTTAAGTCATGAACATATCTTGAGTAGATAAAGTTTTACTTTTACCTCAACTAATCTTTAACTTGGTATGGATGAGACCTTAATCCTTCTTTCATGCCTGCTTCTTCGTTGCTTCAGATTATGAATGTCATATTAATTCCAACTAACCTGAGCTCGGGGTTGCTCTTACCGTGCTCGAGTAGGCCCCAAGATGGACTTGGTCCTTCCTTTTGGGGCTGCCCTCTTTGAATGAGATCGAGAGTCATGCAGACTCGTCGTAACCTTGATGAAGTATGTGCTTCCATTTGGGAGGTCTGGTCGAGCGGGCATTCCTCAAGTTGGGAGCTTACCCTTTAACGTATAGTCAATAATACCCTCTTTCGTTGAGCTTTTTCTTGGTTTGGCGATTTAGAAAGTAAGCCAATTTCTTTATCACCTATCCAGACGGGCCTGCTCTAGGTAAATCCTTCAGTTGAAGTGCTAAGCAGATATTACTTCCTACGCTGGCTAGGGCCTCATCTTTGTGTGATGAGCTAGAGTGGTATGGCTAGATCATTTATCCTGTCTGGCAAGCTAGAGCGCTTGACATGCATCACCTTACATTTGATGTCTAGCCAGGCATGCTTGCTCTGGCTAGACCCTTGATCTCGTTTGACGAGATGGAGTGCTCAACATACATCACTTTACCTTATGTCTAGCCAGGCGTTCCTGCTCTGGCTAGACCCTTAATCCTGTCTAACGAGCTAGAATGCTTAACATACATCACTTTTTACCTGATGTCTAGCCAGGCGTTCCTACTCTAGCTAGACCCTTGATCCTGTCTGGCGAGCTAGATTGCTCGAAAGACATAACTTTTTACTTGATGTCTAGCCAGGCGTTCTTATATGATCAAGCGTTTATCGTTGAATTAAAATCTATAGCTTGTAGTTAAAGCGCAACTTTATTTTTCTTATTTAGTTCAAACACATGCGCTCAAGTTTTAAATGTGACTTGGCCCACCAGGCCTTCGTCACATGGTAGGATGTTAGTCCACCTACCAAAAATCTCCCCTCAGCACCTGCCCGCAAGCACGATGCTTTGTGTGAGAGTTAAACCCCTGACTGTTAGACTTTGATACCAATTGTAGGATTAAACGCTTATCGTTGAACTAAAAATTATAACTTGTAGTTAATGCCAACTTTATTTCCCTTATTTAGTTTAAACACCTACGCTCAGTTTTCGACTGTGGCTTGTCCTCACTAGTCCTCACACCACGTGGTAGAATGTTGGCCCACCTGCCAATAGTTCCTGCTTTGGCTAGACCCTTGATCACGTCTGGCGATATGAAGTGCTCATCATACATCATTTTACCATATGTCTAGCTAGGAGTTCTTGCTCTGGCTAGACCCTTGATACCGTGTGGCAAACTGGAATGCTCAACATACATCACTTTACCTTATGTCTAGCAAGGACTTCCTCCTCTGGCTAGACCCTTAATCCCATTTGACGAGATGGAGTGCTTAGCAGATGTCACTTTACCTTATGCCTAGCCAGACATTCCTTCCCTGACTAGACCCTTAATCTCGTTTGGTGAGTGAGAATGCTCGGCAGACATTACTTTACTTTATGTCTAGTCAGGCATTCCTGCTCTGGCTAGACCCTTGATCCCGTCTGGCGAGCTAGAATGCTCATCATACATCACTTTTTACCTGATGTCTAGCCAAACGTTCGTGCTCTAGATAGACCTTTAATCCCATATGACGAGCTGGAATGCTCGGCAAATATCACTTTACCTTATGTCTAGCCATGCGTTCTTACCATGCCTAGACCCATGATCTTGTCTGGCGAGTTAGAATGCTCTACAAATATCACCTTTTGCCTCCATGTGTGCCTGCTCTAGCTAGATCCTCAATCCCGATTGGTGGGCTAGATTCCCACACCAGTCATCACTCTTTTTAATCCCGACTGGTGTGCTAGAGTACCGCATCACTCATCACTTTTTAATCTCGACCGTTGGACTAGATTGTCGCACCAATATTCACTTTTTAATCCTGACTGATGGGCTAGATTGTCTCACCAGTCATCATTTTTTAATCTCGACTGATAGGCTAGCTTGCCGCAACAGTCATAACTTTTTAATCTCGATAGGTTGGCTAGATTTTTACACCAATCATCACTTTTTAATCCTGACTATTGGGCTAAATTGTTACACCAGCCATCACTTTTAATTCTCGTACCTTGTAGAAGAGTCGATCGTTTCCATTTATTTGATAAATATCACTGAGTGCACGATCTATGCCGTCCGCTATACTTTGGAGTTAGTCGTTTAAAAAGACCGCTTCTTTTGCTCTGAGAAAAAGACCGAGATAAAGAGCTAAAGGTGATCAGGCTTCTTATTTTGCGAGTCACTGTTTTTCACTCCTTGCCAGGGCATCCTTCTTTCCGAATCTTTACCTTAATGACGGGTCCCTTGAGCTCGACATTCTACTCATGGGTAGACATTGATTTTATCTTGAACCACATCTTCTGGATGCTACGGCGGGAGAATGATCAACCATTCTGATCCTTCGCGTTCCTTCCCGGGAAAGCTCCTCGGGAGATGCGTCAGTTACAAGCTCCTTTCCTGTGGGTTCATCCACTTAATGTGAGGGCTTGGGAGGAACACGCCCGTACGTTTCACCATGAAAACCTTGATCTTGCCTAGAATCGGAGTAAGAGGTCTTGTGATCGTCCTTATCCTCTCAATGGGGCTTCATGTCCTCACTCGGCTCACGAGCCCGTATACCAATTTTGGCATGACCTTCATCCTTATGTTTCACACGACGTGGGATGTGGGAGCTGTGAGTTGTCTTAACCCATATTTGTACTACAATCCATGGTGGAGAATTGATGCAAGACTTTGTATTTCAATGGGAATGATCCCAGGACCGTCTATCCGCGTAGCGCGGCTTTCCCTCGCATGTGCTGTAGCTTTGCAAAATTGTTGGTGGCCAAAAAAGGACAACAAGAAATATGGTGGAGGGTGTCCCACCAATATTTTCCTCCATTTTCTATTGCTGCTCACATACTGCCCCCGGAGGATCCTTCAGGGGTCTTTGCCACTTTTCGGCGACTCTGCTCTCCTCCTTCGTCTTCCTGTGATGACCTCAACCAAAATCTTACAGGGGAGCTTGACCATCCATGACCTAATTTTGTTTTGGTCCTAGTTTCCTCGAGGGGTGGCCTTTATCCGGTGAGCCTGAGGACCATTTCCGTGCAAGAGACCATTACGACCTGGGCGGCGACTAGGGTGTCTCTCCTCCCTTTACCGGTTACCTTGAAGATTACAACCACCACATCCCTCTCCCCCTGCCATACTACCATCATGAATTTAGGACGTTCTTTTTTCAACAAGTGAAGGTAGATATCCCATCTCATCCTGGACTTCGTCGACGTGGAATACCAGACCCCTTTTCTCCTTGCGGGATAAAGTATCTAAATGCTTTGAACATGAACGACTTTACAGTTGTTCCCACAAATGGCGCCAACTGTTTTAGCTAAAAACTTCAACAGTATGGATGCTTGTCTCTTGTGCTAAGTGCGGGCATCTTCCTGACTGGGGGGAATCAGCAACGGTGATGTTGTATGTGTTCTTCCTTCTGACTGGATCTCTTCACAACCTCAATGTCTGTAAAATAAAAACAAAGAACCCAAAGAGCGAGGATATAGTGTACCTCTTTCTTTTGTAGATGGGGATATTTATAACTGGAGCCTTTGCGGGAGAAACGTGTCGAAGAAGCCTCGGGAGCATGTTGGAGAAGCTTCGCGGGACACTACGTTTGTCCTGACTATCCTTGATTGGACCGAAGGGAGGTGACCTTGACCTAAGGTGATGGACATTGAATGTTGACATGCTTTCAAAATGACCGAATGATGGCTATCCTCACATTTTACCATGACAATAGGACTTGTTGGGCATTCGGGCCTATGAGGAGGTGCTACCTGGAATGTTACTTTCGATGGGTAATGATGACCCTACACTCGGTATTACCTGAGATCTCCTCGTGAGCTCTATTCTCGTTCTTACATATGCTCAGGTCTGTGCAACCGAGCTTCCTTGAGACTGACTAGACGAGGTCGACTCCTCAATCGTTGAAACTTTCCTTCGTCATAAGCTTCTCAATGTGGTGTGATACACGTAATCGCGCCATTGGAGTTCAGAAAAAAAAACCCATAACACGTATAGACTTTTGCTTAAAATAAATTGACTATCATACATTAAACTTGAATTTTCTTTCTCTATAAATATAACTAAAATGGCCGAGTGAATTGCATAACCACTCTTCATATTGAATTAGTAACTCTTTTTATGATTTTGGAATTGAAAGATTTTAATGCTTTTTGTATTTTGATTTTAATCTGATTATACTATATGAGATATTCGTATAAGAAATGTTTGCGACAGTCATACAAACGACGTGCAAGCATGAACATTTACATCAAGTTATTAACAAAAGGACTCCGAGAAAGAGTAAATAAAATTTAAGCATTGTGCTCTAAACTTCCATACAACCTAAACCCAAGCGATCTTTATATGATGTCCAACTTCAATAGACGTGCCGTTGGTAAAATATACTTTTAGTCCCTATCCGTTTGTTTTAATTTCTTTTGCATATCTATATGTACGATAATTTTATTATTTTAATCTGTATAATTTTCACTTTATTTTAATATAGTTATTGCGTTCATTTTTTATTATCTGTACTTTAATATACATGTGCAATGAGCAAAAACTTATGTCTACGCTTTGTACAATTATCGCCCATTTGTGTCAATTTGTACATGGATAGACTACTACCGTCGAAATGATATATGATGAAATATATATGTTACACGAATTTTTTGGCACTCGCATGTCATAAAAACTTATGAAAACAACGTTGGGAAAAATGCATTCTGCAAGTAAATTTTTTGACACCGTTATTTATTTAGCTACAACAAAATTCAGTTGACTTTTAAGTTAACTAGGTCAATCTTACATGTGTTGCACGTATCATATTTAATTAGTTCAATGTCATTAATAAATAAAAATTAATATATTTATAAAAAACATATTATTGTATGGACACTTTTTGATATACAATATTGTTTGTCTGATTAATTAGTTTAATCGTTTTTAATATATAAAGAACAGTAAAAAACTAAATCAAGAAAAACGTCTGAACCTATTAGAAACACATGAATGCAAGAGTTCTCATTTCAAAAATCAATTCTCATTCCATTACATTTCAAAATCATTTTCCAATTCACATTCAAAAACCATATTTCAAAAATCATCTTCTAATTGATACATTTTGAAACATTATTATTTAATGGGCAAATAAAAATATATCAAATATACTTTATAAGGGCAATTTTGAATTAGCAAAAATGACGATGAACAGAATTATCCAAATAGTTCGTTCCTTACTTACACCTTTTAATATATTATAGAATATAAATAGTATAAAGATATCTTGTACGAAAATTAGATAGGTGAATTTTTGGAAGTTTAAAGGGATGGGGTAGATTGAATATCAGTCTAAATGACTACCAACAACTCTCTGGTGAGCCATTCGCGTGAAATAGATGAAAACACTATAAACAACTCCACTAGTGAGTTGTAAAAGATGTTCTTTTTTAGAGAAAAAATACATGCTCTTCACACGATCAGAACTAACTAACACGATGTAGAATACTCATTCACCCAGATAAGAATAGAAGCTTACATACAATCCTATTTTGTTCATCCAGACGGAGCCATTCTCTATAATCAAGTTTTCCAATGACCAAAAATACATATTACCAGGTTTGGGAGAGTCCTCAAAGTACAATAAGTTTCCTATGCAAATGCTCTCCCGTGGTTGCTCCATCTCCATCGTGATCATGAAAGGTGAGCGTCAAGATTCCAACCAGACATAACACTGAACCTACAAGAAGCTTGTCGTATCGTTCGACCCAATGAAATTTCAGCTGGCTTGCACCATAGAATGATAAAGCGACCAAAGAAGTCATCACTGTTATCGTACTGCAATCCCATAAATCACAGTTTGAGAAACTACATAACTATAAAAGAAGCTCAAAAATTCAAATCTCTGTACTGAATAGTGGAATCAGCAGTTTTAGTCTAAATTTAAATGCCAAGAGAACATGCTAAGAAATAAAGTTACAGGCGATCAAACAGAAAGCAACCCTCGCCGATGTTATTGTTACCTGAAGAGTAACACTATGATAGCAAGCACCATCATGGATGACGAGTTCCCAACAGCAAGAAATACTGGTAGTGTTGTTGCACAAGGAGATAATGCAGGAACAAGAACGAGCCCTGCAACAGCCATTTTCTCCATCGGTTGGTTGTGGGAGTGAGTATGACTACCCTTTCCAGATAGGAACAACAAAATGTAACTGCCACCAAGGATTACTAGGAGCAGTGAAGCAAGCTTATGGACAGTTTCTTCCCCGGCAATAGTATTTGCCATCGTTATTGCTGTTATACCAAGAAGTGATGTGGATATAACATGTAAAACTGCTCCAAATGCAGCTGCACAAGCCACAAACAATACTATATGTAAAGGCACGTTCATAGATATTTATTATAAAAATATTATGCCAAGTAAACATGGTTTTCTCTGCCTAATCTAAGGAATATCTTACAGAATCCAATACCAAATTGCAACTTTGACACACAACGATGAACTTGATTGCTAACAAGGATTCAACTTTTTTGTCACCAAGTTTCCTTTTCCGAAGATGAAAATCACCTAGATCATTGCTGCCACAACCAGTCGTTCAGGCTTGTATCATTAACATCTAAAACTATTCATAAATACCTATCAAACAAACATCAGAAGATTGAAGTCTAGGTTGGTAGTGCTATATAAGATAAGATGAACACGAACACAAATAATCAATGAGCTTTCTAAGCAAAGCAATTTGACATTTTGATCCAAGTTGCTCATAAGGAAATAATAACAACGAGAACAGCTTTGAATCATGATAACATAAATGACAATGTAAAACGATAATAACAAATACAATACTATTGGACACAATAAATTTAACTAATCATGATTTACTAAATTCTCGACATTTCACTAGTGATATCCACTCTCGCAGCAACTTGCCATGATGCAGACTAAATTGAAAAAATATTATGGCTTTGAAGCTGTAGACACCCACTGTTATAATGAACAAGAAATTACAATCAGAAAAACTTGGATAAATTGCAATGTCTGATCACTCCACTCTTAATTTGAAAACAGAATGCATTTCGTAAAAAGGCAAAACAAAACAATGATGATACAATTGTTCACCCCGCCTATTTGTATCTATAAAGAAACAATCTCACTCTACTCTCCGCTCCCCCTATTTATATCTATGAAGCCTCCCCTCCTCCAAACGGAAAATGAAAAATAGCAAGAAAATATAAAACGTGGTAGTCACAAGTTCTTTCTGGGCCACTTATGCTCTGAAACAAGAGATAGAAGTGATTTTTCTACTTTCCCAATAAGTCACTGCGTTAAAACCAGAGATACTTCAAATAACCTATAGTAAACACCCGTGTTTTAAACAGCACGAAAGAAAAAAGAACATTGTACTCAAAGAGTCTAAGCATTTCTTCAATGTTATAAGAAAATTAAGAGAGAGACAACATGTAAATAGAACGGAATGAGCTAATAATCCGGAACACTGTAAACTGATTAATGACCCTTAAGATTCGAATTTATTCTCCCACCAAACACATTACCAACACTATCACTCCAACATCTCACAGTTAAAATGTTAGTACAAGAACAATTCACAAAAGAAGATCAAGATTCAAGAACCTGTTTGATTGCTAAAGAACGTGGCAAGAGAAATTGAAACATGTTAATGAGAAATGAAATCTAATCATATTAGATGAAGATGAACCAAGAAAGAACGACATAAAAGATAAGACCTAAATATGTAATCCATTCTTCCTATAAACCAAATAAGCACGAAATACTGAACCATCCTTATAAAGTTGTCCATCAGAAAAACTAACACCGGATCTGGGCGTGATAAGAGAGAGAGAGAGAGAGAGAGAGAGAGAGAGAGAGAGAGAGAGAGAGATTTGCAGGAGAGAGAGAGAGAGAGATTTGCAGGAGAGAGAGAGAGAGAGATTTGCAGGAAACATACTGACAAGAAGGGTCCTGGAGAGCGTCCATTTCTGGGCGCGACCAACGATGGAGAAAGGGAGCCAATGAGTGGGTATGAAGGAATGCAGAAGAGACACCGTCGCTATTCCACCGATTGTTGACAGATCTTCAGCGCTGAAACTTTCCATTTTACCGTGTTTCTTCTTCTTTCTTTAACTTACAAATCCTTCCGGATCACAGAGAAAATGAAAATGAAATTCTTGTGTTGTTTACATACCCAAGTCCTAACCCCGTAACTCAGTTTTCGCTAATACTTCCATTAGTTTTGATTTCTCAGATTTGTTAGCGTAAACTGGGAGAATGCCTCTTTGAACTTTGAAGGATGTTCTTTTTTTTTGGATAAAATGGGTCATGATATTTATTTTAGAGAATGGGACGTTTTTTACTTGTCAAATTTACCTTACACATCTCTTCAGAAAAGAAGTCCCAAAACCCAAAAATATAAATCACGCTTTCTTCTTGGGTTTTTTTCAAGACTATATTCTAAGAAAAAATATTTTTCAAAATTATACTACTCTATTAATTTGTGTACTCTCTAACTTTTGGTCAATCTCATCTTCAAAAGCAGCTGATGAAGCTACCAAACAGCCCATGGGCGAATTCCAAACGACGACTAAAAAAAAATAATTATTACACATTTTCAAAACATACCCATACACGAAACACACTCTTCGTGTACCTTTTCACCATTTCAAACTCTCATCTTGCATTTCCTTCATTTCTCTCTCTTACATTTACTATCTCTTTCTCTCTCTCTCTCTCAAAGTCGAAGCATCTCTCTATGAAAATCTTTTAGTGTTCATCTCTCCCAGAGCAATGAATCACAACAATGTATGTTTTTTTTCTAGGTTTCTGATTTTTTTCTGGGTTTCTAAGTTTTTTGTTTCCGTGTTTATGAGTTTCTATTTTTTTGTAGGTTTTCGAGTTTCTAATTTTTTTTTGTAGGTTTCTGGGTTTCTTGGTACTCTCTCTAGGATTTATATGGATTTTTCTATTTTCTTCTCTAACACGATTAGGTACACGACGAATGTGTAGTGTACATGAGGGGTACACAACAACTGTGTAAGCATCATGTAGTGTATAGGAGGACTACACGGTCTTCGTGTACCCCTCACGTACATTATACGATGGGTACACGATGATCGTGTACCCCTCCTCTAGTCTACACGATAGCTACACGAGCATTGTGTAGTCTACAGGAGGGGTACACGACCAATGAATCACAACAATGTATATTTTTTCTAGGTTTCTGATTTTTTTTTGGGTTTCTGAGTTTTTTAATGGGTTTCTGAGTTTCTGATTTTTTTTGTAGGTTTCTGGGTTTCTTGGTAGTTTTTGATTTTTTAGTGTTCATCCTCTACAGTAAGGAATCACAACAATGTATGTTTTTTCTAGGTTTCTGATATTTTTCTGAGTTTCTGAGTTTTTTTTTTCTGGGTTTCTGATTTTTTCTGGGTTTCTGGGTTTTTTTTTCCGGTTTCCTGGGTTTCTTATTTTTTTTGTAGGTTTCTGGGTTTCTTGGTAGTTTCTCTAGGGTTTATATGAGTTTTTCTTATTTTCTTCTCTAACACGATTAGGTACACGACGAAGGTGTAGTCACTGTGTAGTGTACATGAGGGGTACACGACAAACTATATATGCATCGTGTAGTGTATAGGAGTACTACACGGTCTCCGTGTGCCCCTCATGTACATTACACGATGATCATGTACCCCTCTTATAATCTACACGACCAACGTGTAGTCATCGTGTACTGTACAAGAAGACTACACGATCGTCGTGTACCCCTCTTGTACATTACATGATAGGTACATGAGTATCGTGTACCCATCGCATAGTCTAGACGATAGCTACACGAGCATTGTGTACACTTTAATTCTCAGATCTTATGTCTTCCTTGACAATGGAATTCAAACCTTTAACACATATGCTTGATGTATCTTCAGAGAATGAATTTTGTTTTAATGCATGGCTCCCCTCATCAAGGGCAAAGTAAGTTCTGAAAATTTTTTGTACAATTGTTCTCCTCATACACGATGGTTACACTGACATCGTATAGTATACATGATGATTTCACAAGCATCATGTAGTCATCGTGTAGTCTACGCAATGGTTACACAGATATTGTGTAGTCTATATGATGGTTACACGAACACTATGTAGTCTACATGATGATTACATGGACATCATGTAGTCTATACGATGGTTACACAGCCATCATGTAAACTACACGATGGTTACACGGTCATCGTGCTTTTGAGGGTTAACGATGGTGTACCATTAGAAACTCTTATTTTTTTTATCTGTAATTACATTGTATAGGAACGAGAAAGTAAGTGTTGGGTACTGCGTTGGTAACCTTTCCTAGTTCAAACACTAGTATCCCTACCTTATCAGTGGCTTGAGTCTGATGTAAGTAGTTATATTTATAATATTTTTAATGTGGTATTTAAAATAAATATCTTATGTAATCACTTTTACATTGCAACATATCGATGCATACCTAGAGGTAATGATGAGGGATTTGTAGGACTACAACCCGCATATCAGAGTTACTATTGGTGTTTTGCATATGGAAGTAAGTAAAATATTTTATGTAGTCTATACGAGGCCTTCACGGGCAATGTGTAGACTTCATGTAGTCTTTATTTATTAATATACAATGTTTACTATGACATTACAGGGAAACCTGACGAGCCGTGTGAAAGAGTTTGAGAATGATCCTGCGGCCTGTGATGTTGACGTTGATGAGATACTCTCCCGTACCAAATCCTTGGCTTACAGACAAACTTTGGAAGGGACTGGAAAAAGTCTGATAGAGTATGTATTTTTTACTTATAAGGTAGTAAACATCTTTTTTACTTGTAAAAGCCAATATTTATTCTTATATAAATTTGTATAGGTTATATTCTCCATGAATGTGAGCAATAGTCATTGGTTTACTGTGGAGCTAGACTTGATTGACCAGAGTGTTAATATTTATAATTTCTTGAAGACGCCATAACAAAAGTCTAAGTATCCTGAACTTATGAAGCCTTTTACGAAGATTGTCCCTCGTTTGCTTCAAATTATGAATATTTATAAAAAATGTGGATTCAACCGAAAGATGAGTGGGAATATAAGTCATTGTCGTGTCCACAACAAGAGAATGTATAAGTGAAATATTTTTAAAAGTCCTCTATGTACTTAGAATTTCATACAAATTATTTAATTATATATTTTGCATTTCATGTGTTTTGTAGCTTTGATTGTTGGGCATTCTCCCTAAAGTTTTTCGAATCCCTAACATATGTGATGGATTTACAGGAAATAACTCAAAAGAAAATGTTAGAATTCCATAAACGTATTGCGGTTGAGTTATTTTCTCGGGGAAAAGTCGAACCGTTATAATTTTTATGTATAAATTGGATATGTATTATTTACACTGATTTTATTCCTATATAATTTTTAATGCCTAATTTTTTATATGTTGATGAATGCTTGGTTTACTATTGAATGCTTATTTTTGGTTCTTGAAGGCTACACGATGAATTCACACTCATCGTGTAGGCTTCTTAAAGGCTACATGATGTCTACATGGTCATCATGTACCCATCGTATAGTGTACAAGAAGACTCAATGTGCATAATGGGTAGACTGCATGATGAGTACACAGTCCTCGTGTACCCCTCGTGTAGTGTACATGAAGACTCAATGAAGTAAGTACAAAGTGGGTAGACTACATGATGGGTACATGATCCTCATGTACACATCGTGTAGTGTACAAGAAAACTCAATGAAGTTACAGAATGTGTAGTCTACACTATGAGTACACTAACCTCATGTACTATACAGGAAGACTCAATGAAGTAAGTATAGAATGGGTAGACTACATGATGGGTATACGAAGTAAGTGTACCCATCGTATAGGCTACACGAAGTAAGTGTACCCATCGTATAGGCTACACGAAGTCAGTGTACCCATCGTATAGGCTACACGATGGGTACACAGTCCTCGTTTTCACATCATGTAGTGTACAGGAAAACTCAATGAAGTAAGTCTACATCACAATATTAAATAACAATCACAATTCTTCTCTCATATTAATATTTAAAAAATTACGAGGGTCAACATTTATATGTTAAGTGGCTTGGTCATTCCGTTGCGAGAGATGAATTGGTTTTTACACGTTTGTCGGTTGTGGCCAATTTGCCCACAACGTACACACTTTCTTCTTACTACTTCCTCACCTCTAGATGAATTTCTAACTGTCCTAGGTCTTCCACTTTATCATCTCATTATAGGTGGTGGTACCATCTTTTCTTGAACCTCTTGGCTGATGATCCAATCCACTCTATCTCCGATAGGATGTATTGTTTCTGTATACGTAGCAATTAAAGCCTCATTTTTATAGCATGTCGAACATAGTATACGCAAATATTGCACTGTGACATGCAGCCAATGCAAGCTTGCATGGAATTTGATCAAGATCAAATTCTCAGCACGTACACGTCTTAAGATTCAAGTTTACCACTGTTTCCCTACCCCCACCCGCAGCATAAAATTCGTGGATGCTGAAAGGAAACAATGATAGTGTACGTGATGCAATATGCTTCTTATTAAGCTCCATCTCAACCCAATCTGTCATCTGTGAGGTGACTGGACATGCGGTCGTTCATCATTCATAGAACCACTGTTGTAACATGTCACATATATGTTCGATAAGGCTTGTAATGGGAAGCTTTCTAGCATCTTTCAAAATCTTATTTAAACATTCAATGATGTTTGTAGTCATTATGTTGTACCGCCTTCCATCAAAACACGAACGAGCCCACCTCTCAACTACCCCCACCGACACATATTGTGAGATATCTATAAATCCATGTGTAAAATGAGTCATCAACTGATCGAATTCTGATCGACGGTATTCCTTTACAACTTTCAAAAACAATGTTATCGCATCTTCCTTTTTATAAATTAATTTGATATTTTGGCCTATATGGAAGATGCAAGCTCCATGAAGCGCATTGGGAAAGACAATCTCTATAGCATTCAGTATACTTGTATGCCTATCAGATATAAACACCAAGTTTGTCGGATCACCGATTACACCGTGAAGTTTACGGAAGAACCATTCCCATGAATCATTATTTTCTGAAACTGAAATGCTGAATGCAATGGGATAGACTTGGTTGCTCTCATCCTTTGTTGTTGCGACAAATAATACACCTTTGTATTTGGCATTTAAGACGATTGCGTCAACAACAATGACACGCCATATGCAGTGGGAAAATCCATGAATAGAGGGTCCAAGAGCCATGAAAAAATATTTAAAACGAACCTGCTCATCGGTCTCTATGTGTTGTTGTCCCTATAAAATATTTAATATTGTTGTATTAAAATAGACAGAGTACATTTTCTACACGACGGGTACACGAGGACAGTGTACCCATTGGGTATAATACTCAACGATGGGTACACGACGTCCGTGTAGCCATCATGTGAACTACACGTTAGTTACACTGACCTCATGTAACCATCATGTAGTGTACAGGAAAACTCGATGAAGTCAGTATATACACATTGACCTCGAGCTAATTCTAAAGCATACTCCCTAGCCCTTCATGCCTTATAGTAACATATGTTGACACCAAGATCAAGTCGAACATCTTCAATTATGTCTTTTGGCTTATATACACATCTAACACATGTGTATTTGTACCTTATAGTGTGACCAATGAATGTGGATGTAGCCTGATGGTGTTCATATCTCAATACTTCAACTGTGCATGTATGTGCATTGATGAACTTGTAACTTTGAAAAATGGACAGTTTTTTAGTTTCATGGCCCGTAATCTGCATGTGCATGTTTTCTCAACACATATAAGTATCAACAATGAATGTGATGACTTAAAGATCCGAAACTCAAAATTTATCTGGATGGCCATCATATGACAAATCATAACCACCTCGGTTTATCGCTATACAACTCATCCATATTTATTGTGTCTGATACAAGCTGATTAAAATCATCTCGTTGCTCACTGGACCCGAGACGTTGTTCATTCAAATAAGCTCGTGATGGTAAAGGACAAGTGGTCTCGGGTTCTTGACCATTATTTAAGTCTGGAATTATTCTATGGTCGTCCCTAAGGATGGCTTCATCATGGTCGTCTACACGGTTGGTGTGATCATATGCCCCCTGATCAAACTCATCATCATCATCATCAACATCCTTATCCTTGAAATTATCATTATCGTCACCAAGGTCATGACCAAAAACATCATCATAATTATAGTTCCTTTCAAAATGATAAATCACTCTCAAAGTGACGAATGCTTTCATGCAGAGGTTGTTGTGAAGTTGTGGTTTCAGTAACCCAGTTTTGATAAAATTCAGTAGTTTCAGGAACCCTAGTTTGTTGTGACATTGTGGTTAAGGAACACAACTTTGAGATGGAAGTTTTTTTGGCTTGATACTTATGAATAGTTGGCTTCTAAGTGATCGTGTACACTATACGATAACACTGCAATATGTTCATGTAATCATCATGTACACTACACAATTATCTTGTAGTCCTCATGTAGTCTCACTACAAGAGCATCGTGAAGTGTACACGAGCATTACAAGATGCTCATGTAGTGTACACAAGGACTACACGAGCATCTTGTAGTGCTCGTGTAGACTTCACGATGCTCTTGTAGTGAACTAAACGAGGACTACAAGATAATCGTGTAGTGTACATGATGATTACATGAACATCTTGAGTGCTATCGTATAGTGTACACGAGCACTATATGATCATTGTGTGGTCATCCTGTACAATACATGATGACATTGCACAATCATCTGTAGTCCTCTTGTAGTGTACAAGATGCTACACGATACTCTTGTCGTGCATCATGAACTATAAGAGAAGTTTCAGACGCACTACAAGATGATCGTGTAGTGTACATGAGGTTCGAGAAACGTGTACATTGTGTGAAGTGTACACGATGGTTACATGAGAACCGTATAGTACATGTATAGTCTTTTAGTACACTACATGATCATCTTATAGTTATCATGTACACTACATGAACTTTAAAGATTATCCTGAATGTTGTTGTTCGAACAAAAATTCCAGGAAACTCATGAACATAAAAAAAACCCATGAAACTTCAAGCTTTCGAGGAAAAAAAATACAAAACTCAAGCTTGTAAGCCTTCCTTGAAGATGAAGTAGTTTTACTTGAAGACGATGAAAGCAAATATATTTTGTAGAAGGAAGAAGAAGAAGAAGAAGAAGAAGAAGAAGAAGAAGAAGAAGAAGAAGAAGAAGAAGAAGAAGAAGAATAAATGATGAAGAATGAGGAGAAATGAAAAAACGAAGGAGGAAAAATGAGGGTGATAGAGGTGGGTAGGGAGGTAGAGTGTTGAGAAAGAATTGATTTTGACATTTGATTTGACACTATGTAAGAAGGGCATTGGAGGAAATTTTTTGAAAAATGTGAAGGGAGGTGGGCTAGGGTTAGAGAGTGTATAAATTAGTGTAGGAGTATAATTTTACAAAATGTTTTTTCTTGGGGTATAGTCTTGCAAAAAAACCATTTCTTCTTCTTCTTCATTTAAATGAGCACCAAACCAGACCCTTTAAGCCCACACTTTTTTTCCTTAGCTCTCATCAAGCCCTCACCTTTTCTTCTTAGCTATCTTCTCTCTCAATCTACCTTATCCACTCTCATGATCTCTCGTGCTCTATATTTCTCTCTCGTGACTCCACCAAAGTTTTAGGGCTTTAGGATCACAGCAGCAGTGAAGAGGAATGTGTTGGAACGAGGAGATCCTCTCTCCGCATTTTTGTTTATTTTGGTGATGGACACTCTTAGTCGGTTTCTTCACAAAGTAGTGGAGGGTAATCTAATTTCTGGATTCTCACTAGGGAGGGAAGCTACTAGGGCCGTTATCGTGTCACACATTTTATTCATCAATGACACAATTGTTTTTTATGATGCTCGTCCCCAGGAACTCTTGAATTTAAGAGACATTCTCCTTTTATTTGAGGCTTTAATAGGGCTCAAAATCAACCTTAACAAGAGTGAAACCATCAAGATTGGTGAATATTCTCACTTAGATACATTGAGTCAGATCTTAAATTACAATTTGGGTAGCTTTCCACTATTATACCTTGGCTTACCTTTAGGTGCTCATGCGAAAAGCAAGTAGTAATGGGATTCGGTTGTCGAAGAATTTAATCCCACGCTAGCTTCATGGAAAGGGCAATACCTTTCAAAAGGGGGAAGGGTCACGCTTTTGAAGAGAGTTTTCTTGAATTTGCCTATTTAATTCTTATCTCGCTTCCCCATCCCGGTTTTAATGGCTTCCACTTTGGAGAAACAAATGAGGAACTTCTTATGGCACGGGCCCAATGAAGAAAGGAAGTTTCACCTAGTTTCCTGGCAGAAAATCTGTCGGCCCTTAAAACATGGGGGTTTAAGCATTCAGAGCATTAGAATTTTTAATCAAGCACTTTTTGTGAAATAGTTATGGCGGTTTTCACAAGAGAAAAAAGTCTTTGATGTTTATCTGGAGGGAATGAGGATACGGGATTGTACACGCTTACTTTAGTCCAAGTAGGAGATTGTTGAAATTACGTCCATAAAGTGTGGTGTAGTAACTATTTATGAGTAAACATTTATTTCTTTGACATTTATGTATTACTGAATTTTATGAATGAATTGAAAGTATCTTTTAATTAAAGTGTGTTTGTAATTTACTTAAATCCTGGAATTATCAACGTAAGAAGAGTAAAGACCGAGCAGTCTTCCAGACAAACTCTTCTAAGATAGTTCAGAATATTATTCGCAGTCTTAGGATCGACTGGGTAATCGAATATAATTATGACTGCTATGTTGAACCACATGACGTCCTCGGGCATGGGAGTGGATAATCTAACGGTTGATCTAGACATGTTATGGAACATGTTGAATAGACCGGTAACCAATTAGTTTAGAGCAAAACTGTTTATCTAGCTATACATCTAATTGTTACACTTTAAGGATATTTTCATAATTACCTTAATTTTGAGGTGAATATGAAACTTGACTTAGTTACTTACGATTTTTGATATGCCAAATGAGTGAGTTTGAATTGCCGAACAATACATCGGTTGTTGGAACTGTGATTCAACTATATTGAAGTTGAGTGATTCATACATATGAAAATTGTGATAAGATTCTAAAGTAATAATATCACCTTATGCTCTATTGATGAGTGTGTGAATAAATAACATTGGCCTGGTACTCGATGACACGAGTCATTAAATAAGACATGATGATCTGTGTGAGACACATAACTGATATGTCTTTTTTATTCACAGTCAATAAAGTAGTTAAGGAAATAATAACTAGAGGGGTAATATCACATACCGCTATTGTTACTGATATTCTTGAAGGGTAATATCATAAAATATTCTGTGGACCGTGAAATATAAATGTTTACTTTCACAAACAGAAAATGTAGCGCGTATGAATCGAGAGTTCATTCGGTATTGGACCTATAATGGAGTCGTACGATGTCGTAATTAAATAGGAAAATATATGGAGATAAATTAGCCGGATATTTGAATCCCATAGTTTTATTCATGTAGGTTCATTCGGTCTCAGGAATAGCCCATAAGGACAAGAACGTGAGACAACATCAGTTGGACTAAAAATGTGTTTTGGACAAAGACACACTTCCCGGACTCATATATGATGAATGTCATCACTATTTTAGTGAAAACTAGAATTAATGTTCAAATTAATTATTTTTATTATTTTTTAATTATTAGATAATTAGTAAATAAAAAAATTAATTAATTAATTAATTGAGATCAATTTAATTCATCAATTTAAACATATGAATTTGAATACAATTTTGACTCCAAGGGAAGAAGTGAAAATTGCATATACATGTATATGAAATGAATAATTTTGGTTTTTGGCATATAGGGGTACATGGGAAAATTATGTAATTAAATATAAAATGGTTGTAAACTTAATCCTAAACTAAGCTAAGTGTTAGACAGAACAGAAAAGAGTTGCTCTCTCCCCCCAAACATTGTTGGCGCTGAAATGTAGTATGAAAGAGGCAAAATTTGATTTTTCTCTTCCAATCGTTGTTTTGAGAGCCCACACTCAATTCCTACCGAATATCTCGAGATATATACTTTTGATTCAACGGGTGATTGTTGGTGCGAATATCAACTCTCAGCTCTGCGAAGAACGAAGAACGCGAGATAAAAATTGGATCCCTCCAAATCAGAAGTTCTCCACTAATTGAAAATGTATAAATTATTTCAATCTTTTCTCGATACATTTATATAATTATGCATGTTCATCGATTACTTTTGTCTTTAATTGGATTAAACGTTTGTATGATTTTTTTTTTGAAATTTCGCCCATAAACTTGTCGCGGTTCATTCATTTTTCATCAAAATCTACAATCCGATCCAGTAGGAGGTGCAGGGTCTTTATAACACCATCTATGCCCATCACATAGCGAGAGGGGAGGAGGACTCGACTGGATGGATTAGAATGGGAACCACCTCTTTCTTGGTGAAGAGCTTTTATAAATTGCTAGACATCAGTGAAGAAGATGAATTCTTTTTGGAGAATTCTCTTTGTAAAGTTTTCTATTTTTTCACTCGTATTCTTAAAGAATAGGTAGATGTTCTATTCTCCGGTTTAGATTTTGAGAAAAACTGGGTGGATGGAATTTATGATTTTTACTCATATCAAGCTTTTAGGTTGTAATTATCTTATCTCGGGGTTTTATTTCTAATACATATCTTACTTACAAAAAAAGTGTTGGGCTGTCTTATTGGGATTTTAACAAACCCCGATAGGAGGTAAGCTTCGATTCTAAGATACGCTTCTGTTGGAAGCCTTTCATATTTGTATTTTTTTCTTTCATTTCGTGTTTCTATTTTCACTTCAATTTCTATGATTCATATTTGATTAAAATCACAGAGAAAATGAAAATTTTGAATATACTTTTCTGGTGCTTTTTGTCTATACATCTTATGGGCACTCTTTTTTTTTATTTTTCATGTTGATTAGTTTGGGATTCTACTTTTCTATAGAGGAAAGAAATTATAATATTGTTCGAAGGTCATAGACTACGTGTATGAATGAGATAATTAATCTAAGATACTTGTTCGCTTGTTAATTTAGATGACCTGTGATTTTTTCTTTAAATTGACATATTTTGTGGATTTGTAAATCCATGCTAGTGGTGTTGAAGCAAAATTATCTGCTTGCTACCATATGTTTGATATAATTACTCAATGAGAATGTTATTCAGCAAAATTGAGTTTTTTTTCTTAACAACTTTAAATTAACACATCACTTTCTCAAAAGTTTCATTTAGTTCTTTAATTGGGTTGTCTTATATTTATCTCATTCATTTATATGAAGATGGTTGTTCTTTAAAAAAATGGTTGTTGGTGATATAGTTTTGTTTTGTCAATCGGGGATTTTTGGATTTTTCTACAAGGATGGTGATGTGAAAAATGTTGAACATCAATAAGTAAAAAATGTGAAAAGTGCTATGTGAAAAAGATTGAATATCATACATTCTTTGGATAATATAGGACATACGTAAGATGCTTAGGACACATGATCTAGCATGTTTGGCATGTATTAATTAATAGTGATACTCGTAGTTTCAACATGCTGACTTTTATTTTTGTCTTTGATGTTACCGCTTGTTTTAAATTGTCTTGTATGCCATGTTCTATAAACAAAATTTTCGTTGTTATAGATTTCATGTTCGAATAGTTGCAAAATTATATGTAAAAAGCTTAGATGACCAAAAAGTCAGACATTTAGATGCACACCCGAATCTGAGACCAATAACAAAAGGATAAAGAGATGTTAGGTGGGAGAATTGTTAGCAGATGTTCTTAGTTTTAAGGTGAAGCATATTGGGCTTAGTAGTGGTGGAGAGAATTTGTATGTAATGAAGTGGATGATAGAAGTTATATTCTGATAATAGTTTCTTTTAGTAATGATGAGTGTGAGTAACTTTTCTATTAATCAAAGATAGTTTCGTAATTGAATGGTTTGAATATATTAATAATTCAATACTTGACTCACATTTTAGTCATTAAGAGAGGGACTATTGCTAGAATAATGTTGTTCTTCAATTGTAAAATTTTGTAATTGATTAATTCACATTTATGTAGTGATTGAGAAATCTGATGCTTGTTGTAGAAGTATATATCTTATAGTACTATGAAATCTGTTCATTGCTGCGGAAAACATTTGTGCAACTTCAGTTCTTTTAAGTAGTACTTATATTTTTACAGGCTTCAAGAAGGGCATCACTACAAAAAAAAACCATCAATTGCGATGGTTTAGAGGTAACAGTTGATTTAACTGTCACTATATGTCAATAATGGAGACGCTATTGCGACGAGACAACTGTCGCAACATATTTTGTAGTAGAACCGTCGTCAATGGCTTAGAAAAACCGTCCCAATTGACATACATAATGCACCAAAAGTTGCGCTTTTGATGCATTTTTTATTGTACTTTGTGATGGTTTAACAAATAGACGCAAACGATTCCAATACATTGTTATAGTTTGTCAAAACCGTCACATTTGAGTCCATTTGGACCAATCATTTGTCATGGTTTACTTGAACCATCACAACGTATTTGGAGGGGTTAACTAAAATCTGTCATTTTGCTCTATTTTTAATGATTGTTGTGACGGTTCTGTAGAATCTTCGGTATAGAGCTCATTTGCGACAGTTCTTCTGAACCGTCTGTTTGATCTAGTTTTAGATTTTGTAGAAAAATAATTGAACCATGATAAATTCATGGGTGTAATATAAAAAAATTTCATTCAAACATTTAATTGTATTAAACACAGAACCAAACCAATGAATATACATAACAATATAAATGTATTGAGAATATATAGAAATGATTTATACATTTCTGTTAATGGAGAAATCATGATTTGTCGGGATCCAATATTCTATCTCGCGTTCTTCGTTTATGAGATTCACAGAGCTTTTAATTGATCCATACACCGACAATCACTGGTTAGAGTCAGAATTATATCTCAAGGATTTGTATAGGAATTGAGTGTGTGCTCTCAAAATAACTGTGAAAGAGAAAACGATATTTTTCTCTTCCTCTATGAATTTCGGTGGCAATAGTGTAGGGAGGAGGAGAGAAACTTTTTCTACTATGATTGACGCACTTAGAGATGCAACCCTAATGCAATCCCTTTTATATTTAATTACGGAATTTACCCATATACATTTATATGTCAAAAAAACTGAAATTCCCCTCTCCATATACACTTATATATGATTTTCACTTCTTCCTCTGTAGCCAAAATCATGTCCAAATTCATCTATCTAAACTGATTAATTAATTAATTAATTTTATTTATTAATTATCCAATAATTAAAAAATAAAAAATAATTAATTTGAATATTAATTTTTGTCTTCACTAATATAGTGATGACACTCATCTCATATGGGCTCGAGAAGTGTACCTTAACCCAAAATACGTTTTTGGTCCAACTGACGTTGTTTTTTATTCCTTTCTTTTTGAGTTACTCATGAGACCGAATGAACCCACATGACAAAGCTATGAAATTCAAGTACTCAACTAATTTATCTCCATAAATTCTCGACTTATTTAATTCTAACATCGTACAACTCCACTATAGCTCCGATACCGAATGAACTCTCGATTCATGCGCGCTACATTTTCTATCAGTGCAAATAAATATTTTTATATTTCACAGTCTTTAAAATATTTTTTGATATTACCCTTCGTGAATATCAGTAACAAGAGTGAGATTTAAAATTATCATTTTACCCTTCTAGTTATTATTTTTTTAACTCTTTTATTGACTGTGAATAAGGAATACATATCCGTGAAGTGTCACGTATAGTTCAACATGTCTTATTTAATGACTCATGTCATCGAGTACCAAGCCCGATTTATTTATTCACACACTTATTAACAAAGCATAAGGTGGTATTGTTGCTTTTACAATCTTGCCATGATTTCCATATCTGTGAATCACGCAACTCCAACATAATTGAATCACGGTCCTGATAACCGAGGTATTTTTCGACAATTCGAACTCACTCCTTTGGTGAACCAAAGATCACGAGTAACTGGGTCAAGTTCCGTAATCACTTTAGGATTAAGGTAATCATGAAAACACTCTTTAAAGTATAACAATTAGATTTAGAGTTTGATAAACGGCTTTACTCTAGACTAATTGGTTATTGATTTATTCAACATATTCCATAACATGTCTTGGTAAACCGTCAGAGTCTCTACTCCCATGCCCCGAGACCGGCATCTTTTAGTTCAACCTACCAGTCATAATTGGATTCGATTGTCTAGTCGATCCTAAGACTATGAAGAACTCGTTGGTTCCTTTGAGTTTGCTATAGTCCCACTGTTGGCACAATAAAGTGTCATGCGTTTGTCAACATCTGAAATAACTTCTAGACTCTTTAGGAACTTTCTAAGATATACATTATCTTTTGCAGCTTCACAAGCCGCCATATACTCAACTTCCATGGTAGAATCAGCGATGCATTCGAGTCAGTACCTGAATACACAGCATGTAGATCCTCATTCTTCTAAGATACTTTAGGACATGCTTGATAGAATTCCAATGTTTGAGACTAGAATTAGATTGGAAATGACTTACCAAGCCCATAATATAGCAAATATCTGGTCTAGTGCAAAGCATTGCATACATGAGACTTCCTACGGCCGAGGTGTAGGAAATCTTTCTCATGTCTTCCTCTTCTTGAGGAGTCTTGGGAGACTGCTCCTTGGAGAGGCTGACCTCATGTCTAAAGGAAATATATCCCTTCTTAGAGTCTTGTATAAATAAGTGATCAATCAACTTATCAATATAAGATACTTGAGAGAGTGCTAATTAACTGTATATTCTTCCAATCCTGAAAGATCGGAACACCAAAGGACAAAAACAGTTTTCCAAGATCCTTCATATCAAATTGTTTTGACCTCAGATAATTTTTCTACATCATTTCCAATGAGTAGAATATCATCCACGTACAATACTAGAAAAATCATATTCCCTTCGTGTATCAACTTATATGCGCAGGGTTCATCCACTAACTGCTTGAAATTGAAGTTCTTGACAATTTTGCCGAATTTTGATATTCCATGAATGGGACGGTTACTTAAATTCATAAATAGACTTTAGTAGTTTACTAACCTTGCCCTCCTGGCCTTTCTCCATGAACCCATCTGGTTTAGCCATATAAATGCGCTCTTCAAGATTACCATTCAGAAAAGCAGTCTTTTGATGTCCATATGCCAAATTTCATAATCGAGGGCAGCAGTAATGGAAATGAGGATTCAGAAGGATTTAAGCATGGCTACCGGCTAGAACATATCCTCACAGTCTATATTTTCCTTTTGGGTGTATCCCTTGGCTACAAGTTTAGTTTTGAATGTCTCCACATTCCCATCCAGACCTCTACTCTTCTTATAAATTCATTTACACCCTACGGGTTTTACACCTTCAGGAGAATCTACAAGCTTCCAAACTCTGTTCAAGTACATAAATCGTATCTCGACATTCATGGCGTCTTGTCATAGGTTTGCTTCAAGACCAGCCATGGCCTGCGAGTAGGAAACAGGTTCATCATGATCTTTATTTGAGACTGTTGTCAAGGCATCTTCATTAGACATGTACCTGTCAGGTTGTCTCACAACCCTCCCACTACGTCAAGGCTTCATAAACTCTAGCTCCTGCTGTGGTTCTTCCATTATTGATTTGAGAACATGTCCCGATTGGGCAGTTGGTGTTCTCCCACTGAATAATTCTTATAGCACAAGTGTGCTTCTCGGCTTCCCACTTCTTATGTAATCATCTTCAAGAAGTCGCACATTCGTACTCACAAATTTTTCTTGTTGGTTGGACTATAAAAGATGTATCCTTTCATTCCCTTAGGATATCCTATAAACAGGTATAATTCTGATTAACTAGCTAACTTCCCATATTTGGTCTCAACATATGTACCAGGCATCCCCATATTTTAAGGTGGCTTACGAATGATTTCGTCCACTCCATTTTTCATATGGTGTAATAGGCACCGTCTTTAATGGAACTTAGTTCGGAATATATGTCGCTGTTTCCAATGCATATCCCTAGAATGAATCTGGGAGGGATGAGTAACTCATCATGGATCTAAGCATATCCAACAAAGTTCAATTTCTTTTCTCTAACACACCATTATGTTTTGGAGTGCCAGATGTTGTAAGCTGAGAAAAAATACATCTTTCTTTAAGATAGTTTTCGAACTCTCAATAGCAAGTACTCTTTACCACGATCGGATCGTAGTGTTTTGATTTGTTTCTCTATTTCTTCTCAACCATAGCCTTGTATCCTTTGAACTTTTTAAAGGTTTCAAACTTTAGGCACATTAGATAAACATGTCTAAAACGTGAATAGTCATATGTGAAGGTTACAAAGTACTCACAACCTCCTCTTACTTGGATATTCAATGGCCTGCATACATCACTATGTACGAGTTCAAGGCATTGAGTGGCTCTTTCACCCTTCGCTGAAAAGTGTCTCTTGGTCATTTTGCCTTTTATGCATGATTCACGTTTGGGTAGTGATCCCACACTTAAGGTTTGCAATGGACCATATTTTGCAAGTCTTTTAATCCTATCTAGGCTAATGTGAGTTAGATCGATTGAGTCAGACATCAATCTTTTACTATCCCTTTGTAAATCAATATTTACCTAAATGTCATATATCATTGGAACTTTTGCTTTCACATAGAAAATGTTGTTCATCATACATGCAGTAGTAATCAAGCAATCATTCTTAAAAATATCAATATCATTATCAATAAAATTAAAGAAAATCCGTGCTCAATTAAACTAGCTATTGAAATAAAGTTTTTCCCAAAAACCGAGATATAGGGGTGTTCACGGTTCGACGATAAAACCAAACTAACTGAACCGAACTGTGAGTTACGGTTCGGTTCAGTTCGGTATTATTAAATGATATTATTGAAAAAAATATAAAATTAAAGTTTTTGTTTCGATTCAATTCGATTTTATAAGAAATTATATATATATAAATTTAATATTTCAGTTCAGTTTGGTTCAAAAACTACCAAAATTCTGAACATAACCAAAACTTCAGTTCTCTCATTTTCCCGAACCGAACCGAACCGAACACATATAAAGAACGGATCAAATTTCGGTTCGGTTCAATTCGGTTCGGTCAGTTTGGGGCAATTTTGAACACTCCTACTGGGATATAATAAACATTATGCAAAACCAAATAACTGTTCTCAAAGAACAATTTAATAGTTCCAACTAATACTGCCGATACTAGTGCTCCATTCCACCAACGGAAGTTGAACTCACCATCGTTAAGCCTTCTTATTTCCCTGAACCTCTGTAGGGAACAACAAACATGGTTAATGGCTATAGAGTCTACAATCCACGAAAAAAAAGTAACGAGTCAGCCAAATAACATGTGTCGTTTATAAGTAATGTACCTTTGGATTTCATCTCTTTGAGATAACCCGGGTAGTTGCGTTTCTAATGACCAGTAAGTTCACAACAACGACACTTATCTTTCGACTTGACCACTTTCGCAGGGTCGACCCTTGCATTTTACAACTCTTGAGTTCGCCTTATTAACTTTCTTCAAACCTTTCTTGTATTTCTTTTTGGTGCCAGAGGTGGAAGAATTACTTTCAGTAAAGTTTGTCTCTCTATTTTTCCTCTTACCCTTATGAAATAAGGTCTAAGCAGCTTGCAACTTCTTCATGAGTTCCAGAAGAGAGTACCTCAACTTATTCATCGAATAATTAAGTTTGAAGTTCTCAAAAGTATCTGACAAGGTTTCAAGGATCATATCAACTTGGGTCACACCATCTACCTTAACTCCCATGATCTCCATCTCATTCAGATAACTAATGACCAGTATCATATGGTCTCTGACAAGAGTTCTGAGTTTCATCCAACAGTTCATGAAGTTTCACACAGCGGCTTGTTTGGCTTGACGACCCTAATCCCTGAATATTTTGGTGATGTTCAACATCATATCAGTAGCGGTCTCCATGTTCTGATGTTGTTATTGGAACACATTGCTAACTGATGCTAAGATATAACATCAGGCAATCTCATCAGAATGCAGCCAAGAAGCATGGCATCATTTTTCTCTTGAGTCGATTCAATAATAGGCTCACGGGGATAAGTGGTGGTGAGCATGAACTTATGCTTTTTTACTGTCAACACGATATCAACGTAATTTCCACCAGTGAGTTTGTTTCCATTCAAGATTGTTGAGAGTGGGGATAAAGACATGATTATTGAAAAGAATAAATAAAATGGTGTAAATAAGTACTTAATTATTTAAGAAAGTATGATGCATGATGCAAATTCTTAAATATTTTAAAAATCTGATAAAAACATATTTCTTCCATGATGTTACGATCAACAATGATGTTAGCGACAATGCTCGAGATACCTCCTATCGCATCGAGACGTTTCTCGCTTGGTTAACGCTTATCAAGATGTCCCTAAATCTAGCTGAACCAATCACCAATGGTTTTGGTCAACTTAGCCCCATTTACTAGCTCCTATGAGAGATTCTAATGTGCTCCAGTCCATGTGTTTAACCAAAACATCGACTTTAAAGGCTGCTATGAACTAACGGTTCATCTAGGGACGGTCCCACATCACCACTTCCTTTACAAGTTTTAGCTTTGCAAGCATTTTGATGACTCAAAACGACACGGTTCTCAAGTTTCTCTCAATGAAGAGAGGACCACTAGGGCAGCTCTAAACCATTACTTGTGCCACAATCAAGTTTGCATTAGGGACCTTGAGAACATTTCAACGTAAATGACCCGTCCATTTAGTTTTTGAAAAAATTAGATTTTTCTTTACTTTTTCAAAAAACATAACTCTTTATAAATTTGAATAGCAAGTTTCTAAAATTATAAACTTTAATAAAATTTAAATCATAATATAAAATTTATAACTTTTATAAAATTCACATTGTATTTAAAAACACATTATAAATTTATACAATGATGCATGTACATGTGACATGCCAATTTGATATTGGCATATCTTTATTCCTATATGGCAATGTTATATGTGAAAGTGAGATTAATAATAAAGTCAGACGTTCAAAATTAACCTCTTTATGGCTCCTAATTACAACCCATAAAAATGATAATATTTTATATACACTTGTATTCATAACGTCTGTAATCTTCTCATTCTCCTTCAGGAAGTCCCACTTCCTTGTAACCCTTTACCAAGGTCCAGTCCCATTTTTAAAATTTAAATTTAAAATTGATTTTCAATAATTTTTAATATGATAAATAATAGTAAATTAATCAATTGATTTATTTTAAAAAATTTATAAAATTAATACTAATTAATCAGTGCTGAAAAATTACCAAATTAAATAAATTTAATTTCTAACTGGAATGGGCTTGGGATCAAATCCCAAGTCCCTGTGAATGATTTGGGCCAAGCAACCCTTGGTCAGTCCAAACCCTCAACAGGCTAAGTAGGTCCCCGCCAGCCCAAGACTCAATAGGGTCTTAGGCGTGCTATGGTTTCCAAAACCCTAATGTTTCCAAAATCCTAGTGCCGCCCCTAGGGAGTTGCGACAGCAATTGAAGAATGGCGACGTACGGCAGGCAGAACGGTAGTGCGAGGCGGCAAATGGCAACGGTGGCACAACGATGATGCGACGACGGAGGATGAAGGTTCCTTGGGGTGCAATCAGTGACAGTTTTACATGGAATTTACAATACAACTCTTGAAAAATTAAGATTACATAAAATCCTATGTCACAATTTCAGCGTACATCAATTCTAAAAAAGAAAGAAAACACCCAAAGTTAATATATTGGGATCCACCCAAAGTTAACACATTCAAACATGATTTGAATCTACGATACAAAAATATATGCCATCATCATCATATCCATCCATTCATACGTTTATATACAGAATATGCATATTCTGTATCCTAGCTCAGATACCAATTATTAGATCAAGTTTTAGATTTTGTAGAAAAAAATATTGAACCATGACAAATTCATGGGCCGAAGATCATAAATTTTCATGAAAACATTTAACCGTATCAAACACAAACTAAACCAATGAATATGCATAACAATATAAATGTATCAAGAAGAGATATAAATGATTCATACATTTTCTATCAATGGAGAAATTCTGATTTGGTGGTATCCAATTCTCTATCTCGCGTTTTTCGTTCCTGAGATTCGTAGAGCTTTTAATTGATTCTTACTCCCGACAACCACTTGTTAGAGACTTTAAAGGATTTGTATAGAAATTGAGTGTGAGCTCTCAAAATAACTGTGGAAGGAAAAACAATTTTTTATGTTCCTCTATGAATTTCGGTGGTAACAATGTAGGGATGAAGAGAGAAATTGTTTTTGCTCTAATTGACACATTTAGGGACGCAACCCTAATGCAATCGCTTTTAATTTTATAATTTACCCATATACCCCTATATGTCAAATACCGATATTCTCCTCTCCATATACACTTATATGTGATTTTCACTTCTTCCCCTGTAGCCGAAATTGTGTCCAAATTCATCTATCTAAACCGACGAATTAAATTGATCCCTATCAATTAATTAATTATTTTATTTTATTTACTAATTATTCAATAATTAGAAAATATAACATAATAAATTTGAACATTAATTTTGATCTTTACTAATATAGTATTGACACTCATTTCATATGGGCTCGAGAAGTGTACCTTGGTCCAAAACACATTTTTCATCCAACTCACGTCGTTTCTTATTCTTATTCTTATGAGCCACTCTTGGGACCGAATAAGCCCACATGAACAAAACTATGAGATTCAAATACACAACTAATTTATATAATTTTTTGATTTATTTAATCCCAACATCGTATGACTTCACTATAGGTTCGACGCCGAATGAACTCTAGATTCATGCGCGCTACATTTTCTGTTGGTGCAAATAAATATTTATATTTCATGGTCCATAAAATATTTTATGATATTACTCTTGTGAATATCAGTAACGATAGTGAGATATAAAATTATATTTTTACCAATCTTGTTATTATTTTCTTAACTGCTTTATTGGTTGTGAATAAAAAAGACGTATCAGTGAAGTGTCTCGTATAGTTCAACATGTCTTATTCAAAGACTCATGTCATTGAGTACCATGCCAAGTTTATTTATTCACACACCCATCAATAAAGTATAAGGTGATATTGTTGCTTTCGTAATCTTACCACGAATTTTATTTCTGTGAATCACGCAACTTAAACATAGTTGAATCACGATGTTGGCAGCCAAGGTATTGTCTGATAATTTGAACTCACTCTTTTGGTGAATCAAAGATCACGAGTAACTAGGTCAAGTTCCGTAATTACCTCAATATTAAGGTAATTATGAAAATACCCTTTAAGGTGTAACAATTAGATTTAAAATTAGCTAAATGGGGTTGCTCTAAACTAATTGGTTACTGGTCTATTCAACATGTTCCATAACATGTCTAGGTCAACCATCAGAGTCTCTACTCTCGTGCCCCGAGATCGGCATCCTTTGGTTCAATCTAACAGTCATAATTAGATTTGATTGTCCAGTCGATTCTAAGATTGTGAATAATATTCTGAACTATCTAAAAGAGTTTGTCTGGAAGACCGCTCGATCTTTACTCTTCTTTCATTGATAATCATTCTAGAACTTAAGTAAATTAAAAACACACTTTAATTAAAGAAACCTTTCATTTATTTATAAAATTCAATAATACATAAATTTTTCAGAAATAACTGTTTACTCATAAATAGTTGTTACACCATACTTTGTGGACATAATTCTAATACCATCACTGTTGAAAACCCTGAAACTAAAACTTAACCAGCGATTCTTCCCCATTTTTCCAAATTTCCCCCTTTTGGCTTTGATTCTCAAGCGATCCCAACTCTTATTTGTCAGCTCCGGTAGGTAAGTATCTTGCCTTTGCTTAGCTTTGATCGATGGTTATCCTCCTCTTTAGTCTGTTCAAGTATTACAAGATTCTAAAATTTCGCTATGAAATTTTGTGTTGTTAAATGTTTGATCTGAAATATTTTAGAAACTTTCTTGAAATCTATTGATTAGTTATGAAATCGTCTGAATTTGTCATCAAATCTTCTAGAATCTTTTAGATTCATTCAGAAATTTTCATTATGAAATTGAAGCCTTTTGCTTTAGAAATAGAAAAAATTGATATTTGGGTGGGGAAAGAAGAAAATTACAAAAATGTAGATGGGGAAATAAGGATTATTTCCTTGGACTGCTGTTAAAGCATCGAAGGAAAATGAAATATAGGAACTAAAAAAAAGTAGAGGTTGTCTACACAAAGTTGCATATTTTTTACCTTCATTGTGGGGCCATGATTCCCTTCATTGTAGTTCTTTATGTTTCTGTTTTTCAGCAGCCTTCTTCAAATATCCCATAAAAAAATAGGAGGGTTATAACTATAAGTAGCTTGCACGCTAGCATTTTCCCTTACGTTTAAAGAGGCTGCTAGTTGTAGCGCGCAGTGTGCTAGTGAATAGGAAAAGTTGATTAAGATGACTAATGACGGTTGGATGTTGATGATAGAACATGTTCGGTGCCTCGCCTTTCTCTCCTTCACTAGAGACTGCAAATAATGAGAATCTTCTCGATAAAGAAGAGGTAAAGGTGGGCCTATCGCTCCAACTCATCTTCCTTGGCCCTCAAACACATTCTTGAGATGAAAGAAACCTCCTGCCATAGTGAAGAGATTTAAAGTCTGGGTCCCTTCGAGCACCCTTCCCTTGAACCTAAACTGGTCGAGAGAGATGATCCCGCAACAAATTCAAAAACCTTCAAATCGAAATGACCAACTAGACATGGAATTCCAAAACCTAAACAGCTTAGTTGAGAGCTCCGTGACCGGTTCAAGGGAAGGTCCGTCAATAATTGATAGGCCATTCCCCCTATCTGTCTCTTAATCTCTCATTCCACTAATTCATTGTTACTGATTCATTAGAGGTATAGACTGCCCACTTCGTATTAGTGCTGGTGTTCGTCAATGATGAAAGCCACTGAACTTTAGACTCAAGTTGAGAAAGATGGCAAGGCCCAAGAGAGGAGGGCTTTCAGGGACTGGGGAAGACGGGTGGATTATAGAGCTAGAGACAGATTGAAGGTTTGTCCATGGGATTGGGCATGGGCAAGCCTCGACTAGGCACGCATTAATGAAAAATGACATAAAACTTCTCCCATCACATCATTAACCAATGTAGGATTAAATATCAAGTCTAGGATTCGAGCAAAATCGACCTTCCCTCTCATCTTAGGGTGAGGCAAGGAATTCAATCAAATGTTTGTTGTTCAATATCTCGACTACTCAAGAAGTTTGACCATCTGCAGAGTGGATACTAGGGGAAGGACAGAGCGTTACCTTACAGTAGAGGGTGTTTGTTGCTAGGACGAGTTCAAACTAGACTGAAGGGATGAGGAATTCAAGACTCCAATCTTATTGGGGATTCATCTCTGGCTAGGGATTTCAAATCAAAGCATCGGCATCTACAACTAAGAGGGAGCAGTAGATCATCGATTGAAAATCTAGATTAGTCAGTAAACTTCTATTAATTATTGATTCGACTAGAAGGACTCTTAGCAAAAAACTTGTATTAAGAGGCCTCCATGAAAATGTAGGAGCCGCTAGCCGGATCGACCCATAAATGGGAGGCCAGAGGGATGGTCTCATTCCACTAATTAGTGATCCCTAGCCCTACCTAACAAAGAGATGTCCCTCAAATAGGGGATTGTTTTATTAGAAAGCTCGGTAAGAGTATCATATTTCATAAAAATCTATCCAATCCACTAGCTGGTGGTCCTCTTAAATCCCATTTCTTTTAGGTAGGGTGAATTCTAAGGCTCCTTCTTCCGGTTGTAAAGCAGAAGAAGAGGGAAAATGGGTATAGCCCTACCAGCACCACTAGCCCATGTTTTTCAACCCAAAAGGAAGAATTTGTGTTCATGGAGTGGAGTGACTATCCTAAATCTCCTCTTCCCCCCTTTTTCCTTTCTTGCCGGCAGGATAATCTATTTCTTTTCTTGTATTGTGTATCATGATTGTTCTTTAGTTCAAGGACACTCTTCCTAATCCGAGTTTAAGATGGACAAAGACACAAACATAGGGTCTTGTCGGCTGGGAATGTTTTTTTTTTCTATTTATTTTTTACTCCCTTCTAGCCTTATTAAATAAGGGATTCTTCTCTTTCTCCACGAGGGAAAGTCCTTTACAGATTGAGTGGTGCATCTGTATCTTGAAAGCCCGTCCTACAGATAGGAGTTCCTATCTCTACTACCTATCCGACCCAAAGACTCTTATTCACGGTGGAGTGCTTCGAGTAGGATCCGATCCCATCCTAGTAGTCAAACTCATTCCTGACCTAGCTCACCTACCTTTGAAGATGGAATTCCTTTATAGAGGAGGCTACCTGAGGAATCAAAAAGTTTGAAGTGGGATGTGGAATTTGATTGGTGATGGTTGGTGGTTATGAAATCAGTTCTGCATTAGATGATGAGCCCATGCGAAAAGGTTTCGATCCGAGTCGAAATCCTACTAACGCATAAAGGTTTAGATTTGAGCGAGAGCTCGAATGAGGGAGGCGAGAATCTTGATCAAAAGATCCACTTTATGAATAATGAGAAAGACTTTTTAAAATTTGATCAAATTGATCGAGAATCCCATATCTGTTAGGTGGGCCAAATGACCGAGTTGGTTTGGGTGTCCATGTCACATAACCTTTCATCTTTCCAAGAATCCCATTATTGATCAAATTGGGCCGGATCAAATTCATTGGCAAATGAAAAATCTACCATTTTCACTTAACATTAAAAAAAACCAAGAAAAGAGGAAGAGTAACTAAGACAAGAGCTAGGTAAGCAAGCAAGAAGGAGAGGCTAGAAAAGGTGAGGCAATGGGTGCTTTTTTCTATGAAGATTATGTCCAGGATCTAGCTTTCCCCCGAATTTCATCAGTTCTAGGTTCAAGTGCCTGCTTATCCATCTTCATTCCAAAGGCGAACATTACCATTAAGTGACTATAGCTTCTATAGTTTACAGTCTAACCAACCTTTTTCTCTTAGAGCTTTATAAAGCTTTAAGAGAGAATAGGGAGTAAGGGGGACCTTCTTTCCTCTCTTATTGAGCCTTGAGATAGTCACCGATGACAGATTAGTAAAGTTCTCCTGCTGCTTTAGCCATGAATTAATTCAGGAGCTTCTTTTTTAGGCTAGGATTAGAAAGAAGAATCAAAGAAAAAGAAGCGGCGGTCGGAGCTCTACTAAGCGATGAACCCCTTGTTGCCTTTTCTTCCAGAATAACATGTGCAAGAAGCCTAGGTGAAGAGTGTTGAGTGTAGTGCACTCAAAGCATGTGTTTTGACATCTTAATATTAAATTTAATGTAATTATATTTTTCTTATAATTGTTCTTTTAAATTATTGTTGAATCATTTATGTAAGTAATTTGAAAATTTCATATTCATTAATGAGACTATGATCTTGTATAAGTACGAAAGGATTAAGGTCATAGATAATAAATAAGATTGTCAGCAACATATTAAATTATGAAATCTTTAATGATTGGTTGCTAGTATGGTTCACTAAGCATTATGAATGCATGTGATCTAGATCCAGATCATTGATATGCATAGATATTTTTGTGAATATACTTTATATAATAAGATTATATATGGCAGGACTGATGTTGATTAATATCTTTATTAACTTACCGTTTATCATAAAGATTTAATACACATTAATCTGATGATCATATGTAGATCAGTCTGAATCCTGAGTGGTCATGAACTCCTATGCATTTCTACTAGATCTTTTAATTCACTCGTTAAGAATTATTTGTAAAACAGGCTAGTGACTTTTGTTTTAGAAATTCAGTGTTATGGATGGTTAGGAACATGATCTTATAAGATTTAGAATCCAAGCTTTTCTAACGGATTGTATATTGGTTCCCTTAAGTATTAGTTCTGGAACTGAATGGTTATTGAGTCACATTTATAATACAATTATAAATTAGTCATTCACTAGTGAATTAATGATACTTAAGGATCAAGAGATAATTAGAAGAGTAAAATGGTACTTTTGACCAGCTCTAATTTACGAACTAATAATTGAAGGAAAGAACTATATGAAATGATTATATCAATGGACTACACGAGAATACTCTATAAATATATTATGTAATCTCTAAGAGTGTAATTCCATATTTATAGCGGAGTGATAATAGAATTAATAAATTAGATTATTTAATTAAAGAGTTTAATAAATAATCTAGTTTATTATAGTTTAGGATTATGAGTTCATGATCTCCAAGTCACATCTGTACTACAAAGTCTAGGATGTGAATATTTCAGGACATGAGAAAAAGACTGACTTACATAAAGAATTATATTTCCGTGGCTAGTATATAATTATGAGATTATTATGTATGATTAATTAATTGAATTATTTAATGTAATTTTCAGAAATTATCATTAAATAATAATATCAATTAATTTTGTGTTAATTGATGATTTAATGTAAGTTAGATAATGTTTAATTATTATGAGATAATGATTCAAATTTTGAATCAACTAAATCTATTATTTGAACTAACTTGTAAGATAGTTGATAGAGATGATCATATAAGTTAAATTTTGAATTGAATAATATCTAGATGTTTATTTGATAAAAAATAAATTTACAAAAATTATCACGTGGCATGTTGGACTGTCACATGTCAATCACTGATTTTGAATCAGAGATTGAGATAGATTACTATGGTGTCACACAATACTACAGTGAGATGTGGCATATTGTAGTGCCTCACGACACTACAGGGTGACGTGAGGCACTATGACTCCTCACAGCACACTGTAGTGCCACTTCAATTGCACATTTATAATTAATTTATTATGTTATTTAAATCCCTAAAAAATCTGATATGCCATTATCTAAAAAAATATATTGATATTATTCTATTAGTTTCAGTGTGCTAACAATACAGTTACAATCAGGGGTGAAACTCTCTGAGATTAAAAGTTAATCAAAAAGCTTTATGAAAAACTTTTAATTATTTTCTTATCAGAGTTGTCTCACAAATTAATCATTCTAAAAAATCTCTAGATCTTATGTGCTGAGTACATTTAGAGATAGAAAAGTGTTCTTGATATATTCTAAGTGCCCACATACGTCCTAATATGTTTGAGGATTAACTTGGAAGATCGTGGTGTGGATCTCGAAATCTATCATTTGTGGGATTGCAAGATCGTTGTATTGCAAGGACGCTTGATTGGACTACAAGAGATATACTTTATATCCATGTATATCTTTGATTTAATATATAAATATATAATTTATTTAATCCAAAAAAGTGTTTTCAATTAAAAAGTGATGATGTGATCGTTTATCATTTTATAATTTTTTTAAAAACATCACCACGCATTCCGTCGTGCGTCGCCACAGATTCCAACAAAGAGAAGAAAGCCATATTTTCCTACCTCTAATCTATATCTGTAGGCGGGAATGGTCAGAACTGGTAAGCATGGTAACTATATCGGCGGCCGGAGCTGGCGCTCTGCGTTCTATCAGTGGACGTGGTGCCAACGAGTTCAGTTGAAAAGCGTAATGAGTCTAAGGTTACATAAGCATTCACCAACTTTATAGGTATAGCATTACAAGAAAATAGAGTAGAGAAGCTTACCGTATGTTTCTATTACAGTAAAGGGAAAATCTTGTTGCTTACTTGCTATATCCCCGTGTTCTTGTACGGCTCGGCTCATTCTTCGAGCCCTACTTCTCCCTTCCCCCTCTCCCTATTCTACCATGTAAAACAAGGTTGTATGGAGTATAGCAAATGGGTAAGGCATCAATTTTTTGGTACTGACATGAAAAGGTTCAAATCATTTTACACCAAATTATGAACACCCGATCAGATCTTCAAGAATGAGCTGACGACTATAGGGGAAGCAGCTGAATGCAGTCCTTGATCCTAGCTTGTAGCAAGCCAAAAGTTTTATTTAAACCTACTTTGCTAAGAGAATAGATAGAAGGAAAAGACACATAAAGCAATCCCTTCCAACCAGCCAATCTGCGAAGTTGAGCACAAAACTGACTTCAGCCAGGTTCTTCTATCAATCTCATGGCCCTTGCTTAACTCCTTATTCTGTAAATCGCTCATTGGTTGATCTGATTGGACCCTAGACACCTGAGAGCCCATACCGGGAGGAATGCATGGTTCCTTGATGCTTCATGGGACAGACGTTTATAGCCCCCTCCCTCGAATTGAACCCTACCTTGCTCACCCAGGCCTATCGGCACAGTAAGAGAATGAAGGAGCTATTCTGCTTGCTAGGGCATGAGAGAGGAGATTCGAGTGACTTGTTAGGGCTGTCGACGAGCAAAGAATCAAGTCACTCACAACTCTACCCTATATTGCCTCCCTCTAGTTACCCTCACCAAAGATGCTGAAAATTCAAGCAATTGCCCTTCCCGTTCTCATCAAACAAAAGACTACCATACACGCCCTTTTGTTGGTAGGCTACCCTCACTTACCTATCTATAGGAATTTCTATCCACTCACGTACGAGATCAGATTGAGTACTCGACTACCATAATGCTGAAGGACTTTTCTTTAATTGGACGAATAATGAAAAGCTTTTTCATAATCTTAGAGGCCCTGCACCCACACGACTTCATTCAATTACTCTGTCATAAAGAAAGGGAATGAAAGATTTGTCAGATCAATCGCCTGAGCCTGCCTTTCTTCTTTTGCCAGGATGGGTGGCCCAATAACTAATAGATATCTCAATGAGATCCTCATTCTATCTAGATGAAATCACTTCGGTGGATCCAGATGATTAAGTCGTTATGTTCATTGATGCCCATCTGCTTGGAGTGCGAGGGTAAGGGCTCACCCGTTGATTGTGTCGTTGCATGCTTTTTGGTAGAGCCGCCACCTCCATGGCTACAACCAACACTAGGATGGTGCCTATACCTCCATTAGCTCCTTCAGTCAATAAAGCTGCAGTTGGTTTAGAAGTTGGTTCAGTAATAAATATAGTCGATGGGGTAAGGGGTCTGCGGATACTCGTCGAGCTCCCCATTGCCCCTAATCTTCCCTGTAGTCTCCCGGCTCCGTAGCGCGACAACTTTCAAAAGCATTTGACGCTTCTTCCCACTGAGCAGCCCCTCGACTTATACTTCAGGTTTGGGGAGTGGAGGTACCCTCGAGCAGTGGCTGGGTAGTGATCTTTGTGGTAGCAGGGGTAGAACTCGAAAGGCTGACCGGGGTTGTGTTCTTCCAAGCAGATGAGGTCACCTCGGTGACCCAGGGCTTACGTGGAGGCGACATTATGATCACGAGATTGGACGTCACTTTTTCATATCTCTACTTCTTAGATGGGGGCTCCTCCCCAAGTGAAGGCATATATGTTGAACGGATTCACAATAAACAATCATCAAACACGATTGAAAAATATTGAAAAAAAGGGGGCTTACTTGTGACGATGTCGGGCAGGGTGTCATAGAAAGATGTTTGGGGGTAGTGGTTATAAGGAAGGGTTCTGTCTAACTCGAGTGAGGAGGTTAATAAGATGGAATAAACAAAAAAGGAAAGAGTTGGAGTTTGAACTTATGTTCTCTAGATGGAAAGATGTTTGGGGGTGGTTGTAAGGGGGATTACTTGATGGAAGGGGTGATTAGGATAAGTGATATGAAAAAAACAAGATGCCTTACACGTTCGCTTCCAGGACGTCACGCTGCGTGAGCCTCCAGATGCCTCCTTCCCATGCCCCGAAACATAGGGGCCACCTAGTCACGATCACTAGGGTAGGGTCATTTCTCGGCACCCCCATCGGGATACGGTCCATTTCCCCATGGAAAGTCATCACTGAAAAGAGGACTGGTCTTCGTGTTGGGGTATCTCGATCCAGATGCCACAAAAATTTAAGGATGCAGTTTTCTTAAAAAACTTTCTACGACTGGTGATAAACCTATCTATAGGATGACTTTTGGGGTTAAAGGAAGAACTTTATGTTTCATATTGAGTCCTCTGAGGTGCGGTTCTTGGTGTCGGATCAACACGATAGCTGACAAAAGAGTCTTTCACGGAGTATCCTAGTTTTAATAAACCATGAGAGTTGTCGGCAGCCCGACGATCTGTATTCCAAATGTTTATCGAGGTGAAACTATTATATTATTTGTAAATTTCTCTACTTCGGCTCTTCCGAGCACTTTAGTTTGAGGTGAGGTACTATAGTTTGATGGTTATCTCTATTCTCCTCTCCCCTTCCCCGGTAGCTAGGATAGAGTTCTTTCTGTCTTTCCTTCCTTCTGTTCAAGGGCACTCTAAAGGCTTTGCAACCTTCATACCTGGTTAACAGTTAGTCCCTCTGGCTCTTTGATAGACATGGAGTCAGTCATCGTATCTTCCCATTGACAGTAATAGTTGAAGAAGAATTAGCCCGCGATTTCTTGTTTCGATTTTCAACTACTTCCGAGAGGATTTCATGCTACGATACGAGTAGAATACATAGGTCTTTAGTCTGCGTAAGCCAAATGTTCTTTTGACGTTTACCTTTTATTGGAAATCTACAAAGCAGCAACCCTGATTGCGAGAGCAGACGTCTTTGAGTTTGAGATTCATTCTTGCATTCCATTCTAACTCTCCTTTTCGTCTGTCATTGGATTTCCACTACTTAACTTATGGCTTGAGCTAGAGCTTTGAACTCGACGAGGTATTAGGTGATTGTTCTATTGAGAGTCTGAAGTAAAGTGGAGGTTGATGTAAAACCAACGACCCCTGAACTCTTTATGCATATTGTAATATGGTGAGATGAATCATTGTATCAAAGGGTGGGCCTTTGACAAAAAGGTATTAACGAGGATTCAATGGCTTGGATTGTTTTTTTTTTTTTATCGAAATGGCTTAGATTGCTTGCATTGAAAAAAAAATACTGGATGATGTCCTATTAATGGCCACTTGCTAGCATATGATAGAAAATGTTGATTTTTCTTTATTAAGTATCGAAAATGTTGTTACTCTGGAAGTAATACAAAGGTTATTCAATTTGGAATGCCATAACTAAGATTCTGATAGCTTTATTATTAATGATGCACGTGTATTTTATCGGGAGAATCTCCGACTCCTGTAGGTTTACAGATTGAGAATGGGATTTAGATCCTTTCTTGCTAAGGTAATAGGTCATGTTTGTCAGATTTGAATGCTGTATATGATTGAAGTACTAGAAATTACTTACAGAATGAAAAAATGGTCATTTTTTACTTTAAATTTATAATATTCATGTTGTTTTTCCAGGTGAACGAGCCGAGGCACACACTGACATCAGGAGTAAATTTGCTTATTCAAAAAAATTATTAAAAGAAGTCCCTAATGACATGGCCTTAAGTCGGTGCCAACATTCTCTACGAAACCCAACACTATCCACATCGCACCAAGTTACTAACCCGAAACCATGCGTCAGATATTCACAGTTCTCCGTCACAGCTACCGCCTCTACCGGCGTGGTTCTTTTCTCTGGTGGGTCCACTATAAAGTACTTAAGCCACCTAACCCACCCTCACCTCCGAAGCCGCCGAATCCACCAAAGAAGTCTCAGAGCTTCACAATGCACGGTTGTCGCAGGTTGTATTATCGAAGGGTCGAAGAAGGGAAGCAGTGTCCGGTGCTTTGCCGTAGATTGGTGAGCTTAAACGAATAGTTAATTTCTAATAAATCTCCTTGGCTGGATTTGATTTTACTTCGGGGAAGAGAATCGAGCAAAAGCTTCTTGATTACAATCAAGAAGGTGAAAGATGTGGAGGTAATAACTTTTTACTGCAGCTGTGCTGAGTTGTTTCTTCTTTGGGTTTCTGAGGAGCGAGGAATGTGAATATTGAATATTGAAGAATTGTTGAATAAGTAAATTAGTTTCCCATAATGGGGTGCTTTTGTTCATAGTAAGCAAAGCAGGTACATGAGCCAGTCGACTAAAATACAAACTTAAATCATACATTTCCCTTTTACAAGAAAAAGGAAAAAAAACGAAGAACTTTGAATTTTTTTGAAATGTTCTTTGGTACCAACGAAAGCAAAATAAATACTTGTTGAAGTTTAAAAGGGGAAGAATTTGTTAGAACTAATTTCCTTTGAATTCCAGGCTAGAAATATATTCCAAATTCGTTGTTTAGCTTTTACTGGAAATTTTCCCTTAGAACATATAAAAATTATTTCATCTCAATCGTTGTAGGTTATGCTTATGAAGAATTATCAGAAGTATCTCCAGGTCATCGTTTTCTCGCATATACTATGTATGATAAGGAAAACGACCATTTTAGATTGTGCGTGAGGAATTTGAATTCTGGTTCTTTGTGTACTAAGCCTCAAGTGGACCGGGTTTCTAATGTGGCTTGGGCCAAAGATCGGCAGGCTCTGCTCTATGTTGTTACAGATCAAAAGAAGAGACCGTATAGGTATGTTATATAGATCTTCTGCTTTGTATCATTTTTTTCCTGATATTCCAAGCAAATTGAACATGATGGATCTGTTGCTTTTCTGATTCTCTGATAATTATGATATATTGTTGCATCATTGGATCCATTGATGGAGATATTTTACTTCTTGAAGAACCATATGATAATGTTCATGTTAATATAAGACACAAAAGATTTCCGTTTTGTTACCGTTCATAGATTCTCTACTACATCTTCAAAGGTAATAAAAGGTACCTCAAGTAGCTTAAGAGCCATTGACATTTATCTTAGGAGAAGTAATACGATGACATTATCCACATTTTTAGGTCTTTTTGATAAATGCAGCCGATCCATCGTCAGGCATTGCATTAGTTTGGGAGTGTAAAGGTTTGGCACACTGCATAGTTGAGCACCATCAAGGGCATCTTTATCTATTTACAGATGCTGGAAAAGAGGGCCGAACAGTAGATTGCCATTATCTTCTTCGTAGTCCTGTCAAGACTACTACAAGCTCAAGAATATGGGAGACTAAAACTTCATTTCAGGTGCTCTTACATATCCATTTTTTTCTTGTTGTGTTTCATCGTTGCTATAGTTATGTAATGTTTAGCAACCCACATTCTTATCTATTGCAGGATGTATTCGTTGATAACCAAGACTTGGTTGAGGTGAGGATGATGAGACCTAGGGGTTTAGTGGAGATGATGGAATCTGCCCAGATGGTGGAGGACAAAAATCGCATAACCCAGACGGGTCGGGGCGGGTCTCGCGCTTGGGAAACCCCTAGCAACCATGCGGGTTCGAACCCGTTTCCCTCTAGACCCGCGAACACAGGGGGGCTCGCGACTGGGGGTTTTGCAAGCCAGACCAGAGCCAGCTTTCCACTGGCGACTACCAAGCCACCACCGGTGACGTTGGCGACCAGGGGAGCGGGAGACGCACGGGTTTCTGGCGATATACAGATTCTGAGCTATAGCGAAGACGAGAGAAGGGGCTGTGTTTTCGATGTGACGAAAAATTTTCTTCGAGGCACATTTGCAAAAACCGACAGCTTCAAGTGTTGCTTGTGGATGAAATCGACATCTCCGATGAGCTGAATTCGGAAGATGAAGGTGGGGTTTGGACCGAACAGATAGCGGAAGCAGAATCAGTTGAGGGTACAGTGGAATTATCGATGAACTCAGTAGGGGTTTTACTACTTCTCACACGATGAAGCTCACGGGCAAGATCGGAAGCCGCCCGGTGATCGTTCTCATCGTCATAATGCTTGGGACGGGAGGTTCAGTGAGTACCGAGGGCATATGCAAAGGATTGGCGGTATCTCTTCCGGAGGTAGAAGTGGTGGATGACTTCCTTCCTTTGGAATTGGGGAGCGCGAACGTAATCTTAGGGATGCAGTGGCTGGTCAAATTAGGGGTGATGCAAGTTAATTGGAAGATGTTAACGATGCGATTTCAGATTGGGCGAAACACAGTAACAATTCGGGGTGAACCAAGCTTATGTAAGACTTAGATTTCGCTTAGAGCAATGATGCGGGCAGTGAAACATGAAGAACAAAGGATATTGCTGGAATTTGGGGCTTTGGGGCTCTTCAAAGAAAAGGAGGAAAGCTCTTCTAGTGACTCTCGGGAAATCGCGGACTTGCTGAAGCATTTCTCCGACATTGTGGAATTGTCGAATGGATTAGCCCCATAGCGAATTCTGGATCATCGAATTGTTTTGAAGGACGGGCAAAACCGGATTCGGTGAAACCTTACCATTACACAGCCTAGCCATAGTCCATTCTCGAGTCCGGCCATATTGGTTAAGAAAAAAGATGGGAGTTGGAGATTTTGCGTGAATTATCGCGCACTAAACCGAGTTACAGTCCCCGACAAGTTTCCCATACCCGTGATTGATGAGTTGTTGGATGAGTTGTTCGGAGCAAAGTGGTACAGGCAGGGTGAGGGGTTGAGTCGGGATTTGAATAAAAACTAGATTTTGGGGTCAAGGGAATCGGGCCCCGGCTTCGCCCGAAGCATGCTACGGAGGGTGTTTACTAAGCTGGATTTGAAGTTGGGGTACCACCAGATTCGGGTCATCCCTTCGAACATTTCCAAGACAGCTTTCAGAACACACGAGGGACACTACAAGTTCCTAGTTATGCCTTTCGGACTTACCGACGCCCCAGCTACTTACCAAGCCTTGATGAATGAGGTATTCAACCCTTATTTACGAAAATTTGTATTGGTTTTCTTTGATGATATTCTGATTTATAGTTCGAATATGGGGGACCATTTGCATCATCTTCGGATCGTTTTTTAGCTCTTACGGGGGAACTCGCTGTTTGTAAATGGGAAGAAATGCATGTTCAGTCAGGCTGAATTGGAGTATTTGGGACATATAGTTTCCGCAGCGGGGGTGGCAGCAGATCCGAAGAAGGTTAAGGCCATGGTGTAGTGGCCAATTCTCAAGAATTTGCGAGATTTGAGGAAATTTCTCGGCCTTACCGGATATTACCGGAAGTTTGTCCATAATTATGGGCATATAGCAGCTCTTTTGACGAATCAGTTGCGCAAGCATAATTTCGAGTGGAATGAGGAAGCTCAAAAGTCATTTGAGGCTTTGAAGGAGGCAATGGTGACGGTTCCAGTGTTGGCTCTTCCGGACTTCAAGCAACAATTTGTAATTGAGACGGATGCCTCCGGATTGGGATTAGGGGCGGTGTTGATGCAAAACCAGCGACCTATTGCTTTTTTCAGCCAAACACTCAGCGGACGGGCTAGGTTGAAGTCAGTTTACGAGTGGGAGTTGATGGCCATTGTGCTGGCCGTGCAAAAATGACGACCTTACCTTTTGGGAACCAAGTTTTTAGTCCAAACCGATCAAAGGAGCTTACACTACTTATTAGAGCAGCGAGTAGTGCCGGATGAACATCAAAGGTGGGTCTCCAAGTTGCTCGGATACAATTTCGAGATTGAATACCGAGATTGAATACAAGCCGGGAGTGGAAAACAAGGCGGCTGATACGTTATCCAGAGGAGGGGAAGTTGTGAATTGGCTGATTTGTCTTTATCTTGGACAAATCTTTGGGATGTTCTTCAACGGGAGGTGACAAATGATTCGGTTTTGGGGCCAATCAATCAGCAACTTCTCCAAGATCACATCCCGGTGGCTGATTATACCTTGCAAAATGGGAACTTATTATTCCGAGGCAAGTCAATGATTCCAAAGAACTCTTCTCTAATTCCTCAATTGTTGGAGTACCATGCGGGGAAGATTGGAGGACATTCGTGAGTGTTAAAAACCTTCCAGCGGTTGGCGAGGGATGTCTTTTGGGTGGAGATGTATAGAGATGTTCGAAAATATGTGTCGGAATGCTCCACTTGTCAACGGAGTAAAACCCTTGCCCTTTCTCAGCTGGTTTGTTGCGCCTTTGCCCATTCCAGGTCTGGTTTTGGAAGATACATCCATGGATTTTGTGGAGGGGTTGCCTAAATCGGAAGGATTTGATTGCCTTATGGTTGTAGTGGACTGTTTGACAAAATACGCCCATTTTCTACCCTTGAAACACCCCTTTACAGCCCCAATGGTAGCAGAATTATTCATAAGGGATGTAGTTCGCCTACATGGGATTCCCCGTTCTATGGTCTCCAACAGAGATATGGTATTCACGAGCAAATTTTGGTTTGAATTGTTCCGTTTGAAGGGCACTTCACTCAATCGCAGCTCCGCTTACCACCCACAGAGTGATGGCCAGAGCGAAGTGGTTAATAGGGGCATCAAAACTTATCTCCGACGCTTTGTTGGTGACAAACCGAGGAAATGGGTCCAATGGATTCCTTTGGCCGAATATTGGTTCAACACTTCTTTCCATTGTTCAATCAACACATCCCCTTTCAGAGCTCTTTACCACTGAGACCCCCCATCCTTGATATGGTACGCCAAGGGCACCACCCCTTTATATCAAGTAGAAGAGCAACTTGTGGAACGAGATTCTATAATTGAGGAGTTGAAATACTATCTTGAAAGGGCTCAGAAAAAGATGAAATTCACGGCTGATAAGAAAAGAAGAGATGTAGAGTTTCATGTGGGCGATTTAGACTATGTGAAGCTCAAGCCTTATCATCACAGATCGTTGGCTAAGCGTCGGAATGAGAAGCCATCACCCCCGGTATTTTGGCCCATATGAGGTTGTGGATCAGATCGGATCAGTCGCGTATAAACTTGACTTGCCAGAATCGATTCCCATACATCCCGTTTTCCATGTTTCGATGCTCAAGAGGGGCTGTTGGGTTGTCGGTTCCTACTCAGTTTTTTCCACCAGTGTTGAAGGCGGACTTAGAGTGGTTTGTGGAACCAGAAGCAGTAGAAGACCTTCGTTACAACGCTGAAGGAGTGTTGGAAGTGCTCATCAAGTGGAAGAATCTGTCAGAATTTGAGAACTCATGAGAAGAATTCGATGTGATTAACACTCAGTTTCCTTCATTTCACCTTGAGGACAAGGTGCTTCTTTGGGAAGGGAGTAATGTTAGATCCTTAATTAAGTTTACTAATGTGAGGAAGAATAAAAACAAAGATTAAAAAAATGTAATTAGATGAGGTGAGAGGGGTAGGAACAAAAATTCAGTTAGTTAGAGGAGAGATGGGGGGGTGCTGACTAGGCTAGAGTTAGTTATGCATTTGCTAGGAGGTGGATTGAATAAAAAGTGTACATAGAGGGTTAGGGAGTGACTTTTGAGTAGTGAATGAATGGGAGAGACCAAGCTCTCGAATAACTTGGTGTATTCCACCATTGTTGAGTAATCAAGTTGTTTTTCTTTTTCTCTTCTCTGTTGTGGCTGTTTCTCTCTGTTTATCAATATTTGGGCTGTTGTTGTATTAGATTAGAGTTTCTTGCAGGGGAAATCGTATTACAATGGTTCCTTTAACCATTGTATACTCGCGCAGATGTAAAAAAGATAATCAGAACTCCGGGTTACTGTTTGGGCATGGAGCTTATGGTGAGTTGCTTGAAAAAAGATGGCGTACCGAGTTTAAAAGCCTTGTTGACTGTGGTTGGCTTGTCGCATATGCTGATGTTAGGTTTGTATCTCACCAAATATACTCAACCTCCCCCCCCCCCCCCCCCCNCCCCCCCCCCCCCCCCCCCACCCAAAAAAAAAGAAGAGATAGAATTAGAGTCCTTTGGTGGGTTATTTCTTAATTTAGAGAATCTGAAATTCTTTTGATGGCCAATTAAGCCGCCTTGTAGCAAATTAGCACTTGGTCCGGATAGATTAGGATAACTTCTCTCGTTTCCCTTAAACATATCGAGTGTCGCTTAATTGTGGTTTGGATTCTCTGTTTGTCGCTTCCAGAGGTGGGGGTGGCGGTGGTAAGAAGTGGCATCATGATGGAAAAGGAATAAAGAAACTTAATTCCGTGAAAGATTACGTATCTTGTGCAAAATACCTTGTTGAACAAAAGTTTGTAAATGAAGATAAGCTTGCTTGTTGGGGTTACAGTGCTGGAGGACTTTTGGTTGCTTCAGCCATCAATAATTGCCAAGAATTATTTCGAGTCGCTGTTTTAAAAGTATGCATAGATTTTACGTGCTGATATTTTATATTTTTCTGGTAATTATTTAATGCAACTGATAGAGACTGTGTTTGTCTTGATTGCTCTTCATCCATTTAGACCCAACCAATACTCTCCTCTATCCCATTTTCCACCCACTTCTGCTGACTATGAAGAGTATGGGTATCCTGGTGACAAAGATGATTTTGATGCCATTCGTGAAGATTCACCTAATGATAATATACAAAAGGATGTTATCTATCCTGCTGTGATGATAACCTCCTATTTCAATACACGGTACTTTCCTGTCCTTTAACTCTCCTCTAATATTTGCACTTCGTAGAATCATGGATTGTAGCAAGTTCAGGACCAATGTTTGTTAATAAAAAGGTTTCAAATCAGTAAAAATAATCCGACGATGATTATCGTAACATAATGGAAAAATGATAACATTAATGAGTTTTGAATTAAAGGATGGTTTATTCTGATTTCGGAAATGCACAGATTTGGGGTTTAGGAAGCTGCAAAATGGGGTGGCAAGAGCTCGTAAATGTGCCATCTTTGACCCAAAGCGTCCAGTACTGCTTAATTTAACGACAGATATAGTAGAGGAAAACATGTATTTGGAGTGCAAGGAATCAGCGATGGAGATAATTTCTTATAAAGATGATGGACTCGTAATGTTCCTTTTCTACCCATGAGCTAGCTCTACGTTTGTTGATCTTCATAATACATCTAGTAGGGACTCGTTTATCGGTGACATTTAATTCTACATCATTCTTGATGATAAAATATCATCTACATAAAACATCAAGAAAATCATTATGTTTCCTTCCTTTCACTTGTACTGACATGCCTCATTATGATCTTGATCAAAATCAAAACTTGATTACACGATCAACATAATGTTCTGAGTCCTTAATGCATGCTTAAGTCTACAACTGGACTAATGCATCATGTATAATACAATCTATAGTGCTGGTATTTTTCCACTGACTTTAGTTCTCTTGGTTGCCAAAGAGTAGCCAGTAGATTGAAGAATGGAAAGGTGGATGATGAGATGCTCTGGTTTATGAAGAGGTGTTTTCTATTGCACCAAAATGTGACATTTTTGTTGTCACATCATCTGCTGAGAACTAAGTTTGATGTGCATGATCTGTTAACTTACTATATTGATTATTTTCCTTTGTTTTAGATAATTTGCACAATTCAATTTGAGGATCCTACTTTGATTTCTGATTTAAATTGTTCCCGGTTTATGATATCATTTTTGCCATGCTTAGAATATGACAGGATAATGGCAATAACAAATAAAAATGCAACATGGTTCTTTTTCACATAAAAATGTTGAGATTAACATATTGGTCCAACAAAATACCTGTTTCCCAAAAATATTGGTCCAACGATACACAAGGGATACACAAAGAGATGGTGCCTGAAATCCTATTTCCCCTAAGGCTAACAGAAATAAGAGAGTTTCCAAAAAAAACCACCATGCAAGCTTAATCCAAGCTTTTCATTCATTACTGGTGTGATCCATCAGCCTGATTCGCTCCTTTTCAACGTCTCTGCCTTAATCTTCCAGCGATACTGTCTTGGTTATGGTCAGCTGCAAGTCCATGCTTATTCTTGTGTCTCTTTACACTATCATTACCACCAACAATGTTTCTTTTTCTTCACACCATCTTCAAATATACCTTCTTGGTTAGGTTCTTCAACAAAAGCAGACTTCTTGTTTTTCAATTCAGCGTCCTCGTAGCCACCGCGCATTTCCTTATGTATCTCCACCATTTTACTCTCAGAAATATCCGTTAAAGCTCGACTGACATCATTACTAATCATTGAACCCATTTCTTTCTCCCCATCACCTTTGCATCCATCCGCTCTATTATCAATCTCATACTTGACCTTCTTGAACCTTCCAACATCGGAAAAGCGTAATGATCTCTTTGCATCATGATTGGAGCTATATTGCAACACCATTTGCTTTTCATTCGTCAGTTCATTACTAACTGTTTTAACTTCAGAGTGCTGCTCCAATGGCTCAAGGAGTTTATCATTAACCTTTGGAGATCCATCACCCGTTGCTTCAAAATCTGTAAAAGGCAGTGACCTCCTGGCAGTCATTTGGTTATTAGGATTCTGTTCTCGTCGAGTTTGGATGAGAAAATGTGCAACTGACTTGAGGCCCATGTTTGAAATCTGTAAAGAGCAAAGGGGTGAGCAGTTCACTTTACAGCAACCATAAAATGTAAAATTTCTACAGACGATATGAGGCAAGGATAAGAAAGCCACCTTCTTATAAAGCAGGCCATCCTTTAGCTTGCCGACTCAAACTGCAGTTGCAAATTCCACGACAGACTGGGCATATCCAGTCTGGGTTCTGTTCAGCCTCAAGTACGTGTTCTCCATACCTGCTGAGCTTAGCTTGAATCTCATAGTACATGTACAAGGACTGGTTTGAAATATTCTAGGAAAATCACATATTTCAGAAGTTTCCCTACTCAGAAAGTGACCAGAAAAATTATTCTAGAATTAACCTGTTCTAAATCACGAGAAGTCCCTAAACTAGATTCCTACAACTTTTCAAATAATCCCTCTTTACAGCTCTGAAAGGTTCGAACTTCCCCACTCATGAAGCACACCAAGACTAAAATCATATATAAGTTGAAACGCATTAAAAAATGTCTTAGGTGTTTTTGCAGCCTTCTTGCTTAAGTCAACAATGGTCTCATGCTAACTAAAATTCTAAGATATTTGTTCTAAGATATAGTTGAAACGCATTAATAATTTCCTTAGGTGTTTCTGCAGCTTTCTTGCTTAAGTTTGGCATCACCTTTACAAGTCAGCAATGGTTTCATACTAACTATAATTCTAAGATATTTGTTCTAGCCATCTTCAAGTTTAGAGCCTTGTCTTAAATCAATGTATCAAAAGGACAGCAGAGACAGCGTATTATGAGATGAAGAAAATAACAAGTAGCATTTTGAGGAAAAGAACATTTTGAAGACTGGAACAAGAAGTCAGCAAAACTAGAATATACAAGGACGCAATAAGTTTCTAAGGAAAAGAATTACTTGGAACAAGAAATCCATCATCCACAAAAATGAGGAAAAGAACATTTTGAAGACTTCACCTCATGTACAAACAGTCACCACAAAATTGACCTTGTACCATGTTGCATCTGCTACAGTGAGTGCGATGACCAAGTGTCTTCTGCCTGTAAAACATGATTCTCACCTTAAACAGCACAATAACAATATTTTCAACCATGACAGTGACTTTGAAATATTGTAAACCTAAAGTTCACATGAAATTCAATCTTCTTAATTTTTTAAACTAAATAAATTGTAATTGTTTCAATAAATTACCTGCATTGGTGGCAAGTCTTTCCCCTCAGTGGATCATATATTCGCTTCCCGTCCTTCCCATACCCGTCTACAAATAGTACCCAACTCTTTTCTGTGTTACCCAACAGCTTTTCATGCTCTTCTGTGTATACCTCCGGTTTCGAACCCTCTTCCACGACATCAAAACACTCATCCTTCTTCTCGAAATGCACTCCAGAGTAACTTACAGGTATTTTGCAACCTAAACCAAAAACAACAAAAAATTGAAAATATGATAATATTGGCAACCAAACAAACTTTCTCAACCAAATCCGTGATGCCCCACACATTGTTATCTGTGTGTCGAAAGGGATTTGTAACTCCTTTACCCATTTCCTACCAGGGAAACAATCAGGTGAACATAGATTCTAAATCAAATACAAGGTCATGGACTGATCGACTGACAAAGAGAGAATGAGAAAAAAATACCTGGAAGAGCGCCGACGTGGTTCAGATGACTGAGCCGCATAGTGGCATCTAGGAGATTCGGGGTCGAATGGTTTTCTAGATTTCACTTTAGGATGAATGGAAGACTTAAGCTTAAGAGAGAGATCAACAAGGCCGAGGTTCACCATTCTTTTAAGATTTTCTTTTATTCTCTCCCCTGTACTGTTCGTACAAAGAAATCGTCTCCTGCTCAATCTCCATTTGGTGATGGCTAGGGTTTTCTGGGATTCTAGGAATCAAGACCAGAAACAAAATAATTACAGAAATAATCATATTTAAATCAGTATGTATATTTGCTCACAAGAAAGGTGAACAACTGCTCAATGAAACCATAGATTTGTATAATTAGATAAATCTCAACATGTACATGTTTTCACGAATGTACCGGCAACATATTAGCTAAAATTTCTTATGTTTCTTGTCTATATTATCAAGATAGGGTAAGCAATTGTCTGAAAACAGAATCTTTTCACTTTCGCGAACGAACCACAAAACATCAAATAAAATTTAATGCTACAAGAAATGGTAGCGTGCTCGATTAAGGCCACGACATATAATAATATCTAATTCCAAATCTCTCATCATCTGATTTTCTTGGTAAGCAAATGGACTACCAAAGGAAATGCAATGAATGTGCAAATTGAAATCTCAATGTTAAATAATCAAACAATCCAATAAAATAATCTAACTCCAGGCAGGATTAGCCAGTGTTATTCTCCAAAACAACGTTCGGAGAGCCAACTAGAAAATGGGAAAATTATCAGACGAAAATTATTTTGCACTTTATCTCAAATTCTGCAAGTAAATAATGCTAGAGACAATAGCCATAGAGCTCGACCATCCTCTAAAAGATTAAGACCTTATGATATATTTTTTCATCTTAGGTTAAGAAGCAAAAGGACTTCACTAAATTTGCTGTTTCATATGAATCATTTAAATAAGATCAATGGTTAAATAATTTTTGTAACTGCTGGAGTAAGAAACTACCCATAGTAGATAAGAAATGTCCAACATACTTAGCTTCCAATGATATGGGCTCCTGATTCAGTTAGATAAATAAAGATTAGATATACATTTTCCCCGCCGACTACCATCATTTACTCATTAAAACTTAAACTCTTCATTTAAAGGTCGAACTCCCTAAACATCGAACTTAAGCAATATTTGTTGTTATTTCTTCTCTCCCTAAACATACAAGTGATTGAGCTCCATAGCCATCCACTATTGGCGCATATATCTATCATAGCCATCAGTATTGCAGAGAAGAAATGACAACAAATATTGCGAAAGTGAAAAGAATAAACAGAAGTAACATATTTTTCATTCCTGCAATACCCCAATTAGACAGAATAAACAGAAGTAACATTTGAGAGAATAATTAGGGATTTCGATATCAGTAAGATGGCGTTCGTTTCACGGAATGTAGGAATACTGCAATAATGTAACTTTACTGAATTATAACTAATTGCATGAATGCATTATTGTAACATTACTGTGATCGTGCTGTAAATAAGATTACTGCAAAATTACTAATAATATCATATTACTATGTCCGGATCACCTGAAATTTTCAGGAATTACCTGACAAGATTGCGACCAGCGGAACCACCGAAGCCACAATGACCTCTATTCCACTTCATCCATTTTTCGTCGCAACAGGAACCTTTGCTCCACTGAAGCTTGCAGCAACTGGAACGACCGAAAACGACGGTTGACGTTAAAGAACTACTTCAAAGGAACATGCAATTCTATCAACAAAATGCACATGCATTTATGTTCACTATTCAACAGAGAAACGAGACTCACAGAGAGAGATATATTCAGAGAGAGAGAGAGAGAGAAAGATTCAGACAGAGAGAGAGAGAGAGAGAAAGATTCAGACAGAGAGAGAGAGAGAGATTCAGTCAGAGAGAGAAAGATAGAGAGAGAGATTCAGAGAGAGAGAGAGAGAGAGAGAGAGAGAGAGAGAGAGAGAGACCTTCGGTGACGGCTTACTGAGAGAGAGCTGCGGCGACAGCTAGCTGAGAGAGAGCTGCGTCGACGGCTTGCTGAAAGGCAGCTGCGGCGACGATTTTCTTAAATGTGAGAATGAAAAATGAGCCGAGGGTTGAGTGAGTTTTCATATCTTGAGGACGAAATTGGAAAGATAAAGATATTAATTCAAATTTCAAATACTCAAACCAAGGAAAGACGTTACTGCAATAACGGTAAAGTTATTCTCGTATTTAGCAGGAGAAATATTACTTAAGGCGGTAATGTCTTTTGTTTTGTGTATTCTTCGGTGTTAAAAAATCACTAAAGCATAGTGATTAGCAGTTACTCATGAGTATAAAATAAAATAAAAAACTAAGTAGGTAATATGTGTAAAATATTTTTTCCGCTAATTAGGATCAAAAGAAAAAAATATTGATAATGGTTGATTTATATGAGTACTAATGAGAGAGAGAGAGAGAGCGTTTAAGAACAAGAGAATGTAATGAGTAAATGCACTGAATTATATATGTTTCAGTTGCATTGAATATCTGAATAAGTTTGAATCCTGAGTAATCATGAACTCTTATATATGTCTATTGGATCTTTTGATTCACTCATTTCAAACATATTTGTAAAATAAGGTAGTGACTTTTATTTTGGAGATTCAGTGATATGGATAGCTGAAAACATGATCTTACAAGATTTGGAATCGAAGTTTTTCTAATGGATTGTATATTAATTCCCTTAATTGTTAGTTTAAGAACTGAATGGTTATTGAGCTCAAATTTATAATACGATTATAAATTAGCTATTCACTAGTGAATTAATGGTACTTAAGGATCAATAGCTAATAAGAAATGTCAAACGATAATTTTACCAGCTCTAATTTACAAACCAATAATTGAAAGACAGAATTACCCGAAATGATTATATCAATGGATTAAAACGAGGATACTCTGTTAGTACATTCTATAATCTCTACGAGTATAATTTCATATTTATAGTTGAGTAATAAAAAAATAAGATTATTTAATTAAATAGATTAATTAATAATTTGGTTTATTGAAGCTTAAAATTATAGGTTCATGGTCCCCAAGTCACCTCTGCACTACGCAGTCTAGAGTGTGAATATTTCAGGATATGAGAAAAAGACTGACTTGCAAAATGAATTTTTATTCTGGGACAAGTACGTAATTATGAGATAATTGTGAGTGATTAATTAATTAATTAAATTATTTATATATAAATTTTGGAAATTACACACACACACACATATATATATACTTATATCGACTAATTTTTTAATTATTGATAAGTGAAACAGAATATGTAATTTGTGAAATTAAATAATTATAAATTATTATTAAATAATAATTTGAATCAACTACATAAATTTTCTGCAACAAACTATTCCTAAATTAGATTGTGCATGTTGTAATTAATATTTTTATTATTTTTAAATAATTAAAAAAGCACATAAATATGTCCTTATATCCTTGTTATCCAGCTCCAACCAATTTTCCTCTAAGGAGAATATATATGCATATTCCAACGTGGAGTAGGAAGGATGGGCTGGCTCGTTCTTACATGTTGGCCTTTTCTGTCTGATGTCTTGCAACATCAACGTCATCTGTGTCCACAGTGGCTAGAATTGTGTTTCACCTCCAAGAACTGTTTGGAAACCAAGGGTGACAAGCTAAATTAGATGCCATGAAACCTCTCATGAATACTAAGATGAAAGATGGATGCTTTGTTAGAAACCATTTATTGAAAGTAATTGGTTTCTTTGACGAGATTGAAATCTTAGGTGCTGAAATTAATGGAGGAACCCATATTGATATTGTATTGGCATATGTGTCTAACTCGTTTAATCAGATTAAGGTCAACTATATCATGATCACGACTAGACCTTGACTGAATTGGTGAGACAACTCCAACTTTAGAGAATATACTAAAAGTTTCACCTGACATGAATGTGATGCAAACTTCTACTTCACTCAGGCCAACGTATAATCCCAAGAAGATGAAGTAGAGGAAGGATTCTAGGCAGGGGAATTCAAGAAAAGGAATGAGAGAAATAAGGGCTAAGATCAAGTGTTTCCACTATAGACAAATTGCGAGGCCTTCTAAGAAAAGAAGAGCAAAGGTAGGTTGTCATATATCTCATTGAGTCAGATTAAATAATTTTGAAGGATCACGCGTCAAAGGTGTGCGATTAGTCATTTTCATGAACATGGATTAGGATGTTTCGTGTATTAGTCAAAGAACGAGACTGTTTTTGCTGCACCATACCCCACAACTAGACATAGATGAGGCGTTGGAGGTGAGTTCACGACTTACTTTTCTCCGTGACTCTTCGATAATACAAACTCTATTATTTCACTTGAGCAGGCATTTACATACTTTCATTACGATTTTGGGTGAGTTCACGCTTACTAATAACTCTAAGAAATTAGAGTTATCTTAGAGCTTTCAAGATTTATTTAATAGGAGTTGAAGAGTGTTTTACCTTGTTCTTAGTTATATTTTATCATTTGATGCATGTACCTCCTGTTGAAGGAGATTTTTATCTTGCTAGCTAAAATAGCATTAATGGAATAACGAGTTGTGAATTGAGTGACTTCGTACTACAATATGAGGTTATGGCAGTGCTACAATATCGTACGTGCATGCATGCAAAAGATTTTATGACTTCTTAACCCAGCTGGCACCTGAAATTGCGCAGAACTTGTGCAAGCTAAAAAGTATCTAGACAACAAGCATCCACTGAATCTCGTGTGGTCCTCACCTTTTTACTGAGTGATGTATGTCCTATTTCCATTGTATACCCTAGCTTGGAGGTTATATATAAAGGATATACATCTTTTGCAAGGGAGACCCGACAAGCTCTATTAAAGAAATGAGACAAAAATTGTAAAGAATAGAAAGAGCATAGAAAGGAAAGAAGCGGACAAGGAGGAAGAAGATAATATTGGGAGCCATTCTTTATTTAACCTTCTTTACCCCTTCATTTACTCTTGTATTTCATTTTTTTAGGCTCATTAGCTTGTATTAATGGCTGGATTATTCTTCGAGATTTTTGCTAAGCTCAGAATGAGCTAAACCTTTTTAGCTGAAGTGATTAATGAACCTTTAGATTGCTTACTTGACTATTGAGCTTGGATTATTAAGTTAATCTAGTAGCACACTTATTCAAGTGTGTTTTATTGCTAAATCTTGCTATCAGCTAGCTATCAATGTATGAGAACCCATTGATTTAAATATTGATAATTTTTGAATTAGCAGATCTAGCTTGAGTTGGATAAATTTACTTAATTTCTTAATTATTTAAGTAAGTTGTGGGTAAAGTAGGAATTTGTTATTCCCCTTGCAAACCTTTCACAATCGGGACTATTAACTGGAGTTCTTGATTTTATTCTGGCATAGGAATGTGATAGATCTAATTAAAGGACTCAAGATATGAATATGGAAATCACTTATATGCATTTGGGAAGTTGATATTACTGCTGCTAGTGATGCTATTGAAATTCAAATAGCTCTCAGATTAAGTTAGCAACTAAAAAGGGGATTTAAATACTCTAGTTTCACTTACCATTGATTATAACTAACTGAATCCAGCTGTTGACTAGCATTTAATATTTGTCATTTATAGTTTACCTTAGGATCAATTAGTTAACCATTACTTTCATTTTATTACACTTAATTGGGTCTATAGATAATTTTTACCAACTAATATGTCCTTCAAACAATCCCTGTGGAGATAACACTCATTTATTACTATATTATTCATGAGGACATATACACTTGCATGTTTATTTTGCACAATCCCTACACTCGTGGATGTGTATTTCTTACAATGCATTCCTTTTTGGAGATCATTATATTACTACGACTAAGCTCGAGCCGGACGCCAAACTCATAGTGGAAACCTTACATGATAATTTTTCCACATCTTGTAAGAAGTTTATTGTAGGGAAGGATGGTAGAAAGGAGAGTGTCGATAGTTGGTTGTCCCATTTTTCTAAGGTATCGATACTTCAGCTAAGAAAGGAGTGGAGCAGTGGGAGCCAAAACCAAGCTCGTACTTTGGGAAGGAGAAAGTGCAACTGGCCGCGTTCATGGAATTATGGTTGTCACGGTACATACATTAAGGTAATATTATTGTATATTATAATAATTTATTGTTACTATATCAAGTTTTATGCGAACCATCATTGCACCGTCGTGGTTGATCTTTGTATGTTTTCATGCCATTTCACTACTTTATATTTCATGTTGAGTATGCGTTTGTTTTGACGTTTCAGGGCTTTCCAATGAGATGATGAATAGTTGAGTGTTCATAATGGTTGCTAGGTTTGCAACAAGATAGAGAGTTTCTTTAGCCCATATATTTTTGGAAATATGTATCATCTACTTTATTGTATTCAACAAGACATAGGGTGATGATTGAGACAGTTGAAAAGTCTAGCCCGATCACTCCTTAAAATCTAGGTGTTAAGGAAATGGGTACTAGAACTTTGTAACTAGCACAGAATAGGCAAGTCTAGGCGATATGAGACAACATTCTAACACACCCTTCTAGACCACAACACGGTAGCCGAACTAAGCAGCACACCAAACAATCTGAACTAAGCGGACAAAGATCCAAACTAAAGCGGCACAAACAAAAGCTCAACCAAGCTCTGATACCAAGTTGAAAAACCTAGCCCAATCACTCCTTAAAACCTAGGTGTAAATGAAAGGGGTACGAGAAATTTATAACTAGCACAGAATAGGCAAGTCTAGGCGATGTGGTACAACATTCCAACAAGGACATTATGAGATTGCAACCTTCATGAGTGCATTCCGGCAAATGTTCATGTGGGTACATTACTTTAGGTGCACACCATCTAGGGTCAATTCTTTGACTTATCTAGAGTATGGTCATGCAGTTGTATAATGATGCCAAAAGCAATCGACTTCCTAATGAGTATTGACAAATTCAAATATTTAAAACTTCACCATTACATATTTAACCTTTCTAGTTACGTGCCAGAAAACTAGTGGCATGCATTCGGCACAATATTAATCTTGGTAAAACAAAAAAGTAATGTCACATCGGCGGGATGAATAAATCATGATGGTCATTCTGACACCTTCAACACTTCCTGGCGTGATTGAACGTGAAGGAGGCACTACAACAAAAAATTTCTATGATAGCGGCCAAAAAACACTATCGTAGGGTTTCATAGCATTTTTCGTAATGCTATGTTTGTCAACGTTATTAAAACTCCGACCCTATGATATTATTTTTTAAACGCTATCATAACTATTTTTAATAGCGTTTATAAAATGCTATATTAACCTTTTGATAGTGTTTTTTAAACGCTATAAAAGATTTCCATAGCGTTTTATAAAATGCTATTATAAGCGTAGCAACAATGTAATTAGAGAAATTTACTTTCTATAGCGTTTAAAAATTGCTATTCTAACTTTTCTATAGCGTTTAAGTTACAATAGCATTTTAAACGCTTTAAACGTGTATGATTGTTGTTTTTAAAGTTGTTAAAAGCTTTCTATAACTTTTTAAAAATGCCATTGTATGTCTAACTATATCATAACTGCATTTGCCTATTGTGCTTCTTTAGGCTATTATATTCTCTTATAGGGTTTAAAATGTTGTATATAATTTATACTAATGTATCAAACAATAATATAAAGATCATCCATTAAATCACTAATTTAAAATATTTAATTAAAGAAATTTACTAATAAAGATCCATAGCAAATACAATATCAAATGTCCAAAAAACCCTACAAAATAGCATTCCAAGGTGTTCATATCACGTGTTACAAATATTTTGAGTTGTACTAAATATCACAAATACAAGCTTAAGTTTTCATCAAAGAACTTCCATGTCTTCCTGTTGGAATCATATTTTCCATCACTATGTAGAACCACGCGCCACCTGAATTACTATGTGTTTGTTGTATTTTCAGTGGACCTTTATGAAAAAAATAATAATTCATATAGCTAAATATCCACTTATAAACATATATATTATCTCTATAAAAGGCTTTCCAACATTCAGACATGTTGATCTATAAGATTGTAATCTAGATTGCAAAACCCTATGTCTTGAAATACATATTTTCCATGCATCTATGTTCTATCCTTGAAAATGCATATATAATAGCAAGTTAGAAAAACAACATAAGCAAATCCAACACAAATGCAAGAACAAAAATACAAATCCAACATTTCAATCCACATTTCTAGCATCCCCCCAACATTTCAATCATGCCACAAATTATGTCAACCCACATTTCTAGCACTCACAATACTAATCATCATAGAAAAAAAAGTTCAACATAATATTCAAAATCCAACCTTACCAACATAAACAAATCCAACAAAAATGTAAATCCAACATTTCAATCCACATTTCTACCACCTCATTTGTAGTTTGGTTGATAAAGAGAGAGTTATTGTTGAAAGACTATTTGACCCTTGATGGTGTAACTTGTATCTTGTTGTTGTATCATTATGATTCGTTAAACAAATCGCTAACATCTTAAAACTACAAAACTCCACGAATGCAATTATAATCAATCACTCCTCCTGTTGTTTCTCATCATTAGTTATTCTTTATTCATATTAGATTATTACCAAGCAGCCTTATTCCCTGAGGTAATTTCATTGTTAGAAATGTGAGAAACTGAATTATCAGCTATAAAGTATTAACATCTATGTCGACTCTTTTGATTCACGTAAGAAGTCAGAGTTGTAAGTATTTCTGTTCTACATTTATTGTTTTCTAGCAGCTTCTATTCTTCTCGTTTGTTCAAATTATATACACATGAATATGATTGATTCAGAAAACCATAAGGCAACTGCTAGCCTTCATACTCAGTTTTTTAGGTTATCTACCTATTAGAAATATCTAACTGAACATCTATCAAAACTTTCAAAACTTAGAAATTACTAGAAGCATGTATAAATGCAAAGAAGCTACAAATTAATTGTTATTCCAAACCTACAGCCTAAAGGGTTAAACAGATGTATCAAAACAAAAAAGGAAAGAACAATTATCAAAGACAAAAAGATAGAGGCTCGTTATAATTATTGTCCAGCATTTATGTCAGCCCACATTTCTAACTCCCACAATACTAATCATCATATGAAAAAGTTTAACATAATATTCAAAATCTAAACTGACCAACATAAACAAATCTAACACAAATGCAAATCCAACATTACAATGCACGCGACTAGTACACCCCCCCCCCCCC
>QANY01007151.1:1392681-1608393 GCA_003255025.1 Datisca glomerata | reverse complement strand
CCCCCCCCCCCCCCCGGCATTTTAATCTCCAACCCATTAAAATGCACACAATTTTCATCAGCATACCTATAATTAAAACATCAACTACTAAGATATCTATTTATGATTATATTTTACACTTATCTTAAATAAAGTAACCAATCATTTTACCTATTGCAACGCACCCAATCTTTATCCATTCTGATAAGTTGACTACTGAAATGTAGAGATAATTATCCTTTTGTATTTTTCTTTCAACTTATCAAAAGGAAAAGAAAAGAAAAAAAATACATGATCACATACGACTAAAGGATAAGTACAACTATTGGCTAAATAAACATTAAAGTTTCATGCCCATCTTTTTTATGAGTAAAGTGATATAGAAATTCACTCGACAAATCTGCCAATCAATCAAACTAATAACATAAGCAAATAAAATCTAGCAAAATACCTTTATAGTATCTTCACTTCACGCCTCGCAAGTCCTTTGCAACAAGCTCTTGAGAGGGTCTCTATTGTTTGCAATCCTACACACATTTTATTAAACTACAGTTAGGCCAAACTGAAACAATAAGTTAATTCATCATTAAACTACCAAACGTCATAGTATGTTGGAGAAAGACCCAAATTCATCCGCAATAGAAACAACGAATAGCTATAATACTACAATTCCACTCTATCTTTTAGAGAATGCAACCATATAGATGGACAGTGATTTAAAGATCATCAATATCATTTCTAATACTTCACATATAGTTAAGATAGTCATATGAGTCAATTTCATGTTATCCTCACATATGTAGTGTTAAGAAACTGCCATGACTTTCTCTTTGACATTGAAAGGAAGGCTCAATTGAAGGAAGAAAAAAAATGAAAATACTTGTTTTGACAAAAATTATCGGTTTGTTTCTTCTGTGTGAAGAGAATCATTCGGGTTAAGAAAGAACATTCAAAGAAACCCCCAATGCCATGATTGAAAGGACAAAATGTGCATTCACCAGGCAACATATTGAAGAAACAAAACAAAGGAAACTTTATCCTTTTGTTAAGGAATGACAATTTTTTTTTAATTAGATAAGGGGAGGACTTCGAGTTTTCCTTAACTAATTATGTAATGAGGGTATGTTAGGGAAGGCAAATCCACCTTTCTTATCTCACAATCATTAAAGAAAAACATGATTACATTTGGTGGCTTTTCAAGAATTTGCTAACAAACTAAAAACATGAATGATGGATTTTATCTAAACATAATGCTTATGCTAAAACATATAAAATTCAACCATAGCACATGATTACTTTTAGAGTTTTTTTTTTGGTAAATTAATATATGTATTAACCAAAAGAGACTTACAAAATATTCAAGGGCATACCCTAGGAGAAAAGCTAAATGAAAAACAAGAACTAAAAGGCCTAAGCCTGCACAAGGCAGAACCAAAAGAATGAGGGGATATAAAATGTCAAAAGAAAGCCTAAGAAGGCAAAAGAAAAACAGGAAAAGAAAGGCCAACAAAGAGCCACCATTCAGCCCAAAATTTGGTAGCACCTCCCCTGAAAACTCTCTAAACCTTAAGGCACGAACCACCTGAGAAAAGACAAAACTAAAGCAGCAAAATAAACAACAATATAGGGCCATAACTAGATCAGAAAGTAGCAACAGAATGATCCCCACACCACCAACTAAAAGCCTAAATACCCAGGCAACTAGAAAATCAAAATAAAAAAGAAGACAGAATGAGCCCCACTTTTAGAGTTGTTGCATGATTAATACAACATTATTAATCTCGAACCCTATACTCAACTTCAATCAACATGAGATTTATAATTTATGAACTTAACACCCTCTAATATATTAAGAACCCAACACATAAATTTATCAATAACCAAATGTAACTTACAAATGTCCATCACGAAAATATTTATGAACTTATTATTTGACGTCAAAACTTCAAAAAACATACCTTTATATGGTCAAGTTCATCTCATTATAATTTTACTGGCAGAACTCCTAAGATCAATTTAGATAGTTTATAAAGAAGCATATGTAAAATCACTATTAATCATGCATACATAAACAAAAACATGAGAATTCTACAAAGTCGCATCGCATGTTCAATTTCATATGCCTTATGCACATTTGTTGGAGATAGTGAAAAGAAAAAAGTAAAAGAACCATCATAGTGTATAACATAGTCATGACTGTAACACTTGTTTTAGCACTACTGTAACATCTCAATACTCCAGCAATCAAACACATTAAACACACATAACAATTGTAGATATTACATTAGATACTTAATAAGTAATAAGCATCGTAATGCAAAGAAGCATCCAACAAATGTTTCTTCTAATACCAATTCATCTAAAAATCCTCTCAACCCCCCACATTTGGATTCAGCCAACTAGAAAAATCACAATGGCATGAGAAAATAAAACACTTGGACCTCTCAATGTAGTATTAATACATGCACATCCGTGTAAAAGAAACAAGAACTTTAATTTCGAAACTAAGCACTCACAATGTCATCACTCAAGGAACTGAGCACTCATTATTGAAATAGTTGAATAACATATAGATGAAGGAAACAATCTTCGACAGCTCTATGAGGAACATAAAACCCTCCATGAGTGCTAGTATCTGAAGTTGTAATTTGCAGAACACATAAGAGGATACAAGATAGTCACATACTAATTATAGGGAGGCTCTGCTTGCCAATAATCTGCCAAGAGCCCTGGTTTCTTAAGAAACAAATTGTTACTAAGAACCAATCATCAATGCAAATATATATGCGCAATGGTCATTTGCATATGAAAAATTTTCTCTAGTAGCAGCATTCCAACTACACAATCACGATAATAATTTATCTAACACAACCAACACTTCAATGTCCAAATATCACTTACAGGTTATAGAATTATCTTTATCAATGAATATGCCTTCGCTTCCTCATTTTGGTCTACTGTGACTAGTTGGGTGACCATAGGTAGCATCGGCAAAACTTTACAAGATGCTCCAAATTCAAAGAGGGAAGAAAAAAAATTCCAGTAATCACAGGCCTACTAAAATGATCCTATTCAAGATATCAAGCACAGATCCTCAACTGCTACAAACAATACACTGCCATTGGAAAAAGGAAATAAGTTTAACATGGAGGTAGTTTCTCTAAGGAGCGAATTAGATGGTACTAAGTTTAATCTAATTATTACTATGCATAGGGGAAAAATGAAAACAACTCCAGCTTTTAGCGTCTTAAGATGATGTAGCAACTAAGACAAGGAATTAGGATTTTTTATTAAACCGAACATTAATCTAGTAATATAAAGTCTTGTCATCACCCAATGTCATAATTACCACATTAAAAGTTTCATTCACGTTCATACTGAATGTGACTATGCTCTATTTGAAGGACAAACTGATTCTTATTCGTTCTAGGTAAGCTTCCCTCTGTAAAAAATATGCACAATCATGGCATAGAAACTGAAAAACACAACTCTTCCAATGTATGTACACCAAATGCATTTAACTTATGAAAACCTAATGAATTAAAACACACAATAAGCATTATCAGAACTAAAATAGCAGGACAAAATTAAGACTAGTAACTTAACATTCTTCAGATTATTCAGATAGAGGTACATAGCACATTGACCAAACGCAGTACACGTCAAGCATGTTTTGTACATTGGGCAAGATCACACCTCATATGCAAGTGGAGATTTCTTATTTGAATAAAAAAAACAAGCACATAAGCTCTCCATACAAAACAGACAGAATTCAAAAATGAAAACCTTAGGCAAAAAGTTACATAATGGTAAATTAATTTTATGCAATATTTTTTCTTGACTGAAAATCTTGAAATTGACATGTCTAAGCATGACATACAGAAAAATTTCAACTAACAATTAAATGTTCATGCAAAACTGTGCACATAAATTGATAATCGAGAGGATTTGAACTCAACTCACCGATTGTAAGAAAAATCAAAAGTCACTGATTGTAAGAACACAAACAACTTCATGCCCAAGAATCAGAAACTCCAACCCTAATTAACTCAGATAAAACAAAAAATTCACAAAAATCAAATAAAAATCACAAAAAATAGACATGAATTTGAGAATGAAACACTTACCTTTGATTATGAGTTGTGAAATCGAAGTAGGAGAGAGTTGGGAGATAGAGCTACGCATAGAGCTGAGAGAGTGAGAGCTGCAAGAGAGAGGTTCCTGTGAGACAGAGGTATAAGACAAAAGAGAGATGCGAGAGAAAGCCGTGAGAGAAAACTGCGAGAGAGAAGATGGAACGAAGCTAAAAGAGAGAGTTGCAAGAGAGCTTCTCAAGAGTGAGCTAAGAGAGAGCTTCACAGAGAGCACGCTAACTTGTAAGAGAAAGGTTCCTGTGAGACAGAGTTATAAGACAAGAGAGATGCGAGAGAAAGCCGTGAGAGAAACCTGCGAGAGAAAGCCGTGAGAGAAACCTACGAGAGAGAGGTACATACGACATCTATATCATAATAGAATTACCCGTTGGTAAGATTTGTTAACTTGTAAGGTACATACGAGTGACCTTTCTCACGAGTACCATTCCGCACGTTCAACAAGGTGGAACCAGTTGAAATAATGCCTTCTCACAAGACTAACTTGAACATATTCATAGACCCTCTCACGAAGGATGAGGTAACACACAGAACTTTCTTGAAGGATAAGGTAAATAAAACAAAGTTTGGTGGGTACGTGACTTTGATGGCACACAGTATTTTACGTTACATGATCGTACGATGGTCTTTCTTATCTTTTACGTCATTTCTTTGTTAAGTTTCAAAATCGTAAAATATATTATCATCACGGGACAAAGTACAACAGCACAATGAGAACATCACAAAATATAACCGAACAAGGAAAGAAATCAGAATTTTATTCTATGATTTCCAGACACAGAAAAGTAGGCAAACAGTTACATATGTAAGATTTCACTTATCTGATCTCCAGGTAAAGAAATTATGAAATCGAAACACCTGAAATAGATAACATTAAACTTCTCAGAACGACCCTAAAGTGTCGATTCAGTAAAAATTACGTAACAAACCTAGGGTTTCCTAAAAATTCTAAGTTTATTATTGGATCCTCTCCAATATATTAGAGTCACATAATTAATTTCGTAAAATTCTGAGGTTGTTTAACTTGTCAAATCATGAAAATAATCATCACAGAAAATTGTTTTTTCCAAGTAAATTAGTAATGTTCAAAAATATGTCTATGAAAATTCATAGAATTACTAAAGACACTATTAAATGATACAGTAAAATTTTTAGATTAAATCGAGTTGATCTCAATACAGTAACAACCCTAAACATGAATATTGAAATAGAAACTTCCAAAAATTATAAAACATTGCAGAGATCGAATTTTCACCTAATTTTTCTACAGTAAAAGTTTCACTATGTTAAGAATATACCCTAAAATTTTCAGATTTAACTTCTACGTGTAGGTTCCAAATTTCAGTTTGTTTTCACATGTTATAGAAAATACGAAAATTCCCAATTTCACTAAAAAGTCAGACCTTTTATCGTAAACATTTTTCTTACTCGAAAATAACTTATAGAACATATATAAATCTTATTACATGTTTTAGCCTCAGTTTTATTCAGGATATAATCTTTAAAAATCACGCCAACAAAAATGATACAATTTATGTTGAAAAGAGGACAATATGAACTTATTCATAGCGCGATCCATATTAACACGATCTACGTCTGTGCGACGACCACCATCAACTAGAGTCTATCCCTTCTTAGATATTAGGGTTCTTAAGTGGTGAAAAAGAGAAGAGATTTTTGTGTTGCACGAGGGTGAGGAGACAAACATATGCCACACACAAGAGAAATAGAGAGAGTGATATTGAGGGTTGCCACACACAAGAGAGAGGGAGAGATAATGAGAGTGCTGCATACAAGAGAGAGATTGAGTGATAATGAGGGCAAAGAGAAAATAACCTAATATACTGTCAACACATAGGAAACTTTCTAAAACTTTAACCCTAAACCAAGCATAATAGGTTCCATGTTTACGAAAGAAATCAACATCTCCTAAGATGGGAGAAGGGGGTCGGTCAAAGCATGGTGAAAATGGATGCATAAAACCCTAATTTCCATTGTCTCTTTATTTGGCAATTATAGCTTAACATAACAAACCCTAATAAAATTTATTTTCCTCCTTTAACAAATAACGACATAAAAATAAATACCAAAAATTATGTCCTAGATAACATAAATTAAAATTAATACAATACACATGGCATAAAAAATGCACAAGCAACATACACCATGAAGTAGGTGTGAGAGGGGTATAGTAGGGGACAAATTAATTTTTTGTTTCCTAAAATCATTACTTTTTAAAATTCACAAAGGAACTCATTTATAATATCAAAAATCTTGTATGTCACATGTTATATATATAAAATATAATGTAACACTTTAATAAAGATATAAGGGCTAAGTTTATAACCTATAAGGCGTGAAAATAAAAGATGTACTCACTCTAACCTTACGGTAAGTCAAATGCCATGAGGCATTGAATTTTTTGTTATTCAATTGCTAAAGTACCATTGGCGCCTTGTCATGGTCAAGGTAAAGTGTTGATATATTTTAAAATCCTAAAGACATGCGTGGAAGCTCTTATGAGCGGCGCAAATGATACTGTAGTATATTATTCTAATTGTGATGTGCAAACCGCTAATCAGGAAAGAAATGTCGCAGCAATCCTAGATGTCAATGCAGGATGACTTAGATGGCGATACTTTTGTGGCATACAATTGTCATTATACTTGGCATGATTCTGATAAATTCAAGTTAAAGCTTTCTGGCGAGATAGTTCAGTTCAGGGATATGCTCGTAGACCAAGATATGTGCAGTTATCTTTCAAATGTGGAGGAATAGTATCCCTTGAACGAGTTGCAAGACATAGCAAAATAAGTGCAAATACTGCTCATTTGATGTCAATTCATCTAGAAGACATAATCATCCTAAAAGAGAAAGTAAAAGCATAAAATGATAGAATAAAACTAAAAATAAAGCAAACCACTCTTAAATTCTATGAAGCTTGAAAGCTTGTTGATAACTCTAATTTCTTAGAGTTATCACACCCCAAACATAAAGCATTAGTCATCCTCGAGTGATGATAAAAGAGATAAGCAAATGATAAGCAAAGATTAAGAGAGTCCACTTTACGACAAATTCAGATTCTGGCCTTTAGAGCAAACAATGATTTTCAACCTTCCGAATAAACTAAATCAACAAGCCCATATTAAATTTATACTCAAATTAGATCTTAAAGGCTCACCCTAAAACAAGGCTACTTCCAAATGCAAATATATCCTCATATGTGTGTGTGTTTGCGTACTAGAGACTAAAGTTAGCGCTCTCAAAATGCTTAAGACACTTTAAACCAAGTTCCTAGACTTAATTTAGCATTAGACTCTACATCATAAATCTTCATGCTCAACTTCGCTACATAAAAAAAATTATCAAGTGGCAATGAAACATTTACATAGTCCAAACCGAGGACTCTTTCATGACCAACGTCACCATGATGAACGAGGTCACGACCAGGGCAATGGACATGACCACACCTATGCTCACATCACTAAGGTCACGTAGATGACCGAAGTCCTCGCATGCCTAGGACTGAAACTACTTGAGATAGCCGAGATTGTTTCTCTGACACAACAAAAATACGATAATCAGTCATTCAAGAAATGATAGGTACACAACACTTCTATAAGACAATCTCAAGAGTTGTTAAAGATGATAATATGATAATCAAAATATCCTGATTTGAAAATATTCTCCATAAATGGTATATTCATTCCTTATCAGAATAAGGAAGAAGAAACATTGAACCGAGATGATTAACTGCTACAAAAATCATTATAAATATATGATGATTCTCATTTAAATGGTAAGCAAGTCTCCTTACTGTTAATATACTATAAGCCCTCTATTCACTTGATCATCAGGAGTGTAGTAGGTGGGGAACCACCCGGGTGCCCCCGCTAACTGCTTTTAAAATCGTTCTTGATTTTGCAAACTCTTGGAATCATCAGGCGACGCGTGATGGTCATCTCGACAGTGGATGTTACCAGATTTTTAGCATCAACAATTTAGCACCATTTGTGGGAACGTAGATCTCCTATTTTTTTAAATTGATCACATAAAAATGATCCATCAACAACGATGAAACGATCCATGTACCTGTGAGTCAAGGTCATTTCTATTGAATGTCGTTAAAAATCAAGAATAGCCATGAGAAACCGATGAGAGCCGCGACTGCGACAGAACACGGTCGACGTCGATGACGCCTAACACCAGGCGAAGGCACGTCATAGGTCATCAGATGTTCTCTTGAGAAGAAGATTCGCATCTACCATAACCATGAAAAATAATGGAGAAAAAATCCCCTCCGTTACCAAACATAATATGTCAGATCTACTGGGAAAGAGGCATTTTCAGACTCTAAAACACCTATAAAAATGGCTCGGAAGAATACTACTGGTAGTTTAAAGCCATTTTTGACCGCCAACGGTTGCCGGGCGTGGTGTCAAACACCCTACACGCTCACCGGCGGACATCCTTCCTTACCCCACTTCTAGCTTGCCGGGTGACCTACCCAGTCAATGAAATGAGCCCAAGAGAGTTCACTGCAATGGCCCATGTAGTACAGAGGAAGGTCCACACAAGCCCAGCACATGTGGCCCAGTGATTGAATGTGTAACCTGATAGTAGGTCCTAGGCCTTTATGAACAGGGTTAAGCGCCACAGATAGCCCAAGGAAGCCCAACTCCCACCCCTTGAAGGAGCCCAAGAGAGCTCACAGAGAGGGCCCAGTGACTAAGCGTGACCAGCGCATGTCTTTTGGCCCACGACTTTAGAGACAAGTCCAATCTCTTCCCATTCCCAAGCTCTTCATAGCCTTGCAGATTTAATTCATGCCAACCCCAATGCTCTTCATACCCTATAGATTTAATCCATGAGCTTTGCATTCGCAGCCTTCAAGAAAAATCCTAGAAAATGTGTTGCTTCAACCTCATTCAAATTTTGGCCTCAAACAAGTAATTATTTTAGAGCTGATATCTAAACAGTCAGTACAATATTTAGGTGAAGTTTTATTTGTGTATAATTATATTCTTTATTACTTTTTGAAATTAATTTGTAAAATTATTCTGATTAATTTACATTGTTGAATGTGTTTTAGTGTCACGAGAATAAGGCAATAATTCCCATTGATATTGTTTATCTGGACAAAAGTAAATTTCTGAGTTCAGACGTGGACCATATAGCTTGAACCTATATTATTTTGTAACTTTTATATTCTCTCAAAGTCAAGAGTGACATCGTTGATCTCCATTGAGATTTTGAGGTATGTTATTTATTGTTCATGATCGGTCTTTCTATTCTTATAAAAGATACTTCAAGAGCACTTTAATTTAATACTACATTAAGTCAGAGCCCATTATAAGCGACGAGATCCTGGGAGATAGTATAAAGTCCTAAAATCTCTTAATTATATCACCACAACACCTCAGCACGATATCTATAGATCGTTTGAGCCCACTCAGTAGGGGGTAGGAAACTAAAAATAAAAAGTAAGGTGAAAATACTGTAGGAGTATATATAAGCGCAGTGCACTCAAAGCAGAAAATGCTCCCATGAGAGCATAATTATCAAGACCCGAGAGATCACAGATTATACAGAAACTCAGACATGAGATATTTGGATAAAAGAACTTAAAAGACATTTGGGAACTTACAACTTCAAAATGGTTAGAGGTATAAAATACCATGATGGTCGTTGAGACACACTCGACTACACGAGATGCTAGGATGAAAGACCTCGATAAAGGACACGGCCACCGAGGCCTCGTACACACCTAAGATGACTAGGAGAAAAGACCCTACATAGCATAAAAGGATCGTGGTAGTATTTTATGGCACCCGAGTACACGAGATGCTCAGATGAAAGACCTCGATAAATGTCACAACCTCCAAGGCCTCCTATACGCCTAAGATGACTAAAAGAAAAGAAACTTCCTAGGGAAAAAGGATCACAGTAATATCTCATGGCACCTGAGTACACGAGATGCTTGGATGAAAGACCACAATAAAGGCCACGGCCGCCAAGAGAAAATTTAAACGAAAAGAAAGATAACAACCTTTTTACCAAGAGCAAATTGACGAATATGAAGACAACTCGCCTTAAACACAAGATGTTCTGAGACACCACCATGAACCAGCATCAAGTACTTAGATATTTTGACACAAACTTCTACTTGGTGACCCCAACGCCATGGCATATGCTTGACATCAGATTAAATGCACAAATATAGACTTGGGTAAAAACTCATGGCTCCCTCTAAAACATACTTTCTCTAACGCTATGCTCCAGACTCAAAAAGTGAAGGCAAACTATAAGGGAGAAAATACATCTTGTCTAAAGACCACTCAATAATATTCTTAAGCAATGCCTAATACCCCTACTCTAGGGGATGACTCACATCAGGTATAAACCGAGGACTCTTCCATGACCGAGGTCATCATGATGATTGAGACCAAGACTAGGGCAATAGACATTACCCCACCTATGCTCACACTACTAAGGTCATGTGGATAACCAAGGTCCTCACATGCCTGACCGCGGCTATTGTATGAATCATTGTATGAATGATTACAATGAAGGATATGTACACAACACCTCTATAAGGCAAATTCAAAGATTGCTAAAGATGATAAAATGATAACCAATATATCCTGATTCAGGAATATTCTCTACAAATATCTTAATTCTTTATCAAATAAGGAGGAAAATACATTGAACTGTGACGATTGACTGATACAAAAATCATTATAAATATAAGATGATCCAAATTTAAACGAAAAACAACTCTCATTACTGTTAATATACTATAAGCACTCTACTGATTGATGATCAGGGTGTAATAGGTAGGGCACCACCTCGACGCCTCGTCTATTGCTTTCATGATCCTTCTCGATTTTTATAAACTCTTGGACTAATCACTGAGTGACGTGTGACAGTCATCTTGACAATGGATGCTGGCAGATTTTTAGCATCAGATGTACCGGCGAAAATTGGATTTCATCATGTCGAACTACCAACATCCAACATAAAAACAATAATATTCAATTCAGAAGAATTTTGGATGATCTGGAGGAAGTTAGGGAACAAGCCAACATCCGAGCTGAGTCTTACAGACAGATGGCTATGAAGTATTGTAATTCATGTATTAGAATCAATCCTACAACCTATGGGATTTAAAATTGCTTACGACATTCACATATAGATTTGAGTGGGAATGAGTCAAAGAACCAACTTGAAAGATCTAATTAAGATAAAAGAAAGTTAGGGGTTCTCTGAGATTTTGAAAGCGTAATGAGGAAGGTGAAGAAATTAGTATTTTATACCTCTTACCTCCAAAACAATTGTAGTCATCCAGATCTCAATCAAGAATAAGAATTCAAACAGATTCAACAATGAGAATTTGAATAGATTCATATATAAAATCATCCAATGATATATAAAATCGACATTTAAAATGTATCAGCCAAACACCGTCCTTTGAAATCGACCAGCACCAATCAATATTAGCCACATATAAAGCTTAAATGAAACTTCATCATTATTTTTCAAAAATTGAAGCAGAGAATCCCTAAGAGTGACAAGCAAAATGTATATGTAGAAAATATAAGATGTCAAGTCATTCTTCAAATAAATCGATTCTTACAAAGAAAAAGGATACTCTGTTCAATAGCTAAGATCATTTATTTAAAAGCATGACCTAAGGGCAACAATATATGAAGTTGGTACCGCGTGTTTCATTTTGCTAACAAAACCGAACACCGAAAATCGAACACTTTTACCCTAATATAATCAAAGCGGTCAACTTAAGCAACGTTCAGTTAGATAGTCTAATCTAATTGGCGGTTAGTTTGCAGTAGTAGAACTCTTTATAGTGCTAGAACTGGACCGCCCTAATCTCAATCCCCGCGCTTGCTTAGTTTGCAGTGCTAGAACTCTCTATAAAAGTTATTCGAGTAGTACTTGGGCGAAAATTGATTGTAGATTAGGCTCAGAAACTATAAGATTCACGTCCAAGCAAACAGCTATTGGAGAAAAACAGAGCAATACATCAAGAATGTAAATTCACTAGAGTGAAACTACTCTCAGTTCCCACGCCGTTTTTATCAATGCAAGACTATTCATAGTAACAACAGTTTTCTCAATCTTTTAAACTCAAAATTAACGACGAAACCACTATTGAACAAGCAACTATTCTTCTCCCCCATTATTCATCAACATCACTGCTGAGCACATTGCACCCGCTGAGCACCACCGTGCATCTCTTCATCCTCATCATAAGCCTCTGCTTGTGCTTGCGACTTCCGCCGCATCTCCTCCTCAATGTTGACATCATAAAGTGTGGTCTCCTCGCACTCATCCAATTCCATGTCAGTTAGCTGGGTCGATGACTTTGGTGGCAAAACAGCCTCCAAGGACTTCACCATATCAGTGCTAAGAGAATCGGGGAAGTCTACCGTGAAATGGATGTAAAGCTTCCCTTTCATGAATGGTCTCTGATAGACTGGCATTCCCTCATCATTAATGGCCTTGAATGAATCTGTCGTATTATTTCAATCACCAGGAAATTCAAAGCTTTAGCAATCAGTAGAATCACAAAGAGATTCAAGGGTTTTTCTATATATACTACTATGCTTACCGGGCTTGATGACTTCCCCTGGATTTGATTTGATAAGGAGCTGTCTGCCATCTAATTGAGTGAGAACAAAATGGAAGCCACAGAGGGCCTCACTGAGAGACAATGTGTGTTCAACAAAGAGATCATCACCCTTCCTTTTGAACTTTGGATGTTCCTTCTGTTGAAGGACGAAAACTATGTCCCCTGTGACAGTGTCAGGCTGCGAGAGTCACAAACAGAACAATCAACTCAGGTTGAATCTTAATCAAAATGGAAACGGTATTTTAATTCAGTTATGAGAATGAAAACTCATTGACATACCGCTTCATCTGCTTCACCGGGGAACGTAATTTTATGTCCGTTTTGCATACCCTTCTCCACAATCACCTCCAATACCTTCTTCCCTTGGACAACTTTCTCTCCTTTGCACTGTGGACACCGGTCTTTCTCATTTATAGTTTCTCCTGTTCCCTTACATTCATTGCAAGGATGTTGCATTTGCTGGATCATTGATGGACCAAGGTGCCTTACTGAAACCTTCATACCAGTTCCTTGACAACCGGCACACTTCATTGAAGCCCCAGATTTTGATCCTTTACTGCCATTGATTACATTGAAATGTCACATCGGCATTTGTCATCAAGGATCACTCATTAAAATTAAAGTCAGAGCCTTAATACTCACCCGCTGCATTTAGAGCAGATCACGTTTCGGGACAGAGAAAGTTTCTTTGATGTCCCAAGATAAAGGTCTTCAAGAGACACCTTGAGAGGATGAACAACATCCTCTCCCCTTCTTTGTCTTCGACCTCTACTACTACCTCCTGCCAGCAAAACAAGGAGATGTTCCTTTTAAAGGCCACATATACCATAACTTGTTATGTGCATAGGCTTAAGTTAAACGCCGTTAGAAATAGGCTCACAATTCTCACCACCAAAGGGGCTTCCACCGAAGAACGATTGGAAGATATCGAACGGGTCATGGCTGCCGCCACCTCCACTACCCAATCCTTCTTTAAGTGCATCTTCACCGTACTGATCGTAGATCTCACGCTTCTCGGGATCACTCAGAACCTCATAGGCCTGAGCTAATTCCTTAAACTGCCAGGACAAAAGCAATATAAATATCCACCTACATAATAGCTCGAAAGCCTCAACATGATCGAATCACAATACCCCGCTAGGATTACCAGACAATGCAATTTATCAATTACAATAAACCAAGTAACACAGGAGCTGGTACGACTGCGAATCCGAGAACTCAAGCAATGAACAGCTTGTGTTAATAGCTGAGGGTTAGAAAACTACCAAACATACGACATAACGAAAATTCAAGAGTAACCATTAAAACAGATAAGATGCAACAATCATTAGCATGGTATCTAACGAAGTGCCCAACGCAACCAACCACTCAATAACAATCCTCCGAAACTTTCTAATATATTGGATAAATATAGCACTACAGTAATTATTATCCATAATCATCACTATCTGTGAATCACACCACTAATATATTGGATCGACTTACTCTTTTCTAAATTACAGAGTCAGATGAAAAGAAAACGTTATTACGCAAAAACGAGTACCTTCTCAGGGTCACCACCCTTGTCAGGATGGTTCTTTATGGCGGCTTTCTTGTAGGCTTTCTTCAAGTCATCCTGTGTAGCGTTTGTCGACACTCCCAGAATCTCATAGTACCTCGTGTTATTGCTTTTCTTCGGTGCTCTCCCAAACATCTTCGGTTTCTCTCAGCAGAACAAAAACCCTAACTTCGATTAAAACCCAACACGCCAATGCACTGGATGCCTCGCTTCTTCAAAGAAAATAAGGCTTCGAAACTTCACAGCAAAGTATTGAATCACTCACCTTTTTACGGGACAAAGGAGGGCAAATTCCAAGGCCTTTGCTCTTTTTTTCTTTTTGTCAGCCTGATAACCTATGGTTCGGGAAGACTTTATATAGGAATAGGAATAGTTTTGATGTAGTAAGGATGAACGGCAGACATTGAACGTGATAGTTGGCATCTCGAATGGAAAAGAAGGATCTAGAACTCTTGTCTCTGGCATTGGTCTTTACGCGATGTCGACCGTTCGATGGGTCTTTAGAAAAAGTTGGACTCGAGTCTTCAAAATCATGATACATGTTATTCAATGAACTCAAAAACGATCATATTAGATATTAAAGAAACAAAAAAAAACATTAAAATGGTTCTTATTAACTTTATTTTTAGTTGATTTGGATCGTTTGAATTAGAAGTGTGCAAAAATTTATTAAACCGATCAAAATGAATCAGATTGAATCAAATATGACAAATTTGGTCGGTGTTTTAGTTAACGGTAGATTGTTTGGTTTTAGATTTTAAAAAATAAACTTTCGATTCGTTACATAATTTTCTTATATTTTGGACTGAACATAACAAACTGACCGTTTATACTTCTCATAAATATCATATATATTTTTTCACATTTCTCTTTTTTTCAATTTCTCACAATTTTCTCATTTTACATTTCTCACATTTTTCTCCTTTCACATTTCTCTCATCTCTCTTTAATGTTTAGTTAGGTTGTGGTTTAAATTGTGAGTTTTGAGTGTAATGCATGAAAAGCTTAAAACTTTTTAAACATGTATGATTAAATTCATTGATGTACTTTTTGAAAAAAAAAAATTCTCGGTGAACCACAAAACCTAGTCGAACCGACAAATTATTTTATGGTCCGGTCAGTTCGATTTTACAGACATAATTGGTCGGTTCAATCCTCCTTATGAAAAGACCGTAAATTTAGTTTGATCTAATTTTGTGCTAAAACCCGGACTTATATAACCACGTAAACCCCTAATTAGGATCCACATATCAACTCAACATAATTCTCTCATGTTTGGTTATAACACGAGGGAATTTAAATCTAAAAAAAAGTACAGTATACTAGCTAATTCTGGTGCCTTGAACGGTTTTTACACAAATTTTAAATTTAAATAATTTAGTTATCTACTTAATATGGGGATTCGGACCATTGTTCCCATAACCTTGTCCATCCCCCTGTTCATAGCTAATATGGATGACACGTTTTATTTTAGTTTAACAGACGTATTTTACTTTTAACTCCGTCTGTCGTTCACAAAAGATAAAAGAAACAAAGATTAACTTTGAAAAAGCCCATCTACTTTATTTCACATCCAACAGCCGTGTGAGTTTCTCTCTACGCTGTCAGTGGTACTCTTGTTCTAGAGACAAGGTTGAGTCTCCCTATCTCGCAGGGTGGATTGTTGTGATTTGTGTTACTTATTTTGAACTTTTAGTATGGAGGATGATGAATTAGTGAATAGGTGGAAGAGTTTTACGTTATCTGAAGCAGAGGGAACATCTATTTCTCTGGATGTGAAGGAGATTAACATAAACATGTTAGAATTTATGGAGAGCTGACGGCTCATTTTGGGTCATCTGCATATGGTCAAAAATTTATAAGTTACAAAAAAAGCCGGTCTGGCCAACTTTTAATATAACTAGTATGTACTATTACATTTTTACTCTCATTTACAAAATCATGTTTGCACAGGGACCTTAAAAGAGTTACGCCACCTCACTTGTAGTATTAAGATTGATAACGACGTCTGTTCTTTAAGATAAAACGGTTTGAGGCGGTTGAAGAGCACTCAACTTCACCACCTTGATCGAATTGACTTGTCAGAATCTTACTACCCGAGTAACGACACAAAACAAGACTTGGACTGCAAAACCAAACTGTCGATGGAACCAGAAATAAACTGAACCAGACCAAAAATAAACTGAACCCCATCATTCATGCTCACAAACATGTAACACTTCGTTTTGTTGTTGGATTGAATCCAAGCATCAAACTTGTCTCTAACATTCTTAGGGGCATTGGTAGCGGGCTCTTCAGGATATTACTCAGTAAGAACAAATTTGTGGTGCTCACAAATTAACATTAAGTTTAAATTTGATTTTTATCTTATGAAATTATCACCATTCAATTTCTCAAGTGTTAATAAAGCAGTAATAGGGTTGTCCATAGTAGACATAATAATAACTGTAAAATAAAACATACATAATTTAATATAATTGAAATAAATATCCAGAATTTGAAAAGAAAGCGTGATGCATGAATGCAACATATTAAACACATAAATTTAACATTTACTAATCCGCGATAAAACAACCTAACAAATAATGTGATGCCTCAGGGTCAGTCAGATTAATCTTAGACTGTTTATGAGACATTCTCATCCTTATTAATTAAAACTTAAAGTATCTCATATAATCTCTTTTAATAATAAGATATCGCTAATTTGTCAAGTCATAATTATCCACTCAAAACTTAATTGTGACTTTGTGAATTCTATTGTTTCAGATTTCATGACTTGATTTAGAATATGTCATCTTAGGGTCAGTCAAAATTAAACTACATCACTTAGTTTTGTCTTCTTAAGGACCAACTTTGGTATTTACAGCTCGAAACATTCCTTAAGTGGATGAAAACAAATTCATCTCGAGGCTCTCACTGTACCTCACGGTATTGTACTAATAATGGAGACCATATGTTACATTGACATATCAACCTTCTTACACTCCTTTTTTAGGATAATGTGTTTTTATATTAACTAATCAAATCATTCCAAATTAATTACTAGTTAAAATAAAAACCCTATGAATGTTAAATTAACAATTAATCCAATCTCATTGGTCTATGTTCATTTAACATTCTAAAGAGCCTAAGTCATAACTAGGTGAACTTAGATTAACTAATTAATTACATTCATCAAACTTTAATAACACTCTTTTAATAAAGATGGTTATTCCTAAATGTTACTATAGCTCTCAGAGTGGTGTGATTACAAAGTTTTAATTAATTAAAACCTAACAGTTTACATGTAATTGATTTCTCAAAATAATTCATATAAACATATTAGGACAATCCTAATAAATCATGTTTCTATTGATGTGATGCATGATTAAATAAATTTGTGTGAAGTTTCATATATGGCTGTGAGCGATTAATTCATTGTCATGTTATCAATCATATCGATAAACAATTATTTAATAATTAAAATAAAATAATAATAGATCGAGTGACTACTGGGTATTTCTAAATTACAACCATTGAAGTAAATAAATAAAATTACAAAGAGGGCTTCAAGATTACATAATTCTAAGATTTCTTCACCTGATGTCCATCTTTATAATCTTAAAACTTTGAACAAAACTCTTTTAATTAGGAAAAACTATTTTTCTTAATTAAAAAATTATATCTATAATTATCTTTTAAAATTATTGAACTTGACTTAGTCAAAAAATATTTTATTGAATCGGTCAAACCCAATCAATTAACTAATCTTTAATTTTCATAAAATTATAAAATAAAATTAATTTTAAATTTAGATTCATTTGAAAATTTTACAAATAAAAGATAAAGTTAGAGTTTTCATAAAACTTTACAGTAATATGATAAGTTGGTATCAGAGTTTTTGTGAAACTTCTCAAACTGTGATAATAGTTGCCACCAACGATATGACTCTCCCATCGCTACCCATCATCACCGTCGGTATCCACCGCCGCTGGCCGCTGACGGCCAACCATCGCTAGCGCCAATTTTCCGGTGAGCTTGCCGCCAGAGCTAATTTTTCCAGTGGCACTGCGCCGCTAGAATACCGGCGGCGCCAGTGCCAGAAATCTTATTTCCGATGCCGGCGCAAGAATTCTCTAGGAATTCCTAATTTTACTTTTTCCTCCTCATTTGTCGCGTGCGTTCTTCATCTTCTCGTTACACAAGATCTAAGAGAAAATTAAAGAACAAAACATAACTCAATAATCACCATACAATTAGGGATCCACTATTTAACCGTCCAAGATAATTTTGCGTTCCCACGAACAACGGACTTCGAGATCCACACCAAGATCTTTCTAGACAATCCTCAAACACATTAGGACATGTGTATGCACGTAGAATAATTCAAAGACATTTTTTTATCTCTAGATGTACTCAACACATGAGAGCTAGAGATTTACTGAGAATGATTAATTAGTAAGACAATCATCTAAGAGAATACGATGATTATTCTTTCACAGTTTTTGATTAATTTTTAATCACAAATAGAGTTTTCGTCTTGATTGTGTTCTCAACACTTTGACCAATAGTTCTCAACTGATGAAACCAACATTGAGGCCATTAAAATTACCATTCTAGTGGGACCCACTATAATTTATGTAAAGCTGCAGTGTCGCGCGACACTACAGTTACTGTGAGCTTTCAAAGTGCCTCACGACACTGTGTGTCATGGCAGTACTGTAGTGCCGTGTGTCACGGCAGTACTGTAGTGCCGCACGGCACTACAGTATTGCACGCCCACTATTATAGTGTCACATGACACTATAATAGTTCATGTAAATCTAAGATTCACAATCAGTGATTAATACGTGATAATTACTGTAAATTAAATATTTATTTTAATCAGATAAATATTGACATATCAATTAATTCAAAATCAACTTATCTGATTATCTCTATCAGCTAACTTATCTGTTAGTTCACAAATAATAGATTTAGTTGATTCAAATTTCCAATTATTCTAATAATAATTTAACTTTATCTAATTTCACAAATTAGATATACTGTCTCACTTAGTGATAATTAGAAACTAATATCATAATTATGTACTTACCCCAGAAATTAATCTCATAATTATGTACTTGCTCCAGAATAAAAATTTATTTTGCAAGTTAGTCATTTTCTCATGTCCTGAAATATTCACACCCTAGATTGTGTAGCTCAGTAGTGACTTAGAGACCATGGACCTATAATCTCAAGCTCCAATAAACCAGATTATTAATTAAACTGTTTAACTAAATAATCTGATTTATTAATTCCATTATTACTCTACTATAAATATGAAAATTACACTCTTAGAGTTATATAATGTATTTATAGAGTATTTCGCGTAGTCCATTGATAGAACCATTTCAAGTAGTTCTGTCCTTCAATTATTGGTTCATAAATTAGAGTTGGTCAAAATTATCATTTTACCCTTCTAATTACCTCTTGATTCTTAAGTATCATTAATTCACTAGTGAATGACTAATTTATAATCATATTATGAATTTGAGCTTAATAACCATTCAATTTCAGCATCAACACTTAAGGAAACCAATATACGACCCATTAGGAAAACTTGAATTCTAAATCTGGTAAGATCATGTTCCCAGCCATCCACATCACTAAATCTCCAAAACAAAAGTCAGTAACATGTTTTACAAATAAGCCTTAATGAGTGAATCAAAAGACCAATAGACATGTATAGGAGTTCATGACTACTCGGGATTCAAATTGATCTACATATGATCATCAGTTTGATGTGTATTAAATCTTTATGATAAATGGTAAGTTAATAAATATATTAATTCACATCGGTCCTGTCATATAAAATCTTATTATATAAAGTACTTTCACGAAGATGTATATCCACATCAATGATCCGGGTCTAGATCACATGCATTCATAATGCTTAATGAACCGTACCAGCAACCATTCATTAAATATTTCATACTTTAATATGTTGCTGATAATTTTATTCATTATCTATAATCTTAATTCTCTCGTACTAATACAAGATCATAGTCTCATTAATGAATATGAAATTTTTAGATATTTATATAAATTATTCAACAATAATTTAAAAGTACAATTATAAGAAAAGTATTTCCATTAAATTTTATATTATAATGTCAATACACATGCTTTGAGAGCATAAATCTAACAATATATCACTATGAATTAAATCAAGTGGTTCGATGTTTCTTTCAACACTTTAGAATGATGACCTCGTTAATTTTGTCTCAACAAAAGTTTCATACTTGTGATTTGAATTAGAATGAAATGTTGGTAAATGATCCAAGTTAATTAATTTACGTAAAGTATCATCATTAACATAATCTAGTCTACAATGCCATAAATTGGAAGACTCAAGCAACGGAGCAAAAGAACTAGCTTTATTAATATCGAGTTTGACCAAAGTCATTACATTAAGTTTGAACATTCCGTCACTCATGTAACCCTTACTAACATACATTTCGCTCTTAGATAAAACAATTTTGTTTGACTCAAATACCATAGAAATCCATGATTATTCAGTAGTGAACGAGATACAAGGTTCTTCCGAATTTCAGATACATACAAAGACATTATTTAGAGTCAATTCCTTCCTAAAAGTCATCTTCAAATTCACTTTTCCTTGGCCTTTGCTCTCAGAGGTGGCCAAGTTCTGTATGAACAACTTCTCTCCATGCTCGATAGCTTCGAAGGTAGAGAACATCATGTGATCATAATACACATGGCGGGTAACTCCAGTGTCAATCCACCATTCTTTTAGATTTGATCCAACCATGTTGACCTCAGAGACCACTATTGAGAGGTTGATATCAGAAACGTCTCGAGCACTGTTCTCAATAATATAAGCCACTTGAAATGATTCACTAAGCATCATTCCCTCAGCATGTATCTCATGAAAGATACTTTGTAGTTCTTGCACTTGGATGATCACCATTTTGGAACCCCCCATATTAAACTCAAAAAAGTGGGTCGCGATAAATTTCTTGGCACCAACATCCTCAGTCTTGTACTTTTGTTCAAGATATTCCCAATGCTCCATTGTTGTTTTCTTGTCAGAATAAACATTATACAAGGAATCAACAAGACCATTCATTATGTAATTCCTACAAAAAATAATCAAAATGTTTCAAGCAACAACAGCACTGATCATTTGGAAATCCTACTCATCGTCATTGAGCTTCAAAGCTTCTTTAGTCAAGCATTGTTCCAAATTTAGCGTGGCCAGGTAGAAGAGCATATTTTGTTACCACATTTTGAAATTTAGATCGTTAAATTTCTCAGGTGTCCCTCCGTGAGAAATAGGCATAGGCATCAAGGCCATATAGGCCACATGGGTCACAGCAGGGTTCTGCACACACCCAGGTTTGGCATTTGAGTTCCAACAGTAGGGTTCTGCCCTTGACTTTCAGCAGCATAGTGTCCCACAACATAGTGTCCCACAACTATGCTATTTTCTCGAAGACGAAAATATGCTAATTTTCCAAATTTTATTTAAAACAAACCAAATAGCACTTTTACATATAAACGTCAAGACGAACTGGCGGGGTTCTAAGACCCAATCCAGGACCAACCGTTTTGACATTATTCAATTCCCAGATAATTGGAGGGACAAGTCCTCTTAAATTTCAATTTTCTAGATAGAACTTCTCTGTATAGTTACTTCCAGTTTTAAAATTTTGGAGAATATTAAAAATAATTTTTTTATGATGCAAAACCCAAATTAGTTTCCGAAAACAATTTTTTGAACATTTTTCGAAAATCAAATTAATTTTCAAAATTAAATTTATAACGTAATGACTTGAATAAAAATAACTATTTTAAGATTGTTGGAAATAGTGTATTGCATTGTAAGAATAAATGGAAATGACAATAATAAACAATTATGTAAATATATAAATGACAACAGGTAAAAAATATAAATAAAGTATACCAACTTTAAATAAAGCGGACAAAGTAACAATATAATGAGAAATCAAACTGAGTGTTGTTTGCACAGTTTCTAGAAAACAGTTACGACACCTCATTTATGGTACTAAGGTTGATAACGAGGTATGTTTCTGAAGATAAAACGGTTTGAGGCAGCTGAAGAGCACCCAACTTACCACATTGATCGAACTGACTTGTCAGAATTCTACCACGAGAGTAACGACACAAAAACAAGACTTGGACCGGAAAACTAAATCGTCGACGCACCCGAAAATAAACTGAACTGGACTGAACCAAAAACTGAAGCAGGATCGAACTAAAAACCGAGCCAAGAAAACTTGAAGAAAAACTAGAAAAAATGTTGTGACCAAGAATTGAGAGAAAAAGAGAGCTAGAATACCTTTTTAGTGTCAAATGATGAGGGGAATACCTCATTTTATACTACTCATGGGAGAGAGGTATCTAAAGGGTATTTAACCTATTAAAAGGTCATTTAACTAAAATTAAGTCCAAAAACATTTTTCCTTTAAATTGATAAATAAAAAATGTTTTGGGCCTTAAACTACAAAGAACATTCCATATTCTATGATATAGCTTCTTAGGAGAAAGAAAAATAAATCTGGAGTAAAAGACAGTCATTGGCCCATATAGAGGTGACCCATATAGAAAGAATATCTACGCTTATCAAGTTATCACCCTTGATACAAGCATCCTTATGTATACCACTCCAATATTCTCTTTTCTAATATGAGATTTCTACAATCCCCACTTATTTTTTAATTCTCATTTAGCTCACTTTGGAAGATAATTTCTCATTCATCTCAAAACCAATTTTGATAAATTAATAATCAATTTCGATGTACTCACGGATGAGAACTCGAAAAGCTAAAGATCTTACACTTTTACATAATGAGTCTCACCTAAAAAATTATCTAAAATTGATCTACGAAAATAGTGTACAAAATATCCATTTTTTCCAACAGTTGGCTTCAATTTCAAAATACTATCATCTTTATAATGCCTCCTGTGTTTTGAACCAAATCTGACAAATTTAGACTGCAAGAAATAGTGGATTGAAGGAGCATAGAATAAATTTTTACAAACAAAAGTAGCAGAGAAGAAAAGGGGGGAGCTGAGGCGGTTGCAGTGCTACTGTGGTAGCGACAAAGATGAGGCGGTTGTAGTGCTTCCCTCTGACGGTTACAGATGGCTCTCTGTGTTGTCGTAACTAAAATAGTCGGGAGAGAGAAAGCTTCCATTGCCGCCTGTAATTGAGGAGAGAGAAAGAGAGATTGAGTATAACCAGTGTAATTAAAGGCCGAAAATTCAAGTTTAATAAGGGCAAAAGTGGAACATCAGTAAACTTATAAAAATAAATTATAAAATTCGGTCATTTATATAACAAATAAGAAAAATGGACATTTGTTTACTCTATCCACCTAAAACTGCTTTATTTTGTAATTTCCTCTAGAATTTATGTATATGTGGGCTATCATTGATGGTTATTTGATTTTATAAAAGAAAAAAAAGAGAGAATTAAGCTAGTTTATGTTGAACTTTTGGTTAATGTAATTTATTTTGTTATTTTGCAGATATGACCAGTTTTAAAAAAAGTTAAATTAGTTAGTTATGATTTTTTATATTAAATTACTTATATGCGCTTGTCATAACGGATTTTGTCTTTTAGGTTTTTTTCTTTTTCTTCTTCCTTTCTCCTCCCATAGCTCTCCGTTCCTGCCTTTCTAAGATGCATGTATAATAGATTTTTTAGCTCCACTTATTTCTGTTTTTTATCTAATTCTTCAATGCGTTATTTCTGAAAGATTTGTAACACAAAATAGTAGGTTTTTTGGTTGATTTTGGTTACTATTATCAGAAAGTTTGTTAGATTTCATAATAGTGTATTGGGTGAATTTGGCGAATCTATCAACATTTTTCTGTAGTAGTTTTATGTGGGATTGCTCAACATGTCCACAAGTACATTATTCTTTCTTCCTCTTGTTTCTGTATTAGAGTTTTAGAGCTTTATTGATTTGAGTTTTCATCTTCATCTCCATTCGTTTTGTTTTGAAAATTCTAAACTACAATAGAGGATTTTATCTGGACTGAGTTTGATTATATTCTCGACAAATTTGAAAAATTTATTCAAATTTGATTTTGGTTTTTTTGAGCAAACTTTGTGAATTTATCTTCATCCTCTGTAGAAACTTATATGGAATTGATCAAGAATTTGAAATCAATTATATATATATATATTAATCTTCCTTCCTTTTTATGTAACAATTCTCTTACTCCCTCTATTTTTGGTTTTTGAATGAGATAGATGAAGAAGAAAAAGCAGGGGCTAGGCTGGAGTGTGGAAATGGGTATGTAGCGGATGATATACAAAAGTATATTACATATGTACTGCGATATACTAATAGTATAAAAAATATACTATAGATATACAACGATATACTGATGATATATAAAAATATACTGCATATATACTATGATATATTGATAGTAGATTAAAATATATTACAGGAAATATGCATAACACAGCGTAACATTTTGCGCTAGGGTTATTATGCGAATAAAGTGATTTTCGTCCTTTATTAGTGACGGTAATATCGTCTATTTATAATATTTTTAAGTTTTAAAGATGAACCATTATAAAATACAGTCATTTGTGCAAATTACAACTTTTTGGGCCTATTTTCATATAGTAACCTATTTGCCTAAATGAACCTTTTATAAAATGGGTTCAATGTTAGTCCATCGTATGTGATTCTATTTTTATTGAATGTGGTGATTGAATAGGGTGTAGGGTCTGTCACCACTGAACTTCTTAATGAGAGAGCCTGATACAGTTTTAACCCTAATTGACCAAGGTCCCCGCTCCTGTCTGCCCCAATCTATATATATCACAAAGGAGTGTGTAGCTTGGCATCTTATTCCATTGATAGCCACCACAATGTAAAGGGAGATACAGAGAGGAAGACTTAGTCCCCGGTATCTACATCATGATGATAAATCCAGGTACGTTTCGTAATATTGATTTATTTAGTGATTATAGTGTTCTTGTATTTAGTATGATATATAGATTTAACGTGTGGTATTAGAGCATAACATGCTAGATCTAGAACCCTAATAACTATAATTCCAATTGCCGAACGAGACAGTTCCACAGATTAATTTGAAGGTTTTATTTTCTTTTATCGGGTTGTTTTCACGTTAGCCTTATGGGCAAGAATTTAGTCGGTTATGATGCTTTTCGGTTTTTGATATTCTTCTTTTGCAATGTGCTGGAAGTTCCTGTGTTGAAGTTGTGAATCCATGTCTTTTGCTTGTCTTATCAGAACACCTGTAATGATTTTAACAATCTCTTATTGACATAAGATAGCTTTGGAAAGTTTGCGGCTTTTTGCTGAGTCTTCAATATTTGAGAAAGAGAAAAATAACTCACGACCAGTCTTATTACCCAATCACAAAAGTCGGGTAAAGAAGATGAAGGTTGAAGGCTTATTTAAAAAAAAACCTACGTTCACGTGTCCAATAAAATTGTCTTTCAATGTTAGTGGTATTACCACCATGTGTTGAAATTATATATTCCAATATTTAGATTTTAATGGGTTTTTTTTGCTGCGAAAGTTGTTTTTAGCAGATTGTTTTCTGAGGTTTAACATCCTAATACAACGTGCTATTATATAAATTGCGTAATCAATAATTAATTTATAGTTACAATTTTTAAGTTGGTTGTTTGTTTTTAGTGGGCATGTCCTGGTGGAGAAATTTAGTGAGTAAAGACAACTAATACTGCCGAAGCGGATTATTTGATATTTATTAGTTTTCTCATAAGGATTCTGAGATGTTTTTGTTTTTTCTATTATTAGTGCATATAATTACCTCCCAAAGAGAGTATTATGAGTAATAATAGTAGAATCAGTGGGAGTGATTAGTTAGAAAGGGTTTTTTAAATCTTAGCTATAGGAGGTCTATCTACTCAAAGGTGATTGACTTTTCAAAAGCTAGTCTTATTAATCGACTTGTATGAGGGTAGGTGTAGTGCATACTTACTTCAAAGAGGAGTATACACTATTTGCCTTGGACTCTCATTATTTATTTCATATATGATATGTTGTGATATAATGGTTACTCATGCCCATATTATTTTTGCAGTTGCTAATGTTACTGTGAACAACCAAATTTGTGCTATTGATACTTTGACTGGTAACAATTTTAAGAGATGGAAAAGAGATATTGAGCTAGCCTTAGGCTTAGTTGAGTTAGACATAGCGTTGCATGCGTGAAGGTGAGCCCCCTAAGCCCACTGAATCTAGTACTGCTGGTTAGAGAGTCAAATATGAGAATTGGGAGAGAGCTAATAGATTGAGTTTGATGAAAATGAGAAAGTCAATTTCTGAGCCACAATAAGGAATTGTTCCTGATGAGAATAATGCTAAGAGATTTTTTGAGGCCATAGGGTAAAAGTACCTAGAGCCTAAAAAGGTTGAAACTAAAGAATTGATGGAGCATTTTTTGAATGTGAGGTAATGATGGGATAGGTGGAGTGCGGTCCTACATTATTGGAAAGCAGGAAATAACCAATAAGCTGACAAACCTTAAAATTATCATCCTTGAGCCCCTTCTTGTTCATCAAGTTTTAAACTCCCTCCCTTCTAATTTTGACCATTTGAAAATCTCTTACAATACCCAGAAAGAAAAATGGTGTGTCAATGAGCTGATTTCTGTTTATGTTCAAGAAGAAGAAAGACAAAAATAAGGAAAAGGTGAGAGTGTGAATGTTGTGCATCAGCCACACAATGTTAAGGGTCCATTTCACCACAATAAAGGATCAAACTTTAAAGGAAAAAGGAACAAAAAACTTCCACAAGAAACCATATCAGTCTTGAAATCCTGGTGGCACTAAACCTGACATAAAAAAGGAGTTAAATTGTTGGTTTTGCAAGTCAAATGGTCACAAGAAATATTATTGCTACAAATATAAATCTTGGCTTGAGGAAAAAAACAAAACATGAGGTAATTTGCGTGCTTTCGTTTGCTTTGAATCTTTTTGATGTGGATGTTCCTTTTAACTCATGGTGGCTTGATAGTGAAACCACTACTCACATGACCAATACCTTGCAGGGATTCATAAGAAAACAGGAGCCATGTGAAAGAGAGGACATAGTGATAGTAGGCAATGGAATTAGATTCAAAGTAGAGTTTGTAAGAACTATTAGATTATTTTTCCAAAATGGTTCTAATCTGAATTTAGAAAATACAGTTTATGTTCTTTTTATGCGTCAAAACTTAGTGTCTGTTTAAAAACATGATGAGTCTGGATATTCTTTTAACTTTGGCAATGGAAGTTTTCAAATTTACTGTAATTCATGCATGGCTGGTAATGATTTTTTGTCTAGTGGTTTATATCGATTAAATTTGGTAGAGAACTACACCATGAATTTTGAAAAAGTTGGCACTAAAAGAGTTCTAACTAATGAAAAATCTTTCACTCTTTGGCATGAAAGGTTAGGACACATTTCAAAAGAAAGAATTTAAAGACTTACTAAGTATGAATTATCTCCTTTAGACTTTACTAATTTTGACACTTGTGTTGATTGCATTTAAGGAAAGTTGACTAAGTCTAAGAGAAAGGGTGCCACTCGTAGTAATGAACATTTAGAAATCATACGCACTGATATTTGTGGACCATTTTCTTCTACCTTATTTATCACATTTATAGATGACTACTCAATGTATGGGTATGTTTATCTAATTATTAAAAAAAATGAAGCACTTGATAAGCTTAAAATTTACAAAATTGAGGTAGAAAAACAACTTGGAAAAGAAATAAAAGTTGTGAGATCTGACCGGGGTGGTAAGTATATAGAAAGCATGGGGACGTAGGTCAACATTTGAGACCATTTATGAAATACTTGCAAAGTTAGAATATAGTTGCACAATATACAATGTCTGATATCCTTGAGTGAAATGGTGTGGATGAGCATCATAATCACGCTATTACTGTAATGATAGGAGTATGATGAGAAAACCTAATTTACCTGACTCCTTATGGGATGAGGCACACAAAATTGCCATGTATATCTCGAATAAAGTAAGTACCCAGTAAAGCCGTTCCAAAAAATCCTTTTGAGCTCTGGACCAGACGTAAACCTAGTCTGAATCACCTTAAAGTTTGGGGTTGTCTAGCTGAAGTGAGGATTTACAATCCATCAGAGAGAAAGTTAGACCCCAAAACCACTTGTTGTTACTTTATTGGTTATCCAGAAGTCTCTAAGGGTTATAGGTTCTATTGTCCTAATCGTGCCTCCAGAGTCGTTGAGCCCATTACCACAAAGTTTTTGGAGCTTGATGTTGGAGACCTTTTGTGTTGTCTAGAAATAAAAAAACGTGAAATTCACAATCCTCACACTTTAATGTGTTTACTTGTTTCGGAACAAGACTCTAGTAGTCAATCAGGACCCACAAAAGAATGTAGTTCTCAGTAGTTGAATGAAAATGGCCAAGTACTAAAAAATCCTTTACCAGTCTAGCAAGCGACAGTCAATACACCTATGGCAATAAGAGGATATAAGGCCTACAATTTCTGATGATTTTGTGGTCTATTTAGTGTAGCTTGATAATTTTGTTGATCTTATTTCTTATGATGAGGCCATCTCTAGCACTCAATCTCATAAGTGGATTAAGGCAATGAAAGAACAAATGTAACCTATGGCCGAGATTGATGTAAAGGAACTTGTTGAGTTTCTCGAAGGTTTTAATCCGATTGGGTGTAGACGGTTCTTCAAACCTAAAAGAAATTCAAAAGGAGAAATCGAGCGGTACAAGGCTAGATTGGTAGCAAAATGATACACTTAGAGGGAATGTGTTGATTATACAGAGATCTTTTCTCCTATATCACAAAAGACTCATTCAGAATTCTTAGGGCTTTAACATCACATTTTGGCTTTTAACATCATCAAATAGATGTTAAGACAACATTCCTCAATGGAAATTTCAATGAAGAAGTATACATGATTCAACCCAAAGGTTTTCAATAGCATGGAACAAAAGATTTAGTTTTTCCCTTGAAAAATAGTATTTATGGTCTAATACCAGCATCTAGATAGTGGTACTTCAAATTTCATGAAGTAGTGCGATCTATGGGATTTGATAGTAACAAACTTGACAACCTTTGTGTGTATCTTAAGATCAGTGGGAGTAAGTTCATTTTTTATTCTATATATTGATGATATTCTCCTAGCATGCAACAATTTGGATGAAGTAAAGTCAATGTTTTTTAGGACTTTTGACATGAAAGATCTTGGAGAGATTGCGTACGTACTGGCGATAGAAATTCATAGAGATAGTTCACTGAATGTGTTGGGATTATCCCTAAATGGGTATATTGACCTTGTGCTCAATCGTTTTCATATGCAGAATTTTAAACCTGGAGTAGCCCCTCTCTGTAAAAGGGACAAACTTAGTAAGAATCAGTGCCCAAAAAATGAAGCTCAAATAGAAGCTATGAAGATTGTCCCTTATTCTAGTGCTGTAGGTAGATTGATGTATGCTAAGGTTTGCACTAGGCCAGATATAGCTTATGCTATAAATGTATTGCGAATATACTCTGCAAATCTGGGTCATGATCATTGGGTGGCTGCAAATAAAGTCTTAAGATATTTACAGAAAATAAAGAATCATATGTTGGTTTATAGAAGAGTTAATAACCTAGAAGTTATTGGGTACATAGATGCTAATCTTGTAGAATGCACAGATGATATGAAATCCACTACAGTTTATATTTCCCTATTGGCAGGTGGTGGAGTATCTTGGAAGAGTGCAAAGCAATCGCTTATCGTTTCTTTCACTATGCAAGCATAAACTGTTGTATGTTTTGTAGCTGAAACTCATGCTATTTGGCTAAATAACTTCATGTCTGGACTTAAAATTGTTAATTTCATCTCTAAACCTATTAGGATCTATTGTGATAATCTGGCTACAGTACGTTTCTTTAAGAGCATGTAAAATTCTGGCGGTGCTAAATATTACAAGAGATGGTTGATGATGGCGATGTTGAATATGAACATATTAGCGCTGATGCTATGTTAACAAATCCATTAACTAAGGGACTCCGACCAAGTGATTTTATGCGACACGTCGAATGTATAAATGTTTTGACAAATCAATTAGACTATGATTTAAATATTTTTTTTCTTATTCTTTTCTGAAAAAGAGGTCTTGTCTTGTTGGGTTAATCTTCTTTGAGTTTTGAGTCCAGATTGATATTTCAAAGGCGTTAAGAGGGGGATTATAGTCAAGCTTGAATATGGTAAAAAGCCAAAATAGATACAGATTCGCTATTAAAGGCACCCTGAATTTTGCTATGATTGTTAAAAAATTGGTCACAGTTTCAATGACTGTTCGATTTGTAAAGACAAAGGAATGGGCGCAGGAATAAGGAATTTTAAATACGGCCCTCGGCTTAAAGATTTAATCCCTGGTATTCGGCCATCTAATCACGGTGGAGATGAGGGCGGTCGAAGAGGCAAAGGGGGCTGGCACCATCGCAATAGAATGCTTGCTTTGATAGAAATGGTTTTCTGATGGATGATATCACAGAATCGCCATCGCATGAGGGCAGTTTGGGAGAACACTTTCCTTCTTTCTCGGAAGCAGTTTGCGAGAAGGTAGGAGATGACAATTTTGGAGAGAAAAATTATTATACTAGTTTACACGTAAATAGCTATAAAACAGAAAGATTGTGGGACGAAAAAGATTAATGGTACACGTTAAACGACGTGTCATAATTTTTTTTCCTTTTTTTGTTTTCTTTTCCCTTTTCTCGTAGTTGAATCCTGGCCATCCATTTTAAAAATGGACGGCCAGGATTCATCATAACCCTCTCCTGTTCTCTTTACAGATTGGATTATCCACTTAGGCTGATGTATTTAATCTAGATGGGAGAGCCAAGGAGTTGGGCCTTTTGAGAGTGAATCCTGGCCTTCCATTTTGAAAACGAACGGCCAGGATTCAACATAACCCTCTCCTATTCTCAAAATAGGAGAGGACCTTAGTCCCACTGATTGGATTATCCACTTAGGCTGATGTATTTAATCTAGATCGGAGAGTCAAAGAGTTGGGCCTTTTGAGAGTGAACATGCTGATTTACAAATTGGGCCTAGAAAATTAAAGAGAAAATTAGGATTATAAGTCAATTATTTTAAATCAATTAGAAAATGACCCAAAAGTTTATTATTTTCAATATAGCCGATTTCTCTTTTTCTTCTTCTTTCCCTTTGTCTTTTCTCTCACGATCTCTCCCTCCTTCTTTGCCTTTTTCTTCTATCTCTGTCGTGTGCCCCTCTTTGCCTCTTTCTTCTCTCTCAAGTTTTCTCCATACTTCTATGTCGCGTGCGTGGTGCGGTGGTGCGGAGAATTAACGATTTAGTTTCAAAGTCGCCATTAAAATTAATTTTAGATCTGGTTGATGAGGAAAAATGAAGGAACCCATTTTTGAAGGTTGTGGAGAGTAGTTGAGCTTAAGATCTTTGAAGGTTATGGTTCTATAACGAAAGAATTAAAAAATTTCTTGATTTTATGATATTTATTTATGAGTTTCTAGTTTTTCGAGTGAGATAGATGAAGAAGAAGAAGAAGGAGGGGACGGACTTAGGTGTTGGAAGGGATATGATACCAGATGATATATGAAATATATTATATATATACTATGATGTTCTGATGATATACTAAAGTATACTACGATATACTAATGATATATTAAAATATACTACGATATATTGATAGTATATTAAAATATATCATGGTATATAATCCCACATTATATTTGTTTGTACCATAGTACATTGTACATAAAAATTTTCAGTTTTGTAAAAAAAAATATAGTTACAAAAAAAACGGCCATTCTTTAAAAATAAATTTTTTTTCACCCATTCTCTTACTTATTTTTGAAAAATGGCTATCCCTAAATGAGCCAAAATTGAAACCAAATAAAGGTGGAGCTGGTATTTGAAGATGTGCTAGATATGGCACTTTCATACTAGTAAGTTGGCCTAAATAAAATTGAAGTAGATAAATAATCCTTTCTATTTAATTTAATTTTAAAGTTTTATGATTTGTCTACAATACCCTCATCTCAAATCTACTCAAATTTTTTTAGTTATTTTCTCAAATTTAAATATGGTAACTTCTTTAAACCTAGGAGGTTATGATAATATTTATTTAATTAAATATTAATTTCATCTTAAGTGAATGTTTTGTTATTATAAATTTATAAATAATATTTATATTATGATAAAACGTAAGTAATATATTAACGTTTACATAATTTGTATTAATATTTATTTAGGATAATGCATAATATTGTATTAACGTTTATTTAAAATGAATTAATGTTTATTCAGTAAATGAAATAATATTTAGAGTGTTAACGCATAATATGATATTAATATTTATTTTTTTTGTCAAACTTACGTTGCAGATTCTAAAGGGAGTGGAATATGATTCGAACCCATGACCTATAAGGTATGACTGTGAGGGCTTAACCAATTTTGTCAACCCATCTTATCAATATTAATATTTATTTAAGATATGATATAAACGCTAACAAATATACTAACAATCAAATTATATGATATTAACAACTTTTAAAAATGATTTATTATTGAATGAATAGAGTATTAACGTGAAATAATATTGTATTAACATTATTTAAGATCATAACTATTTCTCATATGCATTAACATTTATTTAAAACAATTATGAACGGTAAAATTTGATGAAAGGGAGACGAAACCTAAGTTTGGGGAAAAACATGAACGGTAAAATTTAAAATTAAATTAAAATATAAAATCATCCATAACCTCTACAACTACTCCTACAAATATGGGGTCGATGTCAATACTATTTAATTTATGAATTAAATAATATAAAATCTGAAGATATTTTATAAAGAAGGGTATTTTAGACAATTCATAAATTATTTAAATTATACTAGTTAGAAAAAATATTTATCTACTATATATTTTTAGGCTAATTAATCATTTAGCTCTCAGAAAGTGGTCTTTCCACAAGAATTTTAGGAGAATAGAAATAGAAAGGGACAAAGGGGCTCTTTGACTAAAACAGATTCTAATACAAGTGTAATTGACCCTATAGCTCGAGAAGCTTCGAGAGGAAATGACATACTTGAGTTTTTGTGAGAGAGGAAGTATAATAATAAACACAATAACATTGTGGGGTCATTTAGTAAGACTATCAAATTGTATACACTTGTAGGCAAATTTTATGGTACACGTCACTTTACTATACAGGCTTTATATTAGTTTTTGGATCATTTTAAGAGATGATCAAATGGTAGAATCTTCTGTGTACGGTACTGTGTGTACAAGAACACATACTCTCTTTTGGGAAATAAAGAAAAACAAAAAATATTCTAAATCCCTAAAAATCTGAGATGCAGTCCTTCTTTCCCGAGTCTTCTTCTCAAGCTTCTCCTTATCCATCTTCATTGTCAATGGCGATTCTAATCTAGATCTGGTGGTCATTGTCAATGGCATATTTCTTCATCTTCATCGCCAAAAGGTACGTTTCTCTCTCTGTCGGTCTCTCTAAAAATCAGAATATGAAAAAATCACTCATCCTAGATCTGTGTATTCTTCGTGTAGTTACTGTTTTTACTTTACAGGTTTATGTAATCGGTGAAGAGGGCATCTTCAAGAGGGATTGAAGAGAAAGCAGAGAAGATGAGGTTAGCTAACAAAAATCTGAAGATGTTGGGCATTCACATACCCCTCCAATTTGGGGGTTTTCCACATACCTTCTTTTGAAGGTATATTCACATTCTATGCATTCAATTATTTCTTGAATTTAGATATCAAACAAGGGCAAGCAACTGGATGATTGAGATTCCAGGTATTAGCTAAATATTACCCATACCAACCGAACTCTCACGGGTTGGGATAGGAATGCACAAGCAAAGGTGACCTCTTCGTCTCCGGCAGGTACACCCATTTTGTCAAATAGAAGTGGTGATTCTATGGTCTTGAGCAGTGTCTCATCTAAAAAATGTCGAAGTGGTGAACATAGTGAAGCATAGCTTGATGTATAAGCAGCGGGGGTCTGACTGTCAGCCCCGCTGCCGGTCATGAGTCTCCTCTTTTGGAATGTTCGAGGAATTGGAACTACTCGAACATTCCGGTACACAGTGTACTGAGGAAAAATGTCCAAAGATTGTTTTCTTTTCGGACACTAGGACTTCAGTCCAGAAAATGGAAATTTTGAGAATTAAATTTGAGCTTCATGGATGTTTTACTATTGCAAGTGATGCATTGAGTGGTGGATTAGCTTCGTTGTCGAAATCTGATGGTTGTCCGAATTATTAGCTATTCTCGATGACATATAGATGCATGCATTGTGGATGGGTTAAATGATGCTTGGCGCTTTACTGGGTTTTATGGGGATCCTGTTCCGTAGTCAGAGAACGCAAGCATGGAAGCTTCTTAATCGCCTGAACGAGCTAAGCTCTCTACCATGGGTAGTTGGTGGTGATTTTAATGAGGTTTTGAGTATATCAGAAATTAGAGGCGGGAGGATGGAGGACACAACTTCAATGGCCCAATTCAAAGAAACGATGAATAACTGTAATTTAGTGGTTTAGGTTTTAAAGGCTGTATGTTTACTTGGAGCAATGGAAGGAAGGAAGCAAACATCATTCAGAAACGGTTGGACAAGGTCCTTAGTAATGCAGCTTGGATGGAAGTTTTCCCAATGTCCTAGTGAAAAATATTGTAAATGAGGGCTCTGACCACTTTCATGTCTTATAGACCTTAATGGATCAAACTTGATGAATAGATCTAGAGGGTGCCGAAAACATTTCGAAGAAAATATGGTCATCTCACCCGCGTTTTCAGGAACTTGTTGCTGAAAAGTGGAATGTTCATTCTCATGGCTTGTAGGATACATTACACAGCGGCATTGACTCTTTTACAAAATGGCGGAAGGAGCGATTCGGCAACAGGTCCCGCAAGATTGACTTATTAAAGGATGAATTAGCCAAAACCAACAACATGTGATTTGATGAAACCAAAATGGAAAGTTATGGATTGAGTTTGTTATTTGCCTTTAAACGACTTTTCTTTATTTCCAAAACACAAACAAGTAAGAATTGATACAGAAGATCCAATAAAAATTTTAAAATTTTTATTCCATGTAGTTATAACTGATTACAAGGATAAAACAATTCGAAAAAAATCATCAACATGGACAAATTCGCGTTGACTTTTTTTCCAAATACTAAGCAAGGTACCCGATCATACATCTCCCGTCTGTTGGTTATTTCGGTAGTTGGTTGTCATGAACGTTATTTGAGCTTACCATCTATGACCGACAGGCGAAAAAGCAGCTTTTTAATGATACTGTGGATCAGGTATCGGATAAACTGTAAGCTTGGAAGGAGAAGCTTTTCTCGCAAGCAGTGAAGGAAGTTCTCCTAAAAGCTGTCATCCAGTCAATTCCAACCTATGCGCTGAATGTATTTTGCATCCCTCTCTCATTGATTCATGATATTAACAAGATGTATGCTAATTTCAAGTGGGGATGTATCGAGAAAGCTAATAAATTAATATTGTCTTGTGTGGGATAAATTTTGCAGACCAAAAGCAATAGGAGGAATGTGTAATATCCTGATTATTTATTTACCATATTAAAATTTGAAGGGAATGATTTTAGTGAAATTTAATGATTTTTCCTATTATTTTGAAAACATGTGGGAATTTTATTGGATCGCATTTTAAGTTGTTATCAGATGGGTATATATTAATGTGATTAAACATTAAGATCTAAGTATATTATCTATATATAAAGAAAGGACTATGGTATCCTCAAAGACTAATATGAACATAAGCTTTTTAGGTAATATTGTACCCAAATGGAAGAGCTCGATGAGATGAATTTATCAATTGTAGCTAAGATGAAAATGATACATCAAGTTAAAGATTTTCTTAATTAGGGTAATATTATAAATTGTGGAAGAAGATAATTAGGAGAATAATAATTAAGAAAAAAAGAAAAAGAAGGAGAGATAAGAAAGAGGAGTTTAGAGTTTTGGAGGAGAAAGTTTTGATAATGATAGAGAGAGAAAGAGAAAAGAAGGAAGAGAAGGAAAATTTTAACTGGTGATATATCTCCCTCTCTGGTGGTCTGATCATAATGATCTTGATATCAACAGAAAACACTCGTCGTCACCTTTCTATCAAGACTAATTTTACAAGCACTCGAGCATCAATGAGGCTACATCAATGGAAATAAGTTTTGGTCGGTAATGTTTCAGCCGTCCGGCGAATTTTTTCGGCTAGCGACCACCATCAACCAACTCCTCTTACAACCCTCTTCCACTTCAACCCTATGTTCGACATTAGTTCGTTCGTTTGGATGTCGAAATAATTAACTATTATAAAAAAATTTGGAATTCAGATCTGGATATCTTTGATAGATCCATTCAAAACGAATGCCATTTTTAGACTCCTCTCGATATCCTCTATGCATTGGTACTTCTTGTGTTCAGATTGGGCGTCGTATGGGTGTTGGAGAAAAATGGATAAAAGCTATAATTAATTGCGGTGTTTCGAGTTGATTGTTTGAGCTACTTTGGACTCAAGGTAAGTAGAATTTTACGCATACTTAAATGATTGCCATAGTCTTAAAATTTATTATGGGTGATTGTATGTCTTGGCGCTCTTGTTTGTTTCTTTATCAATAAATTTCACTTATGAGATAATTTAATTGTGATTGAATATTAATTGTATATTATTGTGTTATTAATGACGTGTATATTTTTTAGGTAATAAATGAGAATGTTTATGTTCTTTCACGTTCCCATTTTCCTTAAATTTTCAGATGATGAATGAACGTGATGAACGTGAAGAGTCTGATTAGACGTTCTGACACGAGATGAGAAATTAAGTTTAATTAGTTGAGTATTTTCTATTTTAAAGTTGATTTTAATTTGTTATATATGTAAGATCTTCAAAAAATTATTTAAGCTGAATGAAGTTTTTCTATGAATTTCTATTCTTAAAATTTAGAAACGTGTTTTGAGTTTTTCTTTAATAAATGTGTTGTTTAATTAAATACTGCAGATCATGAATTATTTTTAAAAGGAAAAATTTGACCAATTTGGTATAAATTACTGAAGTAACCTCAGTTGATCTTTAGGGTGTTACAATTTGGTATAAGAGCTCAAGGTTTTGAGATTCTATAAACTTTTAAAAAATGATTTTAAGAAGTCCGTGCCTAAAAATAGAGTTTTATGAAGTATGTGTGTGTCTATGGTTATTGAGTGCATTGTACGTTTGTTTAAAGTTGTGTGGTTCGTAGGTAAATATCTACAAGGCCAAAATAAGCTTAGTTTTTTTTTTAAATTTGTGATTTTACTATTAGAAAAATGTTTTACTATTTATATGCTCAAAATTGCATGAGTTAAAGTATATCAGTGATCAATAATTTGAGCTTTGTAAGTACCTACATCTTCGATGAGACTTTAACTTTGGTGAGGTCTCAATTTGTCAATAGGGCCATTGAAAGTATTGTTAGTCTTTTGACTACATGATGTTAATGTGATAATTAGCATGTTTAGTACCTTCTTTACTATGAATGTGAGGTGATTTCAACCTACTAGTGAAGCTTATTAAACTAAAAAATGTTTTGCAAGCCTAACCTCTAACCTACAACGTAAGTTTAAGATCTATTAACCATTGTAGTCAAATCCGTTCCCATTCCGACCTTTCCGGTTCCGGTAGGGGAACGGAATTGGGATACAAATGTTTTGGGATTATTTTAATCATATATCAAAGAAAACAAAAAAATACAACAAAAATTACACTGGCTTAGTGGTATAGGCGCCACTGCCAAGTGCCAACGCTCGTCCCTTCCGAATCCTAGGTTGTGCAGTATGTGTTTTTCATTGTTTTTTCTTTAAAGCCCGCTCTTCTACTCCTTTTTTTGTTGAGATAAATGAGTTTGTGTACAATTTATTTTAGAATACATTATTATAGAAAATTAACTTTATTATTTTCTTGGTAGATAAAGTTTTAGTAAAATGTTAACTAGATAGTTAACTTTTTTAGTCCTTTTGGTTAATAAAAGTTTAGTAACAAAAAATTAATATATAATTTTAACTGAAAATTATGTGGTAATAAGTTAACAAGTCATTAAATTATTTTAGTATATATTAATAAGTCATTATTCAAAATTCATAGTTATATTATGTATAATAAATTTTATAATATTCATTATATGTTTGAAATTTTTTTTTGAAACGGGATATCAAAATACCAAAATATCCAGAATATTCAATTAAAAAAAATGAAATGACTACTGAAACTAAATTGACTACTATGCTCCTAATAGGATGATGGATACTTGAAAATAAAAAAATATTTATAAGGACAACAAGATTGTTTGAAATTGCCCAAGAATCTTATTTGAAGATCTAATATGATTACTCTCAGACTGTTGGATCAAAACTCGTATTCGAAGTGTTACTTGACATAATACTAAGGACAATAACACCTTATTGTATGATACTAGACGAATCTATTGAGCTTAAGGAGAAACTAGAAGAATTGAAGGATAAAAGATTTATATGACCTAATGTTCCATATTTTGGTACACTTGTTTTGTTCATGAAAGAAGAAACATAGACCCATTAGATTCTACCTTGACTATAGAGAATCTAATAAATTCTTTGTAAGGAGTAAGGACCCACTTTCGTGAGTGAAAGATTGACCAGTTACAAGGTGCTTTAGTGTTTTCAAAGTTTGACATTTAGATACGGCAATTGACAACTTAAGTTAAGTCAGAAAGAGTTTATTTAGATTTGCATGTGTTGTGCACATATGGAAGTTATTATAGTTTGAACTTTGGACAACTTTATGAAATTGGCATGTATAAAAGATTTTGTAGTTATATATCTTGGGAGGAAAACATGGCATAATTTTTGGAAATGTTTGGTATTATGAGAGATAAAGTTCTTATCCTCATTTTAAGGGGAGGAGGAAGCGAATTTATAAGAAGTTTCTTGAGGCTGGATAAGATAAGCTAAGTGTTAGGGGATTTTATTGTTGGTTTGAATAAATCACGTGATGGTTGTCATATTTAAGACTTAACTTTCAAAGTTGGAATGATACTATTAACAAGAATTGGAAACTGACGTTTGAGAAACTGTATTGTATTTTTGTTCAACTAATTGGTAAGGTAGAATATTTGATTATATTCTTGAGAAAGACATCATCGTTATTGTCAACGGTCTGTGACCTTACTCTAGAATTTGAGATAAACATCGGATTTACCTAAGTGTTGATTTTATAAAGGAATATTAGCTATGTGGAACATGCTGGTCGTCACGATGCGTGCGCGGCGGAAGCGTGGATGTGCATGGTCTTTAAAAAAACTTTTAATAAAAATTGAATCTTTAATAAAATAAAATTTGCGCAACGCCACGATAACTAAATAAAAACTTTTATTGAAAATTCTTTTTCAATTAGTCAGAATCCATTATATATTTATAAGTTAAATCTACAACATACAATGTTAGGAATCATATACCTCTTATAGTCTATATCAAATGTCCTTATAAAAATCGATCGATCCTCCGTTCCCACGAAATCGTTCTAATGATCAGTAAACTCCGAGATCCACACCAAGATCTTCCAAGTCAATCCTTAACGCACTAGGACGTGTGACAATATACTTTTTTTGTCTCAAGATATTCTCAACACATGAGATCTAGAGATTTACTCAGAATGACCTTAATGAGATGATTCTCTAAAAGAACATGGTGATTATTCTTTTAGAGATTTGATTAACGTTTAATCATAGAAAAAATCTCTCTGACACCAATCATGTTCTCAATTGAACTCTTGATTGACGAACTAATGATCTGATCAATTGATTCTCTCCTCTTCTTTCAACCACTAAGGCCATTAGAATAATATATATATATATATATATATATATATATTTTAGATAATGGCGTATCAAATTTTTAGGGATAAACTGAAATAATATTCAATTATAAAATTATCAATTGTAGTGAGACCCAATGTAATTGTGCACAACTATATTGCCATGCAGTGGGATCCACTACAATTGTGCACAACTGCAGTGTCACATGAGACTACAATATTGCACACTCACTACTGTAGTGCCACGTGGTACCACAGTAGGGCATGTCAATTTCTAATACCCTATCAGTGATTGAGTGGTAGTTATTACGAATTAAATATTTATTTTAATCAGATAATTATTTAGATATCAGTTAATTCAAAATTAACATATCTGATTATCCCTATCAACTAACTTAATTGTTATTTCACAAATAATAGATTTAGTTGATTAAAATTATTATCTAATAATAATTTAATTATCTAATTTCATAAATTAGATATTCTGTCTCACTTATCGATAATTAAAAAAATTGATAATTATTTATATATATAATTTCCTAAAATTATATTTAAATAAATAAAAAATTCAATCAATTTATTCTTAATTAATTAATCACCCATAATTATCTCATAATTATGTACTTGCCCGAGAATAAAAATTCATTTTACAAGTCAGTCCTGAAATATTCACACTCTAGACTGTGTAGTTCAGTGGTGACTTAAAGACCATGGACCTATGATCCTAAGCTCCAATAAACAAAATTATTAATTAAAAATTTTAAGTAAAAATTTTTATTTATCAATTCTATTATTACTCCACTATAAATATAAAATTACACTCTTAAAGATTATATAATCTATTTACAGAGTATTCTCATGTAGTCCACTGATATAATCGTTTCATGTAGTTCTGTCCTCCAATTATTGGTTCGTAAATTAAAACTGGTCAAAATTGTTTTACCCTTCGAATTACCTCTTGATCCTTAAGTACCATTAATCCACTAGTGAATGACTAATTTATAATCTTATTATAAATTTGAGCTCAATAACCATTCAGTTTCAAAATTAACACTTAAATGAACCAATATACGATCCGTTAGGAGAGCTTAGATTCCAAATCTTGTAAGATCATGTCTCCAGCCATCCACATCAGTGAATCTTCAAAACAAAAGTCACTAGCCTGATTAACAAACAGACATTGACGAGTGAATCAAAAGATCTAGTAGACATGTATATGAGTTGATGACTACTCAGGATTCAGACTGATCTACATATAATCTTCGCATTAATGTGTATTAAATCTTTATGATAAACGGCACGTTAATAAAGATATTAATTCACATCGATCCTGTCAAATATAATCTTATTATATAAAGTACATTCACTAAGATATCTATCAACATCAATGATCCGAATCTAGATCACACACATTCATAATGCTTAGTGAACTGTACTAGCAATCATTTATTAAAGATTCTATACTTTAATATATTGCTGACAATTTTTTTAGTATCTATGATCTTAATTCTCTCGAACTAATACAAGATCATAGTCTCATTAATGAATATGAAATTTTCAGATATTTATATAAATTATTCAACAATAATTTAAAAGAACAATTATAAGAAAAATGTAATCCTCTTTAAATTTTATATCATAATATCAATACATATGCTTTGAGGGCATAACCCATAACAAAACAAGTTGTAAGTATTTGTTGGATGTTAATTTCAGGATGTGCCGCACGTACTAATATAAAACTTTTATAAGATTGGAATATTATTTGATTTAGTTTAATAAGGAATTCATAATTTAAAGGTTCTAGTTCGTTGTTTTTCTTATTGATGGAGATTTTGTGGATTATCATTATGTTGATTTACTTGGAATATGAAAGTCTCACTCAAGAACCAAATGGTTAATTTAAGTTAATTTAATATGGTATACTAGATATCTTATGAAAGTTGAAAGGATTGTTGGTAGGGATAAATTGAGTGATTACGTTTCATTTGAGATATACAAGATTTAAAAATTCAAAAATAAAAAATCCTACATAGTTCATGTTGTTATTGATATATGTGAATGTAGTCCTTTTGACTGCTATTGGACTGCAATTTAATGTTTCAAGTTTGTTATTCGAAAAATAAAATATCAGGCCTTTGATTGAGTAATTAAATCACTGATTGGTAGTTGAGATTATCATGTTGGTGGCTCATATTGCTATACAATTTGTATTAAGGTACATGTGCGTTTTGTTTTAGGAGATAAAAAGGCCTACCGATAGTTATACTTGATGGTTACTTATACGTGACAGTTCATGATATAACATTGTAGGAACTATGATTCTGATAAACTATATATAAAAGGTGCAAATTAGTTGTGGATACTTATTAATTAGTTTGACATTTGAAATTATTGAGATAAGACTCTACGATGCTAGGTAATATCGTACAATTTTAAACAATGTGATGATGATGGATTAATAAAAATGGTAAGGTCATTATAGGTTTCATAGTACAATCATTGAGTATCCTGAAGCTTTTATCTTAGTACGCATGTTAATTAGTAAAGTGAAATTTTCTTGGAACGTATAATCAGGAATCATGGTGTTATTAGGCTGATATTCTAAGTCTCTGTCATAATTATATTGGGATATCAATGTGATTCATTGTTATTCCTTTTTAGAGATGGAGATGCTAAAGTTAAAGTAATTGAGGTGTTCGTTTAAACCATTTAAGGGCTAACTATAAGGTGAAATCTATTAGGATTTAAACTTCCAGCATTTAAGAGCTAGAAGTATTTGGATAATTTGGAAGATCAAATTTACTAGAGGTTAAATTATAATGTAACTGAATATGTGATTGACAATATGAAAGTTATCGAATCAATTATATATATGAATGACCTATTGGCCTTGATCGTAAAAATATGCATAGACCTTCCACATCTATTGATAGATAGATTATAAAAGTTGTAAGTAATTTGGATTGGTAAATGATTAAAAATATTTATATGTGCCATAGAGACCCAACATATGACAAGTTAGAGATCAAGTGCGATTTTATGGTTCTAAGAGAACAATCGCTATTATTAATAGCAATAAAATTTTGGATGTGATAAAATGGAATTTAGCCAAGTTGGTTTTGATAAATTATAGAGATGAAAGATATGGATAAATCTAGTATGGTAAGCGTGTTGGCACATATTTTGGGATGTACAAGTTTATATAAAGGATAATGCACCTCATGAGAATTTGGATAAAAATTTGATTGTGAAGTGATGTCTTAAGATAAAAGGGTATCCGGGGTTTGCCACTCATGAAGCACCATTTTCAGAAATGTATCGACACCGCCAAGAAATCTTAAATGGTAATGTAATATGGAAAACCAATATGTTTCAAGATAATGACGTTGATATCAGTAGTAAAGAATGTAAAAGTATTCGACTAAGATGGTGGCCTATTATCTAATATATTGGTCATGATGGATAGATGAGCAAGTCCACTCACTTATCCCGTCTTAGGTATCGTGCTGGTTCCATTGTCTGAAACAAAACAATCTATGTATTTGAGAATGTATGAATTTCATTTCTAATTTGCAATTTGATAAATTTTCGGGGATGAAATTTTTTAAGGAAGGAGGAATGTAATATCCCGAATATTTATTAGACGTATTAAAACTCTGAGGTAAGATTTTATTGAAATTTAATAATTTTTTCTATTATTTTGAGAATATGTGAGAGTTTCTTATTAAATCGTATTTTAAGTTGTTATCAGATGAGTACAGATTAATGTGATTAAACATTAAGATCTATATTTATTATCAATATATAGAGAAATGACTATGGTGTTCTCAAAGATTAAAGTGAATGTAATATTTTTATACAATATTGTACTCAAATTGAAGAGCTCGATGAGGCAAGTTTAATGGTACTTTTGACTTGACAATTGAAGCTAAGTTGAAAAAGATACATCAAGTTAAATATTTTCTTAATCAGGGCAATATTGTAAACTGTGAAATGAGATAATAAAGAAAATAATAATTTAAAAATAAAACGAAAACGAAGGAGAGAAAAGAAAGAGACGTTTAGGGTTTTGGAGGAGAGAGTATTGATAATGAAAGAGAGAGAGAAGTAGTTATCAAAAACTTTAATTGGTGATATCTTCTCTTCCGATGGTCTGATTATGATAATCTTGATATCAACAGAAAAATCTCATTGTCAACTTTCTATCAAGACCAATTTTATGACCATCCGAGAATAGTTGAAGCTGCAGCAAATGAAGTAAGTTTTGACCGGTAACATATCCGCCATCAGGTGACTTTTTCGGCCGGCCACCACATCAATTGACTCCTCTCACCACCCTCTTCTATTTTCACCCTATGTGTGACATTAGTTCCTTCATTTGGATATTGGAATAACTAAATGTTATTAGAAACTTTAGAATTCAGATCGAGATATCTTTGATTTACCTATTCGAAACAAATATCATTTTTGAACTCCTTTCGACACCCTCTACGCATTGGTACTTCTTGTGTTCAGTTTGGGCGTTGTATGGGTGTTGGAGTAAAATGGATACAAGCTGAAATCAATTGCGTTAATTGGACATTCCAAAAATTAAGGTCTTTCAAATTGATTGTTTGCGCTGCTTTAGACTCGAGGTAAGTGGAAATTTACGCATACTTATATGATTGCCAGACTCTGAAAATTTATGATGGGTGATTGTATGTCATGATGCTATTGTTTATTCTTTGGTAAGTGAATTTCACCTATGTGATGATTTATTTGTGACTGAATGTTGTATGTCATGGTGCCCTTGTTTATTTTTTGGTAAGTGAATTTCACCTATGTGATGATTTATTTGTGACTGAATGTTTTAATTGTATATTATTTTATTGTTAATGATGTGTATATTTTTGTGGTAATGAATGAGAATATGTATGTGCTTTCACGTTACGGTTTATAAAATGGAGATAATAAATAAATAAATAAAATTTTAACAGACTAGGTGGGTGCTTATGCTATGAAAGGGGTGAGTGGAAAATTGGACACGGGAGACCGACGGATCTGACAATGTTTAATAGTTAATGATTAATATTAATGCTAATGAATGATCATTTTTCTTGTCTATCGATACTACCAAAGATCAAATAGTCGACTGGTTTCTTTAATAATGATCCACCGCTTCTAATTGACTAAACATTACTGAAGTGAGCTCGCGGATAATATAAATAAAAGAATGCAATGAAAAATGCAAAGATGTCTAAAGTAAAGAAAAGAATGTGATAACAAAATTGCCTAGAAAGAATGTAATGAAAAAATGTAAAGTGAAAACAAAGGAATAATGTGATAAAATGATTTATAAAGTGGATGTCAAACACAAGGGTTATGTTCTATAATCTGACTTGATTTGGATGCGCATGTGTTTGCTAAATATGTGTAAGTTACTTTCTAGGTATTAGCTCATTCTGTTTTCCTCAAATTTTTAGTTGATGAATGATGGTGATGAATGTGAAGAGTTTGGTTAGACGTTCTAGCACGAGATGAGAAATTAGGTTTAATTAGTTGAACAATTTACTATTCTAAAATTGATTTTAATTTGTTATATATGAAAGATTTTTGAAATATTATTTAAGTTTACCAAAGTTTTTCAATGAATTTCTGATCTTAAATTTTAAAAACATGTTTTGAGTTTTTCTCTAATAAATGTGTTGTTTCGTTAAATATCATAAATCATGAATTATTTTTAAAAGAAAAAATTTGACCTAATTTTTGCACTATTTTTTAAAATTACTCAAGTAACCTCAGTTGGTCTTCGAGGTGTTACAGAACGGGTTTCAAAGACCTTGTTTATTTCAATCAAGCTTTCCTTGCCAAACAGTGTTCGAGAATCCTTACACATCCTGAATCTTTAATCGTGAAGGTGCTAGAAGGCAAGTACTTCCATGGCTTAACTTTTATGCAAGCTTCTCAAGGTTCCAACCCGTCCTTCATTTGGAGGAGTCTATTATGGGGAAAAAACTGTTAGTGAAAGGGATACGTCATAGAATAGGCAATGGGCTAGATACCTTTATATATAAGGACCCTTGGCTACCTATGGCATGCAGATTTAAACCTTTCTCAACCCCAGTTCTACCTCTTAATTATAAAGTGGTTGAATTTCCGGATGCAAATGGTGAGTGGAATGGGAACAAGGTCCGTCAGGTTTTCTGGCCCTAGGAAGCCGACGTCATTTTGAGTTTGCCCAGGGGGCAACCTGCCCAAATGGATTCCATACTTTGGCATTTGGATAAATCAGGCTCATATTCTATCAAAGATGGTTATAAGTTGGCTTTGATAGAAAAGGATGGGGGTGGATGTTCGGATTAAGAAGCGACGGTCAGTTGGTGGAAATTTTTATGGGAACTCTCAATTCCTAACAAGGTTAGAGGCTTTACTTGGAGGCTTTGCCATAACATTATTCCTAATGCCATTAACTTAAAAGTCACGGTATGCCCATCAATACCACTTGCTGTCTCTGTGAAAGAGATATTGATTATTTGATACATGCTATTTGGAGATGCGAATTGGCTAGGAGATTCTGGAAAGACCATCTGAATTCTCTCGTGTGGTGGAGGCTATTAATTTGACCGATCCTATAAATGTTTTTTGGTATGCTAAAGAACACCTGGACAAGGAGATACTCTTGCCGTCTTTGTAAATTGGGCCATTTGTGTAGTAAAATGGCCAACTAGCTTTTTAATTGCAAGAATGTTCGGGGGACGTAGTGGATAATAGAAAATGGCGAAGCTGTTTACCTTTAGGCCCTTAATTAAAAGGGTCGAGAATCCACACGCTATACTCACACGTGTAACGGCCTAACACTTTATTCTGATTAGTAATCTTGTTCTGTTTAGTTTCAGTTTACCTAATATCTAGATTAATGACCTAATCTTGTTATGTTTAGTTTCAATTTACTGGAATGAAATTTTGAATCCTTTATATGCATATTAACTCCGCAATTTCTATAAATCTGTTGAATACATGTTTCTAGTATCTAATTTAGTTACAAAAGCTTCCATGAACTCTATTTTCTTTGATTTTTCTTTTTGTTCTCATAAAAAATTGTTTAGGTCAAACATAAAGAATAATGTAGTAGTGAGAAAGTTACCAGAAGTAGTGTGATTTTTGTTTTTATTTATGAACACTATAATAATCTGAAACATATTGAACACTCCCACATTGGCTATCCGTAGCGTATATAAATTAGAGACGTATGATATCTACTTTCAATACTGGTTTAAGAATATAAATATTTAAATGCTTAAATTGTGTTGTTTGACAGATGCCTCGAGTAAAGACTCCTAGAAAAAAAGCTAAGAAACTAGAAGGACAATCTTGAAAAATGGAAGAAAGACAACAAATGAAACAAACAATACAACAACAACAAACAAAACCACTCCGGAGCTACTTGAACATGAATGGTTGCTTGAAACACAACCTACCACACAAGAAGAGCAAACATAACCTGCCACACTTGAGGATGAAACACAAAATACCACATAAGAAGAGCAAACACAAACTAAAACATAAGAAAAAAAACACAAGAAGAAGACAATGAGGAAGAAGATGAAGAAGAAGAGGAAATTAATGATGAAGAAGAGGAAGATAATGAAGAAGAAGAAGCTGATGAAGAAGAAGCTGATGAAGAAGAATAAGTAGCACAAGAATCTGAAAAGGAAGCCACCGCCGCCACATACAAGTTAAAGGTAAACTATCGGTAAAATGATATTTGTCAATAAATTTGATACTGGACTGGTATAATTTATTTACCATTGTAGAATAACCCACTGTTTGTTCTGCCAAGCAAGTGGAATGCAAAGCAGAGGACAAACTTGTACTCCAGCCTCTTTGTCATAGCAACCATAAAGAAGATTTTGAATACCAAACAGCAAAGTGTTTCAAGGAAACATGTTTTGGGCATTTCCTTGACACTAAAATTCAAAGCTTCCCATCACAACTATTTATACACCTTCTAAGATGGCTCAAAATTTCAACAAAATTGGTGAAGTCTGCTTCAATTTTGATGGACCGGTTGTAAGTTTCAGACTGAAGGAATTTTCCCTTGTAACGGGGCTGAATTGTGGTGAGTATCCATTCATTCAGAATGGTGACATGCCAACGGGGAAGTTAAGAGAAGCTATTTTTCCTAGAGTGAAGTCAATAACAAGAAAAGAACCCTGCATTCTCATTCAATGCGATGCAAGGAGCAAAAGAGGAGTACACGTTAAAAGTTGCAAGGTTATACTTCTTGGGGAATTTTTTGTTAGGGAGGTAAGAGAGCATCAAGATCGACATACAACACGTCGACATGATTGATGATGATGAGATTTTCTAGACTTACCCGTGGGGGAGGCTGTCTTATGAGCTTACTATATAATGCATAAATGATTATGGGAAACATGTGGACGCAATAGGATATACGGTTGGGGGAGTCCTGTATGCTTTGATTGTTTGGGTATACGAGATTATCACAAGCATTTCAAGCAGAAAGAACCTGTATGCAATAAGAATTGCCACAAAAATGTCGAGAATATACCACTGGGAATCCCACAAGCAGCCATCTTAGAAAGACCTGGCCAATATAATTTTTAACACAGACAGGGTATTAAGTTTATTTACCAATACATAATTTTGTTTACAGTTTATTGTAAAATCTGCTTCTTACTAAATTGGACGCAACATACATGGCTCCACTCCATACCACAAGAAAGTCAACAAAGAAAGGAAGGAACCATTAACTACTGCTGTCCAATCAGAACAAGAAGACTCCTTTGAGCAATAATGAGAACACCACCGGAGAAAGTAAGAGAAGGCGAAACAAGCCGACAAGGGGTAGATTTTGAAATAAAAGAGCAATTGCATTTGATATTTGCAACCTTGATGACAATATCAAATGACATCAAGAAATGTTTTGAAAGACTTGACAAATAACCTGGCCAACAATAAGAGGTAAGAAACTTATATACTTTTCCACATAAAAGTATGAATATGAATACTGATACAACTAAAATTGATGTACATGACAATGAACAAGAGAAATAGGGATAAGTATGATGAAACTGACAAGAGAAAAGAACCAGAACCAGATGTTGAACAAGGAAGCAAAGAAGACACAATCATGGCAAGGATCTGAAGAGAAAATGTTGTTCATAAAGAAAGGAGAAAAGAAGCCGGTTGGTTGAGAGAAGCAAAGTTTAAAATCACCATATTTGGCCGAGGGAAATAAAAAGTCAAGAAGCCAACATCATTCGAAGAAGGACCAAGCTTGATCACAGTTTGCTATTTCCTTAGTCATAGGGCTGGTTATAAGGTTGCTGAAACATTTAGTTTGCTATGGGTTTCTTATACTGATTTATGGGGATGCACACTAGTTGGCTAAGTAGTTGTTTTTTTAGAACTGCTTTATATTACTTAGTTTTGTTAATGATGGATATTGATGCGTGGATGGTAAAAATTGAAGGTTATGACTAGATGTTGATGTGTGGCTGGATTTATCAATGGTTGCTCATTATGCTGAATGAAAAAGATTAGTATTTTGATTATTAGTGTTGTAATTGAGTGCTGAATTGTATATGTTTTTGTGCAGGTGTTGGAAGATTGGGGTATGATGTAAATATAGGGAATCCCTTTTCAGTTCATAAAATGACCGTAAATAAAAAATTTGCACAGGTAAATAATTTATTGTTGTGTTTTTAAAAAATTGTCCAAGCCAGTGTAGTTTAAAAAAGCAGCCTGCCAATGGAAAAAAACACGTAATAGTAAGTTAAAAGATACAGATAACAGTAAGTTTGAAATGCATAGCAGTATATACGCCAGTTTCGAAAAACAACAACTAAATTTGAAATGCATAACGGTAAGTTTGTCCATACAAAAAATAGCTCAAATGGAAACTTATAGAAAAGAAATGTTCATAAACAATAAAAATACAAACTTAAGACAATGTAAAATGTTGCATTAATGTTGTGTCTACTTGATATACCTAGAAAAGGAAGCACAAATCAGGTTCTTGCACGTTTTCTAATTGTGACCAACTTGACCATAACGACTGCACTTCACACTTCGTCTTGTTTCACATATAGATGGAATATGTTTCTTCTTTGGTCTCCAAGCTGAACGTCTCACAAATGAAGGTAGTATCTTTAATTGTCCTTCATCTTGAATAGGTAACATGCTCTAGGTTTCCTAATGGGTGAACGACGCCTTTATAGGTTGAAGCGTATTCCGTACATGAAAAATAATAACTAACATATAAAGACAGCATAAACATGTGCGCATGGTATATGATCCAAATCCCACCTCCGACATGGACATGTACGACTAGCCAAGTTCAAAACATACATGATACCACCATGACTAACATGAAATTTATTTATGTCGGATGAACCAACCTAAAAAGTAGTAAAAAAAAGTTACAAATAATCATTATGTTAAATAAAAACATATAATAACTAAGTACATGAAACATACCAACATAGTTCAAGAAACTATATACTCGTCCCTAAAATAATCCCAGCCCATGGTGTAAGCTTCATTTTCAAAAAAGATGTAGTCGTTCTACGCTCCTAAAACTATCTCAAACACAACTAATGTATAAATTCCAATAACTGTATAATAGGAAGTTCACGTGCTTCAACTAAAACATTGTTAATACTTTCAGAGATGTTCGAGGTCAGTATGTTATACAAATTACTTGAAAAATAAGCTTGTGCCCATCTATGAACTCCAATTCCCTCCAAATAAGAACAAATAAGTGAATATATCTTGTCCAAACTCCACATGTAACACTCAAAGTCAGTCATAAGATAAGCCTTATGACATAGATGGTACATGCATGCTCCATGATGAGCATCAGGAAAAACATTACTAATGGCCTTAAGTGTGTCGATTAGACTCAATAACTAAATCAACATCTCGAATACAAACTGCAACTTATGCATGAACCATATCGACGAATCATCATTCTTTGAATCAACTATAGTAAATGCTAGTGAAAAGTTTGGCTGTTACCATCTAAAAACCAAGTATTTAACAAAATACCCATATACTTGGCCTTTAAAAAGGTGTCGTCAACTGATATAAATGGTCTACAATGTCTCCATCCATCTAAGGACTAACATTAGACATAAAATAATATTTGAACCTCCCATCAGAAGTCACAACATAATCAATAACAAAACCTGAAACATAGGAAGAAAGTAAAATAATCTTAACTTAATTGTCTACTGATAGCAAAAAATTTACTGTTCATAAGGAACTGTATCATACCAGGATTAGTTTCATGCAATGCTGCATAAAATGAAGGAATGGAAACATATGATTCTTTAGGAGACCCTGAAATAGAATCCATAACAATTTCTCTCCTCCTCAAAGCTTTATGATAACTAACATGAACACCATGTTTCACTCGCATGTGGTCAACAATCTCCTTTGGATGACTCTTTTGTATGTAACAAGCCTTATAATTTTCCTTCAAACACTCACGGATCATGATACCACTATCTTGCCTTTGGTCACTTTGCATAATATCGAATGAACAAGAATGTTCACTAATATACTTTCCCACCATCCACAAATCACTATGCCTATACCTTGAAGCACGTAAATACCAACCACAAGAGTCATCAACACATATTGCCACAAAACGTTCATCCTTCGACTTCTTCGTCTTAAATTGAAAATTATTTTTTAACGCAACAACTTGAATTGCTTTCTTCAACTCTACCTTACTACCAAAAAATCTCCCTCACTAACATGAAAAACAGTTGGGGCATTCTCAATATCAATAGTCTCAAAAAATTACAATCAGACAGTTGCTTAACAAGTACATTACTAGCCAAAAAAATCACAGTGGAACAACTGGCATACCCGTGGCAGAAATTTCCAAACATTGACCAATCTCGACAACTAATGGACAATACACGATTTTTACAAAGGAAATGAACCATAAAACATCACTATCATCCTTCAACTCCAACACTTTACAATATGTCATCTAAACACCAAGAACAACCTTCACATGTATATTTTTTCGTATAGCAGACAAACATAATTCTCTTATAATCAAATCCAACAGAACACCAAATGTTGAATATGCATAAAAAATTGTTTTAATTTGTTATCTACATACATATTGGTATCACACCATCTACCATCATAGAAAAAAATAATAGGAACGTTCGAAATACCTAAAAATGCGATGGACATAAATTTCAGAAAAACAATGAGATGTAGTATAGAGAATTATCCTGCCAGAAGGCGTTCACAAATTCTAACCATACAACCTGTAATGTATATAATTTGATACTGACAGTAACTAATTTAAATAGTAGTTTAAGAATATAAATATTTCTATGCTTAAATTGTGCTATTATGATTGACAAATGCATCTAGTTAAGATATCTACAAAAAAATAGAAGAAACAAGAAAGACCATCATGCCAGATGGTATAACCCCCCTATGAAAGAAGAGCTTGAAAAGAATAATTTTTAAAGTCAACTAAATGCTCCTATAGTCTGATTCACTGGGAAGCACATAATGGAAGAGTATGAGCACCTATAGAGCAATAAATGGAAGAAAAACAAATGAATAACCAGTAGTAGTGCAACAAAATGAACAACAACTACATTATGAATAGTATACACTACGAGCAACAATGTAGATGATCTTGAATGAAAAAAGAAGATAATATGAACTAGAGTGAAAAAGAAGGCCTAAAAAAAGATCATCTACATAAGAAGGCCTAAAAAAAGATCATCTACAATAATGTAGATGATCTAGTTGAACGAATCAACAAAAGAAAGAAATCAAGAAATAAAAGAAAAGAAACAAACCTCGACGAAGGAAAAAGGCTAGAAAATCAAGCTGAAAAAGAAGAATAACAGGGCGCGGAAGCTTAAAATCAAAACATAATCATCTGAAATCACGATCGAAGAAGAACAACTTAAAAATTAAGATCTAACTAGGAAGCCCACAGCTAAAAATCCTCAGCTCGAAGCAAAAACTAATCATCCAAACCCATAACTAAGCTTTAAGGGAAGATAAAAATCCACACTTAAGCGTGAAATCCTATAGCTCTGAAAATATAACCCACATCGCAGCTTTCGGGAAGATGGGGCAAAAAGGGGAAAATATTTTAAAAATTATGAAAAGTATAACACGTAAAAAAATGGCGATACATGCAATTTAATAAAAATGGACATACATGCAATTTAAAAAAAGGACAATATGTATAATGGTCCTAAAAAACTGGTGAAATGTGCAATTTCCTTGGGAGAACTACACAAATGGCCCATTTTGGGCCATTTGTGTAGCAAAATAAACGTTTAGCTTTTTAATTGCAAGAATGGCTGGGCGGCCTAGTGGATAATCGTAAATGGCGAAGCCATTTACCATTAGGCCCTTAATGAAAAGGGCCAAGAATCCACGCACTATAGTTACGCGTGTAACGACCCAACACGCATAACTGTAACTTCCTTTAAATGAAACACATGCTTTGATGGCAGGGAAGAAAAAGGGGGAAAAGAAAATAAACTACAAAGATACGTACTCCCAGATCGTTGACTAGTGTGCGATTCTTATAGCAATGAATGTTCTATTAAAAACCACACGAATCATCACTCAAAACACCTCCCTCTTCGAAACTAAATACCCACGAAAACCCGCAACTCCATTGCTCCAACTTGCATGGAAAGCTCCAACCTGCATGAAAAGGTAACCGCCAGCAAGAATCAATAAAAGGAAATCGAAGTTGCATAATCATTCCACAACAACAGATATTTCTTCTGTACGTTTTACTAGTATCTAAATTAGTGACCTAATCTTGTTCTATTTAATTTCAGTTTACTAGAATGAAAGTTTGGGTCCTTTAGATGCATATTAACTCCGCGATTTTGAAATATGTTAAATACATGTTTCTAGTATCTAATTTAGTTCAAAAGCTTCCATTAACTCTATTTGTTTTGATTTTTCTTCTGTACATTTTACTAGTATCTTGATTAGAGACCTAATATTGTTTTTCTTAATTTCAGTTTTCTAGAATGAAATTTTTAGTCCTTTAGATGCATATTAACTCTGCGATTTCAATCAATATGTTAAATACATGTTTCTAGTATCTAATTTAGTTACAAAAGCTTCCATTAACTCTATTTTCTTTGATTTTCCTTTTTGTTCTCATAAAAATTTGTTTAGGTCAAACATATAGAATAATGTAGTAGTTAAAAGTTACCAGAGGTAGTGTCTTTTTCATTTTTGTTTATGAACACCATAATAATCTAAAACATATTGAACACCCTCACATTGGCTATACATAGTGTATGTAAATTAGATATAGATGGTATCTACTTTATATTATGGTTTAAGAATATAAATGTTTATATGCTTAAATTGTGTTGATTGACAGATGCATCGAGTAAATACTCCTTTAAAAAAGGCTAAGAAAACAGAAGGATGATCTCAGAGAACAAGATCATGAATTTGAAAAAATGGAAGAAAGACAACAAATGAAACAAACAGTATAATAGCAACAAACATAACCACTATTGGAGCTACTAGAACATGAAGGGTTGTTTCAAACACAACCTACCACACAAGAAGAGAAAACACAACCTACCACACTTGAAGATGAAATACAAAATACCACAAAAGAAGAGCAAACACAAATTACAAAAAAAAAAAAAAGAAACACAAAAAGAAGACAATGAGGAAGAAGCTAAAGAAGAAGAGAAAGATGATAAGGAAGAAGAGGAAGATAATGAAGAAGAATCTAATGTGGAAGAACAAGTAGCACAAGAATCTGAAAAGGAAGCTGACGATGAAGCCGCATACAATTCAAAGGTAAACTATCTCTAAAATGATATCTGTCAATAAATTTGATACCTGACTGATATAATTTATTTACCATTGTAGAACAACCCACTGCTTGTTCTTACAAGCACGTGGAATCGTTTAAAAGGTAATAAAGTAGTAAGTACGAGTCGATCTCCACAGGGACTAAGTGAATATACAATATAATGACCGAAACAGAATTAATTTACAAGAAAGAGTAGTAACAGTAATGATTGGGTGATGTGGTTAAAATTTAAGTAAATTTATAAGTAATAAAAAAATAAATGAAGTGACAATCGCAAGGCAAGAAGATACTAAATATAAGTGAGATATTCAATGAGAGTGAGAGGGCTAGCATGATCAATTCTCTTATCCTTTACTTTATCTAAATTAATCTTGCTCCAGTTGCTATAGTATTTCAGTAGCATTACCTTAGCTCTTAAGCACAATAAACTATCATTTATGGGATTAGCAATTATCATCTTAACTATATTATGTCTAAGCTTAGCCAGGTTAGAGAATGTATGATCCAGCCAAAGGGTTGCAAGGTAAGTTCATATGTTTATGTAACTCACAAAATGTCTAGATCTACACGATTCCACATTCATGTTTTTTTTTATGTAGACACTCAAGCATCAATTAAGTTTATTCCATTAAACTAAATTCTTTCAGGTCTTAATCTAACTTGTATGCTACTATAGATGGCCAATCAATAATAGAAATTATCTTAAAGCACACTTAATTGAAATACTAAAGAGACTTAACAACAAAAACAATATTAATAAGATAAAGCAAATTCAAAGTTCATATTACCATATTAACCACAAAGTGATTAGCTTATAATGAGCTCAAAAGTAAAAATCGAATATCCCATTTCCATTGTTATCCAGTAAAATAAGTAGTAGAATGAAGCTAGGCAGAGACAGAAATGAAATAAACAAGAGAAAGAAAAGAAGAAGAATAAACGGGTTATTCTAAGCCTTTTTCTTCTTCCTCAAATGCCTTATTTCCTTCTGTCGTCTTCTTTTTCATCCCTTTCTACGCAAGGTATTCTTCGTACAAAGCAATTGTCAGCCACCTTTAGCTATTGTCCCATCTCTTTCAAAAAATAGTTGCATTTTCCTTTTATAGCTTCCTCGAGATTAGGGCTTCTTCTTAGCATTGGGGGATGTGTGGATCTTCCAAGAGTTGGGGACCATGAAAAACATGCACTCTTGGCACTTGGAATAACGATTCCTAACGCACAAAGATCTCTCCTTTTACTTTCAGTGCCCATTGGATGACGCGCCATACCACTCTCTAAACTTGCAATGTGCGGCAATAGCTATAGCAACATTAGGAAATGCTACAACATTGAAATATATCAAGCTCTTCAAATAGCCATGCACCAAAGAAATCCCAATGCATGAAATTGTTAAAAAAGTATTAACAAGGCTAGCATATTAACAAAACTCACCGTAGAACTAGATAAACAACAAATAACTAAACTAAGTACTAAAATTTCGTAACTCACCTTAAAACAAGCAACAATGCAGACCTAGGAATGCTAGGATAACTCTAAATTCTTAGAGTTATCACAACCCTAAACTTAAACCATTACTCTTCCTCGAGTGATGTTGATCTAAACTACCAAGACTCAACTAAAGACTACCTAACTTAACCTAAGCTAATTGTTCATTTCAAAACAAGGTAAAAATTTAAACTTACTGGTCATACTGCACTGACATTATCATGCTCAAAACTTTAAAAGTAACTTATTCTCAACATGCCGAATTCAAATTTAGTCTAATTCCCTACAATGAGAGTGTTCTAGGAGTATAGTCACTACTTTAGAAAGCTAAGGATAGTCCAAATCCAAGATTATTGGTCTAATAAACTCTAGTTTAGGCAATCATATTTCAACCAGGCGCAACATACAATACATTTATAACTTAGTATAGGGATAAACAATAATCATGAAGTACAAGGGAAATTGACAATTAAACTGCAATCTTTATTAACTTGGCTTCTCCATTTTCTTTAAATGTAAGTTTAGAAAACCCTTTTGCCATACTTCATTTTTATGTGAATAGTCAACATTTGTGATGAAGATACCCAGTTACTTAACAGTATAGCAAACAAAGTTGCTACTTAAATTTTACACATTTAATTGTTGTGGCAAGCTCATGTTTTTTGGCTCCATTTTTACGCAAATGACAACACTTTTGGTGTGAGCACCCGATTACTTAGCAGCCTAAAATAGATGAGCTTTTCTAATATTTTTATTCAAACAATTCTTTTAGAAGCCAACGGATTTTTTAGCCGCAATAGTACATACTTTCAATTCCAAGCATAGAATTCCCTCCCCCAAACTTATTTAGTTCTACTATGAATGATAGCATATTGATTCTAGAAGAATAAGGTAATTAAAAAGAGCATTAAACCTCACTGTGATTTAAAGTATCCTAAATTCCCAAAGCAGTTAACTTTCCTCCTAAGTGAAGGTGGGGGAACTAGCCTATGAAATCTTAAACTCAGCATGCTTTATTGATTTTTTATGCTTTTAAACAGCAAGACCAGTTGAGCAAATTAGGCCAACACATTGAAATTAAAAGCTTTTAAAGAAATTCACAAAAGGCTGACAAAAAGAACTGAACTAGACTAATTCAGACTAAACAAATAAAAGAAGAGTCTAACCCCTCCCCTAAGCTTAAAACCAGGCAGCGTCCTCACTACCAATCAAATTATTCAAAACATAACAAGTTTCATAAGTTCCAAAAACTTAACACAATCAAACCAGAACCCACATATGCTAAAAGGCAGAAATAAGAAGCTTCAAAAAATAAGAGGGGAAAGAATGTTACTCCCTTCGCCACTGCAGCTGGATGCTGCAGCAGACCACCATCTTCTACTGCTTCGGTGAACTCCTCAGGCCACCCCGTCCCTTGGATGTCGACTTGAGGTCTGACAATTTCTTTTCTACGGACTTCATCTCTACTTGAATTGGTTCTTGCAGCTCTTGCTCTTTGGCATCAGTTTTCATCTTCTTTTTAGAGCTTTCGTTCTAGATGCTGTAGTAGGAGACTACCCTTTGGTTTTTGTTTTGGGCGAGATTGACTTCTTCACCTCTAGGCTGGGCGTAAACACCTTCCTTTTTCCTATGTCCTTTCCCTTCTTTGGGGAAGGTTTTGGTGTTACTTCTTCATCAATGGATTCCTCCACAAACTCTTCCTCTTGCTCACTCTCACTCGACTCCTTCTCGTTCTCAGAATCACCCTCCATTTCTGTTTCGGAGGCTGCAACTTCCTTTTCTCTCTTGGACTCTCCTACATTAACTTTTTCTCCCTCTTTTGCTTCATCATTCTCCTCATCCTCACACTCTGTAGCGTTTGTAGCTTCTCTGTCAGACTCCTCTCCCTCCTTCTCCTCATCCCTCTAAGGCTGAAGAAGGATTTCATGGAAGGTAGGGAAAGGCAATGATGGCTTTGTGGAATTCTTTTACAAGCTCTTGCGAATGGCCTCTTTTGGACATATTCCCAGTAAGACTGCTGCTGCAGCTCCTGATGCCGCATCTTTTTATCAAACCTTTTCTGGGCTTATTTTTGCACCTTGGCAATTTCATATAAGGAACAGAGCATTAGGTCGATGTCCGTTATGTCATAATCATATGACGGAGTACCCATGAGTCGAGAGGATGATGGCCCAACTTTCTCTTCAACTTGCGCCTTGACCTTCGACTGTAAATCTCCTAATGGCTGTAGGAGTGATAGCTCCTCGATTAACTAATCTTTCCTCTGAACATAAATAGGGGACATGGTTAGCAGGACACATCTTAGTGATAAGACAAGGAAATAATAAAGGTCTAGTTCTTTTAAACGCACACAACTTCAACTCCTTCAGCAAAATTCTTCCAATATTAATAATTTTTCCAGATAAAAAATGGAATGTAGTAAAATCAGCCTCTCATGCGATACTGTTTATATGTGAGTGGTTAGCAAAAGAGAGGTATGTTGCAACGTGCACGCGACGCGGAGCGGCGATTAAAAAAATTATTTTTTGCAGGAAAAAGAAATTTGGAGTCGCCACCAATCATTTTAAGGTGTGATTGGTCACCCAATTTTAAGATGAAAATTTTGGTCTACGAAAACTCAAAGTTAGTTCGGGAGTCGTTTGTGTGTGAAGAAAGTATTAGCACCCCACAACACCCATTCTAAAATGGTTACCAAATTAAATCAAATGCTATCCCATTTTTTATTTTAAGGCAAATATTAAAGAAATTAATTTTGGATGTCCCATTTTGTGCATTTTGTATCATAAAAATGAACAAAATAAATTACCTTTAATGGGTGGTTCAAAGACCATTGAAAAATTATATTTTGTATTCTTGTATCTTTTTAAATCAAAGCATTATTAGAGTTATTCTCGGTATCCCAAGAATAACTCATCACCTCAGTAGTTCGAGAAGTTTGGTATCCCAAAAATCTCAAAGTCCGTCGTCAACTTTTGTTTAGTGAAAATTAAATAATGGAAGTAACAAAATTTAAATCTAATTATAAAAATTATAAACCACACATATATGAACATTAACTCTAATAATAAAGGAATAATGCAAGAATCACATTATAAGTATGACGATATAAGAATGCTAAATAAATAAACATGTAAAGAAAATAAGTGTTAATAATTACAACAAAAGGGAAGTAAAAAGAATAGATATAAAGTTATAGGATGTCAAATTATAGAAAAGATAAAATTTTGAGATTATATAAAACATGCATAAAAAGTAATACATGCTAGCATAAAGTAAAAATAACACTATGTAATAAATGAAAGAAAAATAAATTAATATATATATATATATATATATGAAAAGCCACGGCAAAACCGTGGCTTTGCAGCTGCATTAGAGGAAATAACTATTTTTTTTTATTTTTTTATAATATAATATATTATGATATAATAATAATAGTAATAATAATAATATTAAATAAATAAATAAATGATAAAAAATTGAAAGAGAAGTGACGAAAAACAATAGATTTTTTTAACATAAATATGTCCATTTTTTTTTATTTTTGACTACTTAGTCCAATAATTACAAATTTTCATTTCTTCCCTCATTAATCGTTGCTAATTAAATAGCAAAGAGGATGATCATTGATGATAAATAGTTCAAACAAGTGTCACAAAAATGATGAACATAATTTAAAAAAAAGACTTGTAGGAAAATTGAAAATTTCAAAACTTAGATATTTGCATAATCTTGTATAAAGGTTTTACTCTTTATTTTATGCATTGTTATGTGTGAGAAATTATCCTAGGGGATCTTTGCATCAAATGTACACTTTCAACCCATTAAAGGATTGATTCACATTGAGTTAATTTTTCCACCCCTCAAAAGCTTTATCCTCATCCTCATTAATTGAGTTGATGACAAAGACATCTCATTATCCAACTTGTAAAGAAATCATTAATGCATGAAATTAAAGAGTTAAAATTTAAAGTAGGAGAAATGATAAAGAAGGAACAATCGACTTACGTATGAAAAAAAGATACAAAAGATATCAACTACATGAATATGAAGAAGAGAGATGAACAAGATATATTATGAGCAAATGTACATGACATTTAAGCTACCTTAAGAAAAAGAATGGAAGAAGATGAAAATAATAGAAGTGTAGAATCTCTTCCTCTCTCTAAAATCACATCTCTTTCTCACTCCAATCCCTCTCTTTCTCACTCTAAAAAAATGACTTCTTTTTCTCACACTCCAAAGAGACCCCCTTAAGTGAAGACCTCACCCCTATTTATAGGCAAAATTAGGGTTTGCCTTTTTACTTTTAGTCTTTTTTGCTCACTTTTTACTTTTTAGTCCTTGGACCACTTTTCTTATTTGAGTATTGGACTAGTTTTAAAATTATACATATAGTCTTAGACTATTATATGAGCCAGAATACAAAGTATGTAGATTTAATATATTAGACCGGACAAAATACGGTATTTACAGCTACCCCCCTTTAAGCACGCTTCTGATCTCAGAAGGTGCAAAGGTATAGATAAGTATTTTGATCGGTACAAGAAAACAATATATGAAATAGGGGAATAGAAACCTCGACTAAATAAGACTCTATGAAATGGAATGAGAGCGAAATGGACCTGGATAGACACATGCTTCGATCTCGCTCAATGCGGGTTTGATTTAACCGAGATATTTGAAAGGAAATGGACCTGGATAGACACAGGCTTCGACCTTGACTTAATGCAGGTTCGATTTAACCATATTCATTTTAACCGAGATATTTGAAAGGAAATGGACCTGGATGGATGCAGGCTTTGACCTTGACTTAGTGCGGGTTCGATTTAACCGTAGATATTTGAAACAGAAATGGACCAGGTGCTGACACCGGGCTTCGACCTAGACTTAATTCGGGTTCGATTTAACCATATTAATTGAAATGGACCAGTTGACACCGGGCTTCGACCGCGACCAAGTCGGGTTCGATTTAATGGAAGATATTTGAAAGGAAAACGGACCTGGATAGACACAAGCTTCGACCTTGACTCAATGCAGGTTCGATTTAATCATATTAATTGAAATGGACCAAGCGCTGACACCGGGCTTCGACCACGACAAAGTCGGGTTCATTTTGACCGAAGATATTTGAAAGGAAAACGGACCTGGATAGACACAGGCTTCGACCTCGACTTAATGCAGGTTCAATTTAACCATATTAATTGGAATGGACCAAGCGCTGACACTGGGCTTCAACCATGACAAAGTCGGGTTCGATTTAACCGAAGATATTTGAAAGGAAAACGGACCTCGATAGATACAGGCTTCGACCTTGACTCAATTCGGGTTCGATTTAACCATATTAATAATGTTGAAGTTGACTTATGCAAGTCTCATATGACAACAAAAGCTAGACTAAATGCATGCTTTAAATGTTGGAAAGTCATGTGTGAATTTCGAAAGAATATCATTAAGTGATTCATGCACCTGAATTTGTCAGAACAACTAATGTGGTGCATGTCTATGCATTGTCATTCTTGAACATAAATGTAAAGTAGTGATTTTGAATGAATGCATGCATGCTATGCATGATTGTGAACCTTCTAATAGTGCATTTATCTTTCTCAGAAGCTTTGGATGGATATTCCCCGTTCTTTATATATTACTTGATGTCGTAATACCATGGTCTTGTGTCTGGCTCTTCTTCAATGCTCATACAGTGAGTAGGAAAATCTCACTTCTCAATTTTTATGGGTTGAACTTCTTCCTTAAAGTCTGCAGCAAACATGGATGCTAGAGTTGCCAGCGCATCTGCGATTTGATTATTCTCTCTAGGTCTATGGTCAAATGAGATCACTTCAAAAGTGCAGCTTAACTTAGTGAGATGTTTGTTATAAGGTATCAACTTAGAGTCTCTAGCTTCCCATTCTCCGTTTAGTTGTCGTATAACCAATAGTGAATCTCCGTACACTCGAAGCTTCTTATCTTCATATCACAAGATGCTTGAATTCTCATGGAACATGCTTCATATTCTGCCACATTATTTGTACAGTCAAATCATAGTTTTGCCGTGAATGGAATTTTTTTCCCTCAGGTGATATGAGGATTGCCCCAATTCCAAGTCCTACATCATTAGATGCACCATCAAATAACATTGTCGACAATTCTGGGTCTGCAGATTCTTCTTCATTTTTGAATATGACTGAAACACTCTCATCAGGGAAATCAAACTTCATAGGCTCATAATCTTGCATTGATTGATCTGCCAGATAATCAGCAAATGTGCTTCTTTTTTTACTTCCTCATGGCATAGACAATATCATATTCTGTGAGTAACATTTGCCATTTAGCAATCCGTCCAGAAAGTGGCGGCTTTTCTAAGATATACTTGATAGGGTCCATCTTTGAAATTAACCAAGTGGTGTGGTATAACATGTATTGTCTAAGTCGATGAGCAACCCAGGTCAATGCACAACACGTTTTCTCTAACATCGAATAATCAGCCTCATAATTTGTGCCTTTTGCTTAAATAGTATATTGCCTGTTGTTTCTTTCCAGAAGCGCCATGCTGACCAGGTATGCAGCCCATGGATTTTTCCTGTTACTGTAAGATACAAAATGAGTGGATGCCCCGGAGTTGGAGGAACAAGTATAGGCGGATTTTGCAAGTATTGCTTGATCTTCTCAAAAGAAATTTGACAATCATCATTCCATCCTTCTGTATCACTTTTGCGAAGAAGTTTAAAGATAGGTTCACAAGTTGCAGTTAGCTGCTAGATGAACCGGGCTATGTAATTTAATCTCCCCAAGAAACCTCTAACTTCCTTTTGAGTTTGAGGTGGCGGCATATCAATGATGGCTCGAACCTTGTCAGGATCAACTTTTATTCCTTCCTTACTCACGAAAAAACCAAGTAGTTTCCCTAAAGACGTTGTGAATGTACATTTTGTCGGGTTAAGCTTTAACTAGAACTTTCTCAACCGTCCAAATAGTTTTCGTAGAGTGACCGTATGATCTTCCCCTTGACGATATTTGACAATCATATCATCAACGTACTTGGATTTCTTTATGCATCATCATGAAACAATGTTACCATTGCCCCGTGGTAAGTCACCCCTGCATTCTTCAGACCAAATGGAATAATCTTATAACAAAATGTACCCCACAAAGTTATAAAAGTCATCTTTTCACGGTCTTCAGGAGCCATTTTGATTTGGTTATACCCTGAAAAACCATCCATGAAAGAGAAGGTTGGATGTCCAGCAGTATTATCTACTAAGACATTGATATGGGGTAATGGAAAATTACCCTTGGGGCTTGCCCGATTTAAGTCTCTATAATCGAAGCACACCCTTACTTTCCCATTTTCTTCAGCACTGTGACTATGTTAGCAACCCATTCAGGGTATTTTGCTACTTCTAGAAAGCCCGCATCTACTTGCTTTATAACTTCTTCTTTGATCTGTACCAGCATGTCAGGTTTTATTTTCCGTAACTTTTGTCGCACTGGTTTACTTTCGGGCATAAATGGTAAATGATGAACCACGATATCAGTGTCTAGACCTAGCATATCTTGGTAATACCATACAAAGACGTCAATATACTCTTTGAGTAAGTCAATTAATTCTCGGCGGCTTTGGCTTGTTATAGAAGTGCCGATTTAGACCTCTTTCGTCTCTCCCTCCAATCCCAAGTTTATCACCTTCGTTAACTCTTGATAAGGTTGAGTTATTTTATCATCCTCTTCTACCATTCTTAACATTGGAGACAGTTCAAAACTATCCTCGCCACTTTCATCTGACTCTACGCTAAGAATGAGATCGTTGAAGTAATTGCTTATGCTCTTATTTTTAAAATCACCGTTCTCAAACCTGAATTAGATTATTGGATGACAGGAAGCGAGAAAAGAAAATAAACAATGCATGAGTATAAACATCATTTAGATATGGGAAAAAAATAGACATAAAAGGAAGAATAAAAAGAACTGGAATTGTATTTATCATTAACAGAAGGAAACGAAACAAATTTTTAGACTTTAATTCAAAGAGATGACATGAAACATATGAAAAATAGGCCTATAACAACGAAATTCCTAAGACCTTGGGCATAAATATTAGAATTTTGGCATCATTACTCTTGAAAATTCTTAAGAAGCACTGGTAGCTCGGTGACATCCCAGTTGCTAAGCTCATGATCTGAATGTATCGCGAAATAAAGTCTTCTGTATTTGCACCTGATGATTTTTCCAAGATTGCGGATATTGAAAGCTTGGTGATATCTTCCTCAAGGTTGTATTGCTCTATTGTAACTGGCTCTTTGAATGAAATCCCCCCACTTCTGAAGGATTCAGAAATATGAGGTATGATTGTTATTTCCACATTGAATTCCTTATTTTCAAGCCTAGCAATCCTCTTTTTTTTCTTTTGAACTTCCACTATCTCTCTATCAGCCTTGGTTGGTCTATATCCAAGTCAAAACATTTGCTCATTCTTGTCCAGTCGATTAACTTATTTATGCCTTGATGCTCACTCCCGAGTCCCTTACCTGGCTGGTATCCCCCTTTTATCATCAACTTTGCAATCATCTGAGATGCTTTTGATAGGTTTGGCGTTGGAGAGGGTTTCCCCTAGCAACAAACGTGGTGTTCGCAATCTCAAATGATCGAAATGAGCACTCCAATGCTTCTTCTTCCGCCTTGACATATTGCATGGTGGCTGGCTTGGATACCAATAAATCTTCTTCCCCATACATACAAATGAGTTTATGATCCATTATGAATTTCAGCTTCTGATGTAAGGAAGACGGTACCGCCCCAGCAGAGTGAATCCATGGTCGACCCAAAAGGAAATTGTATGCTGGATCTATGTCTATCACTTGGAAAACAATATTGAATATGCGTGGTCCGATTTGAATTGGTATCTCTATGTCTCCTATTACTTCTCTTCCGGTACCGTCGAATGCTCTTACTATCATCATGCTCGGCCGCATATGTGTCGCGTCCACAGGGAGCTTGGCTAGTGTGGATCTTGGCATTACATTTAGAGATGAGCTGTTATCAATAAATATTTTTGCAACAATATAATCCCTACATTTTACGGATATATGTAGAGCTCTGGTGTTCCCAGTACCATCGGTCGGGATTTCATCAACTGTGAAAGTGATAAAATTCGGTGCGATAATATTTCCCACAATTCCATTCAACTTCTCCACCGTAATGTCATGACAGACATATGCTTGATTCAAAACTTTCAACAATGCTTGGCAGTGTGGTTGAGAATTAAGAAAAAGTGATAGTAAGGATATGCGAGCAGGTAAGCGATTGAGTTGCTCTATCACCTTATACTCACTTTGTTTAATAAGTTTTAGAAATTCACATACTTTTTCTTCAGATACTGGTTTTTCTTTCTCCATACCTTTCGTTATGTCTGGATCCATCACTTGGCCGCCATGCATTTCTCCTTGAAACTTATGACCATTATAGCCTTCTCTGGTTTTCCCTTTCCTTTGCCTTTCAAACTCATCGCTTTTATCCATTTTAAAAATTTCTGGTGTGTAGCATCTGCCACTTCTCGTCATCCCACCTACTCCAGAATATATTTTTTATGGGAAGATCGAGGTTGGACGGATTTAGCGCTTGAGTTTTGTTGTTACCACATGCAATAACCTCATATCCGTATTTTCATGGTACTTCTCTTGAATCTTTGTAAGCAAATGCACCCGGTATTTGGATGGTGATGGGCGTCGGAGCATAAGATGCAGTGGCGCGAGTTGTCTTTTCCTCATAATGTATTGTGAGAGATTTTGGGATATAAGATGACATTCCGACATTCACTTCACATGATTCTTTAGTTATCATGAGGATTAAAGAGTTACCTTCTTGGTATTCCTTTTCTCCTTTATGACCTATGGTAAGTATCTTGGCATCCAACAACCTTTGCACTTCAATTTTAAAACCAGCACACTCCTCAATTGTATACCCAACCACCTTCTCATGAAACAAGAATCAAAGTCAGGTATATGCTTCTTAGAAAGACCTTCATCTTCTAAGCGTGTTGGGTAGATGTACCCCACTTTAGATAGAAGATGGAAAAGCATTTCCATTGATGTGCTCACATCTGCCACATCCTTATTTTCATATGAAAAATATTCCTCTATTGCATTTATGGCAGGATTCTCATGATTTGGTAGAGGGTTAGAGTTGATATCTGGGTTCCCATTAGCCTTTTTGAAACTCAACCATCCAGCTTTGACCAATGCTTGTACTCTACCCTTTAATACCGTGTAATTCTCTGTTGAATGTCCCATTTACCTAGGATGATAATCACATCGAGCAGTCAGATCATACCACCTGGGATATGGTGACTGAAGAGGTTCATAAGGAATCAACACCAATTGATTATTCCGTATCAATTATGGTAGGAGTTCCATATACGACATTGGGATTGGATCATATTGGACAAAGCGTTGATTGTTCCTATTTGCTTTAGAGGCTGATCAACCTGACCAACATTTTGTTGGTGAGCCGGTGGTATGAAATTAAGTCTTGGGTTATTTTGAAATGTTGATTGTTGAGAGTGATAATTATACGGAATTTGTGAGGTATTTGCCACATATGATGTCATAGACTTGGGTCATTCCCCATACTTTGAAAATCCTGATCCCGGGTTCACAGCTTGTGATGGGTACCCAGAATTGATCATCTGTACATCCCATTCTTTTCGCTTCAATGGAGGCCCTTTTTTTTTTACTGACAATGTATCTGATACGATTTCCAAAATTCTTCCATTCTTTATCCCATACTCAATCCTTTCACCGATCATTATGATGTCCGAGAAGTTGTTTGAAGCGTTTCCAATCATCTTGTCATAGAATGGAGGTCTTAAGATGTTAATAAACATTCCAGCCATCTCCTTGTCTGACAATGGGGGGTGTACCTGAGCAGCTAATTCCCTCCACCTTTGTGCATATTCTTTAAAGCCTTCTGTATGCTTTTTCTCCATCCTTTGTAAGTCCAAACGATCAGGGGCTATGTCTATGATGTACTTATATTGTCTTAAAAAAGCATATGCTAGATCTTTCCACCTCTGAATATATTGGTTATCCAATTGGATATACCAACGAGATGCGGCCCCCATCAGGCTATCTTGAAAGAAATGAATCAGCAGCTTATCATCATTTGCACAAGCAGCCATTTTTCTGCAGTACATAATAAGGTGACTTCTGGGGCACGTACTACCATAATATTTTTCAAACTCAGGTGGTTTGAATTTATGTGGGATGTTCACATCACGGACCAAACATAATTGGGTGGCATCAATGGTACCGTATACATCAGATCCTTTAATAGCATGTAATCTCTCCTCTAGAAAGTCCAATTTGTCTTTCGCTTGTGGGTTGTCACTTGGCTTGGTAATAGGCTTCTGCATCTTTGGGTCATCAACATCGGTTATGATGATTGGCTCATTAGCGATTTCACCTTGTGGAGTGAAAGCTTGGTTGTGACCACATGCCATTACGGATGGGTTGTACCCAGTTTTCCCTGTTTGCATCATTTCCTGAACATTTGGAAATGGATGGTGCTGGATATTTATTGGTGGTAAAGCATGATGAAACTTGTCAACCTGACGATGTTGATAGGTTGGAGTGAAACCAGGAGGGTAAGGTGGAGTATCGTTTGACAGTTGATTTTGTGATGATTGAGCCCCTTGCGGATTTTCAAAATAGGAATTTCCCTTACTTGCGGCGAGGAGTACGAGGACTCTAGCCATTTGCTCTTTTAGCTCTCTAATCTCTTCCTTCATTTCCTCTCGCGATTGCTCTCTTTCTTACTCACCCATGACCCTAACTTGAGCTTGAGTTTGATAGGGATATCGAAGTTGTCGGGCTATCTTTGGAAAATTTTCTTAAAATAAATAAAAATAAAGTAATAAGATGTAGATTTTTGCTAATAAAAAGAAGAAATAATGAGAGTAAATTTATGCATGAGAAATGATACTGCGCAAAGTGAAAGTTTTGAAGTAATCAATTTCATTCAATTAGTAGAGCCATCCACTACATTTGAGTATGTAGAAGTCAATTATATTACTTCAAAATATGAGTTCATACAAAATGACCAAAATGACCCAAATCCCGGTTGACTTCTTCCAAAAACTTAGACAAGTTCTCCCCATTAGGATGGATGGACAAGACATTTCTCTTAAAAAATAAAGCTTGTTCCGCCAAATTGCCCGCTCTCACAGCCATGCATTTAAGCCATTCCACAGCGTGCCCAGATCGTTGTCGAATCGAGTTGTATTCTTGTTGTAGCAACTGATAATCATATCTCAGTATATCAACATTAGCATCATTGTTTCTTGCCAACTACTCTGCCACGTTCTGATAAGCTCTAAATTGGTGCTCAAGGCTTGCGATGACTTTCAATAATTCTTCAGAATCATTTGTTGAGTCAGTCTTCTTAACTTTCTGATTCTCTAAATCAACTTACAAATTATCAGCGATTCGTCGTAATGCGTCATATTGCTCTTCTAACTCGACGATGTACGCATTATTCTTATCAACAGTTCCCTTCACCTCTTTTAGAATTTCTCATACCAGTTTATTTTTCCTCTCTAACTTCATGATTTGATCCTCTTGTTCGTAGATTACCCCTTGCAAGTTCTCATTGTCTTCCACCATCTTTCTAAATTTTGTTGCTCAATTGGCGAGTGTCAGTTCCCAACTCTGAGTTTTTCGCTTCAGATATGCCCGGTCCTCAACCCTATTTCTCAGCTCTTTGAGTCGTTCTTTAGCTTCGATTCTATGTTTGTCAGACAAATTCACCTCAAATGCTAGTCATCTGTTTTCTTTCAAGAGGGCTAAAACTTTTTGACGCTCCTCATATAACTCATCTAGCTCCTCTTTTTTAGCAATCTTTTGATAAACTTCCAGTGATTTGGCTGATGGTACATCCTCAATTGGTAACGCAATAATTACTTTGTTTCTACTCTCAAGCCATGCTTCATACTCCTTTGTGCAGTTCATGCGATTCATCTCATTTCGCATCCTTCATGTTATTTTCCAAGTTCCAATCAGCTGCTGCAGTTTTTGTTCAATTTCTTGAGAATCGTAACTAACTTCAATATCCTTCAATGCATGCGTGGTGGGGACAAACTGTCTCATGTATAATTGACGGAGTGCCATTAGCAGAGCATAACTAGTATAACCCCATGGTCCCGGGAGCGGAACCCATTGAAAATCACCACATCTGTAGATCATTGGTGTTAACGGCATCCAATAGCTTTCCGAATAACATCCTCATCTTTCATGGATAGGTATGAGAGCCAAGCCCCTTTTGTGGGAAACTACGGATTCCATTTAGCCATTCCAAATTCTGGAATAGGGATCCTCATCTTCATCCATGAACTTAAGAACTTAACTTGAGGATATTTGAAATCTAGCGGACATCTTAGATGGCTGAGAATCCAAATACACAAAAGAGTTGAAGAACTGATGAACTTTCATTTTCCAGACACTCGGATGTGATTCAAAGAACGGATAGTCTCAGCGAGAATTGAGATAATAGGGTTAACACCATGTTCGACTTGAAGGAACATTTTTATCATTTTATCATCCATATAACCTTGGATCTTTGGAAATAACACGATGCCATAAATACACAGAGCATAAAAAGTCATGCCCTTATCCTCCTTCAAGAAATTTTTGGTGAGATCTAAGAGGTAATCCAACGGCACACACTCATTTTCTCCTTTAATTTTCAACCTTTTCTCAATCTCAGACGCATGGACAGTACCCAAGAGCTTAGACAAAGCTATATTCAACGTGAGCTTTTTGTCATAGTTATAACTTTGTCTGCATTTTACAACGGGACATTTAGTAGTGCTTGATGTTCTTCAATTGTGAGAGTAAGATCGATTATTCTGAAGGTGAAACATCTATAATGAGGGTCCCAGAAATGCATTAAAGCTTCAAGGAAGGGAACGTTGACTACAATATACAACAGATAAGCTATGTGATCATATTTTTTGACAAACAAACTTTTCTGCTCTGGTGAAAAATCTTCCCATATCTTAGTGATTGATGGTAGAAAAACGTCTTCCTTTTTCAGACAATATCCTTTATGTTTCTGCGATTCCTCTGACCATTGGGCTACTGTAACTTGATCTTCTATCACACTCGAAGTGGAAGTCATGGTCTCTAAAATATGAATGAATTGAATACTTCATTACAATCCCATTACGCTGCATGATGCATGCATGCAAAATAGAAAGATGAAGTTAGAGGCGAAACAATGAAGAGAAGACATGTTTAAGTGACACAAGACATATATACATGCACAAAATTAATCATGATTTCAGCAGAAATCTAACGTTGGTCATGAGGTGGGCTCTAAAAACATAATACATGTGTGGTTGGGCTCTAAAAATCTCTTAATAGGCTCCCAAGTTGTCCACATTGTTATATGAATATAGTAATAGGGGCCCCCAGGTGATATCATGAGAAAATGTACAAGACATTTAAGCTACCTTAAGAAAAAGAATGGAAGAAGATGAAAATAATAGAAGTGTAGAATCTCTCTCTCTCTAAAATCACCTCTCTTTCTCACCCCAATCCCTCTTTTTCTCACTCTAAAAAAATGACTTCCTTTTCTCACACTCCAAAGAGACCCCCCTTAAGTGAAGACCTCGCCCAAATTTTTAAGTAAAATTAGGGTTTGTCTTTTTTACTTTAAGTCTTTTTTAATCACTTTTTACTTTTTAGTCATTGGACACTTTTCTTATTTTAGTATTGGACTAGTTTTCAAATTATACATATAGTCTTAGACTATTATATGAGCCAGAATACAAAGTATGTATATTTAATATATTAGACCAGATAAAATACGGTATCTACAAGGTACAAATGAAATGGTACGAAACCTTAGCCCTTGGCTTTAGAGTAGTCATGACACAAGTCTTCGCTCCCTCAGCCTATTCACTGCGCCACTTTGGGCTTGGCATAGTCAACTCGCTCAACCTACCATCGCTCAACCTACCATACATTGCATCTTCAGTGATGTTAGATGTCATAGCACTGTATTCATCCTCTACAGCTTCTAGTTCAAAAATGGCATTTAAAGATGTAGTTATTATAGCTATTGGTCATCGTAGCGCGTGCGCGGCGGAAGTGGGTGGTGCATGGCCATTAAAAATTAAACTTTTAATAAAAAACAAATATTTTAATTAAACAAAACTTGCACAACGCCACAATAACCAAATAAAAACTTATTAATGAAAACTCTATGCAATTAGTTAGGATCTATTATATATTCATATATTAAATCTACAACAAACAAGGTTAGAAATCATATATCTCTTGTAGTTTTAACAATCGCCCTTACAAAACCGATCAATCCTCCATCCCATGAAACCGTTCTAACAATCAATACACTGCGAGATCCATACCAAGATATTTCAAGTTAATCCTCAAAGCACTAGGACGTGTGTGAACACATATAATATTACACACTTTTTTTTATCTCTAGATGTTCTCAACACATGAGATCTAGAGATTTACTAAGAAATATTTGATTAACTATTAATCATAGAGAAAAACCACTGTGAGCAATTGTGTTCACAACTTAATTCTCTGATTGATCAACTCATTCATCAACTGAGGCCATTCGAATAAAATCTCTATCTTATTCTAGATAATGGTGTATCAGATATTTAGGGATAATTAAAAATTAAAAATAATATTTAATTTTAAATTATCCAATACAGTGGGACCCACTGTATAATGGTACACAATTGTAGTGCCACATGGCACCGCAGTATGTCGTGAGGCAACACAGTGTCTCAGGGCACCACTGTAGTGCCATGTAGCACTATAGTGTTGTACATCACTAGTGTAGTGCCATGTGGCATTACAATAGGCCATGTCAATCTCTGATACCCAATCGGTGATTGACACGTGATAATTATTATAAATCAAATAAATATCTAGATATCAGTTAATTCAAAATTAACATATCTCATTACTGTTCTCAGCTAAATTATCTGTTATTTTAAAAATAATAAATTTAGTTCATCCAAAATATTATCTAAAAAGTACATTTATATATATATATATATATATAAATAATTTAATTTTAAAAATTAGATATTCTGTCTCACTTATGGATAATTTAAAAAAATGATAACAATGTATATATATTTATTTTAAAAATTACATTTCTAAATATAAATAATTGAATTTATTAATAATTATTTAATTAATCACACATAATTATCTCATAATTTTGTACTTGCCCTAGAATAAAAATTCCTCTATAAGTCAGTCATTTTCTCATGTCCTAAAATATTCACACCATAGACTTCGTAATATATATGTGACTTGGGGACTATGGACCTATAATCCTAAGCTCCAATAAACTAGATTATTAATTAAAATCTTTAATTAAATAATCTTATTTATTAGTTCTATTATTACTCCACTATAAAGATATTAATTCACATCGGTCCAGTCATATATAATCTCATTATATAATGTCCATTCACTAAGATGTCTATCCACATCAATGATCCGAATCTAGGTCACACCCATTCATAATGCTTAGTGAACCATACTAGCAATCATTCATTATAGATTCCATACTTTAATATATTGCTGATAATTTTATTCATTATCTATGATCTTAATTCTCTCGTACTAATATAAGATCATAGTCTTATTAATGAATATGGTGTTTTCATATATTTATATAAATTATTCAATAATAATTTAAAAGAACAATTATAAGAAAAATATAATCGTCATTTAATTTCATATAAACAAGTCAATACACATGCTTTGAGTGCATAACCCCCAACAATCTCCCACTTGCCGAAAAGCAACTATGGCATCTCTCTTAATCGCATGTTGCGCATGTGACCCTCAAATGACTTCGCAAGAAGTGTCTTTGTAGAAGGATCAACCAGGTTCTGTTCTGACGTTATCTTCATAATAGTCACATCTCCTCGATGCACGATCTCTCTTATAAGATGATATTTCTCTCTATGTGCTTGCCCTTTTTATGACTCCTCGGTTCCTTGGAATTTGCTACCGCTCCACTGTTGTCACAGTACAAGATCAGTGACTTGTCCGTATCCGGAACTACTTCCAAATCAGTATAGAACTTTCTGAGCCATAACGCTTCTTTCACAACTTCCCAAGTCGCTATATATTTGGCTTCCATAGTGGAATCTGTAATGCTGGATTGTTTAGTACTTCTCCAGACTACAGCTCCTCCACTTAGGGTTAATACTGATCCAGACATCGACTCTTGACTATCGCCATCATATTGAAAATCAAAATCAGTATATCTAGTGGGGTTCAGGTGTCCACCTGAATAAACAAGCATATAGTTTTTCGTTCTCCTAAGATACTTAAGAATGTGCTTTACTTTACTGCAATCTAGTGTTCTAAACTTGGATTCAATTGATAATAACTGACAATTCCCACTACTTAACAGATGTCCGGTCTCATACATAACATGGCATACATGAGACTTCCAACTGCTGAAGTATAAGTAACCTTTCTCATATCCTCTTCCTCCTGATGTGTCATAGGACATTGTTCTTGGAGGGACAATTTCATGTTTGGTCGATAGTTGACCTTTCTTAGAATTCTCCATAGAGAATTTCTCCATCACCTTATTAATATAAGATGCCTGAAATAGTTCCAAGAGCTTGTTCTTTCTATCTCTTAGGATTTGGATTCTTAGAATATTGCTCACCTCTCCTAAATCTTTCATTTAGAATTTCTCAGTTAATCACTTCTTTACCTTTGACAAAGTTTCCACATCATTCCCAATGAGTAGAATATCGTCAACATGACAAAAATAAGAAAACCATTATCTTATGTTTGATGTATTTAAAAATACTAGCTTCGTCAACATTTTGCTCGAAGCCATAAGACTTCATAATCTCATCAAAGGTAAGATTTCAAGATCTAGATGCTTGCTTTAATTTATAAATAGATTTAAGCAACCTGCATACTTTCTGATCTTGCCCCTTTTGTACGAACCCTTATGGCTGCATCATATAGATGCTTTATTTAAGAGAGCCATTTAGAAAAGCTGTCTCGACGTCCATTTTCCATATCTCATAGTCAAAACTAATGGCTATGGACAAGATGATATGAATGGATTTGAGCATGGCCACATGGGAGAATGTCTTTTCATAATCGACTCCTTCCATTTGTGTATAGCCCATGGCTACTTACCGTGTCTTGAAAGTCTCTACTTTCCCATCTGCACCTCTTTTCTTCTTGAAGATCCATTTACATCCAATGAGCCTGACATCTTAGGTGGATCTACAAGTTTCCAGACGGAATTCGAATACATAGATTCCATTTCCTGGTTCATGGCATCTTGTCATTTCTCCTTTTCAGGATCATCCATTGCTTCTTCATACAATAATGGATTGTCCTTATCAATGTCTGACACTAGGACATGTTCTTCTAATTCGTAGCGAACTGATTATCTCACAACCCTCCTACTATGACGTTGCACTGAGGTTTCCTTTGCACGATCTGTGGTTTCTCTGATTTGTCATTTATCAGTAAAAATTGAAGGTGGTCTAATCTCATCAGTCGTTAATTCCTCGAGAACTACTTTACTACGAGGTTTGTAGTTTTGCATATAGTCATGCTCAAGGAAGATTGCATTTATCGATATAAACACATTTTGATCTTTGTGACTATAAAAGTACCTACCTCTAATCTCTAGAGCATAACCTACGAATATATGTACCTTAGACTTTGAGTCTAACTATCAGGTCTTGAGTCTAAGAACGTGAGCTGGACACCCGATATACAAAAATGACGCAAACTAGGTTTGAAGCCATTCCATAACTCTGAAGGCGTCTTGCTTACAGACTTAGGAGCACTACATTCAAAATATAAATTACCGTGTGTAGTGCATATCCCCAAAATGTAAGTGACAGTGATGAGTAGTTTAACAACGACCTAACCATATCTAATAAGGTTCAGTTTCTCCTTTCTGCAACACTATTTTGTTGTGGTGTTCCAGGTGCTGCGAGTTGGGATAGGAATACACACTGCAGCAAATAATCATTATATTCTAAATCCAAGTACTCACCGCCTCAATTAGATCGATGGATTTTCAATGATTTACCTAATTACCTTTCAGCTTCAGCTTTAATGTCTTTAAACTTTCTAAAAATTTCAGACATTATATGCATTAGGTAAGTATAACCATATCTGGAGTAATCGTCAATAAAAATGATGAAGTACTTATACCCACCTATAGTTTGTACAATAATCGATCCACATACATCACTATGTACTAGTTCAAGTGGTTCCTTGGCACTTTAGCCATTTCCTATGAAAAATCTCTTGGTCATTTTACCCTCTAGACAAGATTTACAAATAAAAAGAGTTTCAACTTTTAGTTCTCTCAAAGCACCATGCTTTGTTAACCTATTTGACCTATCTAGATTAATATGTCCCAACCTAAGATGTCATAAATATGTGTTATCATCATGAGAAACTCTTTGTCGTTTGTTATTTTAGGTTTTGCTACTTTAAAATATTTAGAATTATTTATAGCGCGTTCAGTCGGTTTAAGCATATATAGTCTGTTTATAATTTTAGCATGAAAGATATCGAATTCATTCTTAAAAATAATAAACTTTTTATTAATGAAAGAAACTTCGAATAACTGTTCTTGTAAAAATGAAAGAGAAATCAAATTCCTCCAAAAACCAGGTATATAATAATCATCGTTCAAAACTAAGAAATTATATCCAAAAAGTAAACGGACTATCCTTAATACTTTAGCTGGCACGAGCGCACCAATGCCAACTCTCGTAATGACCTCACCATCAGCCAACTCCCTTGACGAATCAAGCATCTGCAAATAAGAACATACATGGTTAATGGCTCCTGAATCAAGTATTCCAGGATGACAAATCATATTCCACTAAACAAGTTTCAAGAACAAGTAAATCATATTTACCATTCTTTTTCAGCTCGGAGAGATACATGTTACAATTTCTCTTCCAATGACCTTCAACCCCACAGTGGAAACATTTCCCCTTGGGCTTGTTGTCTTTATTGTTCTTCTTGGCTTTCAGTGATGTCTTGGCTTTCTTCCTTTTCTTCTTCTTACATTTACCCTTTCCATTGATCTTCTTCCTCTTGTTACTTTTAACTATGGAAGAAGGCTTTTGCTCGACAACATTCACCTCGCCCCCTTTGGTGATTCTAAGGTTAAGTGACTCAAAACTCTGTAGTTTATTCAACAATTGGGTCATGTTGAATTGTAACTCGTGCATTATGTTGATCATGTTCAAAACATGTTGACCCACAGAAGTACCATTTCTCATCTTAGTTTTCATATAGCTCCAAGTGGTCTCATGACGATTATGATCAGACTACTGCCCGAACATAGCCTGTAAAGATTCCATAATCTCATAGGCAGTCTCCATGCTTTCATGCTTGGTTTTCAGAACATCATTCATGCTCACAAGCATGTAGCATTTCACCTTGTTGTTTGATTTGATCAAAGCATCATATTTGTCCCTAACATTCTTAGGGGCATTAGGAGCGGGCTTCTAAGGACATTTCTCAGTAAGAACGAACTTATAGTTATCACAAATCAACATTAAGTTCATATTTAATTTTCAACGTATGAAATTATCACCATTCAATTTCTCAAGAGCGAGTAAGGCAGTAACCGAGTTGCTAATGGTATACATAATAATGATAACTGAAATTTAAGACATACAAGATTCAATATAATTGATAAATATCTAGAATCCAAAAAGTAAACGTTATACATGAACGTATCATAATAAACACATAAATTAAACATTTACTAATCACGATAAAACAACCCAACGATTAATGTGCTGTCTTAGGGTCAGTCAGATTAACCTCAAACTATTTATGAAACATTCTCATCCTTATTAATTAAAACATAAAATATCTCATATTTTCTCTTTTAACAATAAGGTATCGCTTGTTCGGTCAAGTCACAACTATCCACATGAATGATTAATTGTGACTTTGTGAGTGTAACCCATCATTTCAGATTTCAACCTTGGTATTGGTACAACTCGAAACCTTCTTTAGGGGGATGAAAACAAAGCCATCTCGAGGCCCTTACTGCGTCTCACGATGTTGTACTAATGATGGAGACCATAGGTTACATTGACATATCAACCTTCTCCCACTCAGTATTTTTAGATTATGTGTTTCTATTTTTAACAATCAATTAATTCAAAATTAATCATTGGTTAAAATAATAACCCTATAAATATTTAATAATCAGTTATACTAATCTCATTAGTCTAAGTTCATTTTACCTTCTAACGTGCCTAATTCATAATTAGGTGAACTTAGATTAACTAATTAATTATATTCATGAAACTTTAATAAAACTCTTTTATGAAAGTCAGTTATCTTAAAGATTACTATAGCCCTTAGTATGGTGTGATTACCAAGTTTTAACTAATTAAAACCTAGTAGTTTACATGCTATTGATTTCATAAAATCATACATATAAACATATTAGGACAATCCAAATAAATCATGTTCCTACTGATGAGATGCATGATCAAATAAAACTGTGTGAGATTTTCATGTATGGCATGTGATACACTAATGCATGGATAAATTATCAAACATAACAATTAAAATAATTATTTAATAATTAAATAAAATAATATTTTTCTTAATTAATCTCCAAGCTATGAACAAAATCCCTTTTAATTATGAAAACCTATTTTTCTTAATTAAAATTGATTTCTATAATTATCTTTTTAAAAATAGTTGACTTTGATTTAGTCAAATAAATAGTTGATTTGATTTAGTCAAACTTGGGTCAAACCTAATCAACCTATTAATTTCTAATTTTTATAAAATTAAAAATTAAAAAATAATTTTAAAATTATATTAATTTCAAAATATAAAAGGATAATTGATAGATTTAGGGTTATAATCAAAATCTACAATGATAGAGTTGGTTGGTACCAGGGTTTGTGCGAAACTTCTCTAAGTATGACAACAGCTGCCACCGACCACCACCCACCACCGGATCTACCTCCATCGGCCACTGTCGATCTTCGATTTTCTGGCGACATCGTCAGAATAGTAAATTCCAGTGACATTGCCAGTAACCATTAAACGGCAGCGCCAGCGAAGGAAATCCAATTTCCAGTGTCGGCCCCAGAATTCTAAGAGCATTCCTATATCTTTTCTTTTCCTCCATCCTTCGTCTCGTGCGTTCTTCATCTTCAAGCGATCAGAATAATTATAATAAATATTCAAAATAAAATTACAAAAATTATTACGCTTCAAAATGGCTTACACTAGATCTAAGGAAAAAAAATAAAGAACAAAGCCTAACCCAATAATCATCATACAATCAACGATCCATTATTTTCCATACATTCAAAAAACATAACCATCCATTTATTCATACATATCTCATATTATGTGAATAATGCAAGAAAACTCACACATCATTTAACATATAACTATATAAAAACTGCTCTAATACCTCTTGTTGGTCATCGCGGTGGAAGCGTATGGCGCGTGACCATTTAAAAATTAAATTTTTAATAAAAAATGAACCTTTTAATTAAACAAAACCTACGCAACGTCATGATAACCAAATAAAAACTTTTTATTGAAAACTCTTTTCAATAAGTCAAGATCTATTATATATTTATATATTAAATCTACAACATACAATGTTTGGAATCATATACCTATTATAGTCTTAATCAAGCATCTTTGAAAACTGATCGATCCTCCGTCCCACAAAACCGTTCCAACGATCAGTAAACTGCGACATTCACACCAAGATCTTTCAAGTCAATCCTCAATGCACTTGGACGTGTGTGGGCACGTAGAATATTACAATACACTTTTTCTGTTTCTAGATATTCTCAACACATGAGATCTAGAGATTTACTGACAAGGAATTTTGTGAGACGATTCTCTAAAAGAACACGATCATTATTCTTTTAAAAATTTGATTAACTATTAATCATAGAGAAAAATAACTCTGAGCAATTGTGTTCACAACTCAATTCTCTGATTGATCAACTGATGATCTGATCAACTCGTTCATCAACTGAGGTCATTCGAATAAAATCTATGTCTTATTCTAGATAATGGCGTATAAGATATTTAAGGATAATTAAATATTAAAAGTAATATTTCGTTTCAAATTACCCAATACAGTTGGACCCACTGTATAATAGTGCACAACTATAGTGCCTCATGACACCACCGCAATGCCATGTGACACTACATTGTTGCACCCCCACCAGTTTAATATCACGTGGCACTACAATAGTCCACGTCAATCTCTGATACCTAATGGATGATTGACATGTGGCAATCACTGTAAATTAAATTTTTTTTATCGGATAAATATTTAGTTTTTCGTTAATTCAATATTAATATATCTGATTTATTATAATCCTAAGCTCGAATAAACCATATTATTAATTAAACTCTTGAATTAAATAATCTTATTTATTAATTTCATTACAACTCCACTATAAATATGGAATTGAACTCTTAGTGATTATAGAATTTATTTACCGAGTATTCTCATGTAATCCATTGATATACTCAATTCAAGTAGTTTTGTCCTCTAATTATTGGTTTGTAAATTAGAACTGGTCAAAATTACCATTTTACCCATCTAATTACCTCTTGATCCTTAAGTACTATTAATCCACTAGTGCATGGCTAATTTATAATCTCATTATAAACTTGAGCTCAATAACCATTCAGTTCTAGAATTAACACTTAACGGAACCAATATAAAATCTGTTAGGAAAGCTTGGATTCCAAATCTTGTAAGATCTAGTTCCTAACCATCCATATTACTAAATATCCAAAACAAAAGTCATTAGCCTGTTTTACAAATAAACTTTAACGAGTGAATCAAAAGATGCAATATACATGACTACTCAGGATTCAGACTGATCTACATATGATCATCAAATTGATGTATATTAAAATTTTATGATAAACGACACGTTGATAAAATATTAATTCACATCAGTCCAGTTATGTTCACTAAGATGTCTATCCACATCAATGATCCGGATCTAGATCACACATATTCATAATGCTTAGTAAACCGTACCAGCAAACATTCATTAAAGATTCCATACTTTAATATGTCGCTGACAATTTTATTCATTATCTATGACTTAATCCTCTCGTACTAATACAAGATCATAGTCTCATTAATGAATATGAAATTTTCATATAATTATATAAATTATTCAACAATAATTTAAAAGAAAAATTATAAGAAAAATATAATCCTCATTAAATTTTATATCAAAAAGTCAATACTCATGTTTTGAGGGCATAACCCCCAACAATAGAAACCTGCTCATCTCTCATACTTACCACAACCTCCTTGGGATTATAGTTAGTGTAGAATTCTTTTACCAGTGGCACTATGATTGTGTCATAGTGGCAGCACATCATCTCCCATTGCACACCTTTATGACATTTGTGAAAGATTTAGGTAGACCCAGAGAGGGTATCATCTCCAACAAGAATCATTTTTCTTCATGACATTTTCTTACTTGAATATCCTCTTTGTATTTCTGTTCTGCTTCATCACTGATAAAATTTTTAGTGACTGAGAACTTCTTTACCATAGCCTTCATTCTGGTTTTCCCGATTTCGAAGAGGAGTCAATTTTCAAAGAAAGGAAGTATGGGGCTTGAAAGATGCAAGGGGAAACAGGGGTTGCTTCGATGTTAAGAAGAAAGCTTTTTGAATTCATTGGGTTGTGTAGGAAATGGGAAAGACTCTTTACATTTTTAAAGGCACGTGTCCTGACCTTCCTCAACTGCTCGATCTTACAGAAACTAATCGAAGGATAATTCTATTGTAGATAATTTGAGGGGGGGGGGATTCAAAATTTTTTGGGGTTTCTATTTATTGGGTGATTTTTTACGTATTTGAGGAGATGTTTTGCTAAGTTGGTAATTAAGATGATGTGGGCCCTATTTGCTGCTTGTACCTTCACAATCATTCGTTCAAAGCTTTATACGGGTGGGATTTTATACTAATAATGAACATTCATCTAAAATATCATATCCTAAAATGAATGATTCTACCTTTATGAATAATTTTTTTACTTGAAAAGGGAGATATTAGTACTTAACATATAATAAAGAAAATATACAACCTAATAGGCACTAGTTTAACCTAAATAAGCAATAAAATCATGAAAATAAAATAAAATTGAAATGAATTAAAAACAGGAATTAAAAATCCCATTGGGCTGCCTTCCAAAAGCGCTTGAACTATAGTCCTCAGTCTGACTTGGGTCTTAAGCAACACGGAACAACGAATTTGATTGGGGCCTTCACATGATCAACCTCATTCTCCTAATATTGTTCAAACTCTTTGGCCATTCACTTTAAAATCCTTGCCAGTTTTGTCATCAACCAAATCTACTTCTCTATAGGGATAAACCTTGATCAATTTGAAAGGGCCATACCATTTGGACTTCAATTTTCCAAGGAAAAGCTTCAGTCTTGAGTTGAATAGTAGGACTTGCCCACCTGGCTTCAACTCTCTACTCATAATTCTTTTGTCATGCCATCTCTTTGTTTTCTCTTTTTAAAGCTCTGCATTCTCATAAGAGAATATTCTGAATTCTTAAAGATCATTCAACTACAATGCCCTTTGATTTCCAACAGCTTGCAAATCCAAATTCAGCTTCTTGGTGGCCTAAAATGCCTTATGATGTAGCTATGGAGGCAAGTGGTTGGCTTTACCAAAGACCAACCTATAGGGGAACATCCCCAAAGGTGTCTTGAATGTAGTTCTGTAAGCCCATAAAGCATCATCCAACCTAATTGATCAGTCCTTTCTACTAGGGGTTACCACTTTCTCTGAAATTCTTTTTATCTCCCTGTTTGAGAGTTCCACTTTGCCATTGGTTTGGGGATGATATGTTGTAGCATTCTTGTGCTTTACCCCATATTTGGCCAACAGTCCTTGAAACAGCTTATTGCAGAAGTGAGTCCCCTCATCACTACTGACATCATTGGTTAGCAAAAATGTAGCTTCAACCCACTTTGATATATAATCCACTGCTACAAGTATGTAAAGATTTTCAAAAGATGGTGGAAATGGGCCCATGAAATCTATTCCCCACACATCAAAGAGCTCAACCTCCATGATCTTAGTTAGAGGCATTTCTTGCTTATGAAAAATGTTGCATGTCCTCTGGCATCTGTCACACCCCTTTCCTACATCATGTGCATCTCTGAAAAATGTTATGTAGAAGTACCCAGATTACAATACCTTGGCAGCTGTTCTCAAGCCTCCAAAGTGTCCTCCATAGGGAAAGGAATGGCATTGCTGCAGTATTCCTTACATTTCTCCCTCTGGCACACATGTCCTATAGATTTGATTCGAGCCTTGATTGTATAGGAATGGATCATTCCAATAGTACAATTATAATTGTTGAAAGAATCTCTTCAGTCCTTATGAATTTAGATCTGGGGGCATAACACCACTGGCAAGATAATTGGCTATGTCCGCAAACCAGGGATCTTTAGTTGTTGCCACTGTAAGTAGTTGTTCATAAGGAAAATCTCTACTATAGCAGAGTTTGTTACTGCATTGCCTTTTGATTCTAGCCTAGATAAGTGGTCTGCTACCTGATTCTCAGTTCCCTTTTGTCTTTGATTTCTAAATCAAACTCTTGAAGAAGTAATATACACCTGATGAAATGGGGCTTGGAATCCTTCTTAGAAATCAAATATTTAATAGTTGAGTGATTAGTGAAAACTACAGTGGTTGTGTAATTTAGTTGAGCATTAGACAATGTTATACTTGCATAATAAATTGAATGAAAAATCTTACATCTCCTTTTTCCAAGCACTGCCCCAACTACATAATCACTAGCAACACACATGAGTTCAAAAGGTAGCACCCAGTTAGGAGCTACTATAATAGGTGTTGTGGTTAAAGCTTTTTTCAATTCCAGAAAAGTACTCATACATTCAACAGAGAAATCAAAATTTTTATTTTGCTCTAGCAACATGCACAAAGGTTTGGAAATTTTTGAAAAATCCTTTATGGACTTTTTATAAAAACTAGCATGACTTAAAAAGATTTTGATTCCCTTAACTGAATTAGGTGGGGGTAATTTTTCAATAACTTCAATTTTAGCTTTATCAACTTCTATTCCTTTTTATGAGACTCTATTATCTAAGACTATCCCCTCTTGAACCATAAAGCGACATTTTTCCCAATTTAATACAAAATTGGTTTCCTCACATCATTCCAAGACTTTTTCTAAGTTAGACAGTCATGCTAGATATGACTTGCAAAAAATAGTGAAATCATTCATAAATACCTCTAGTGTCTGCTCTACCATGCAGTGAAGATGGCCATCATGTATCTCTGAAATGTTACTAGAGCATTGCATAATCCGAATGGCATTCCTCTGAAGGTAAATGTGACATAAGGACTTATAAAGGTTGTATTTTCTTAATCTTCAAGAGCTATTGCAATCTGGTTGTAGCTACCCATCCAGAAAATAATAGTACTCATTTCCAGCTAACCTATCCGGCATTTGGTCAATAAAAGGTAGGGGGAAATGGTCATTTCTAGTTTCCTTGTTCAGCTTACGGTAGTCAATCCATACCTTCCATCTAGTGACTTTTCTAGTGGGAATCAACTCATTATGCTCATTTACTACAACACTGATTCCTCTTTCTTTGGTACACACTGAGCCCATGCATTGTCAGATATTGGGTAAATGATACCTGCATCCATCCATTTTATGATCTCTTTCTTGACTACCTCATTCATGATGGGGTATAGTCTCTTTTGTTGCTCAATTACATTGCTACAACCTTCTTCTAATAAGATCTTGTACATGTATATGGAAGGACTTATCCTTTTTATGTCTGCCATTTATCATCTAATGACTCTCTTACACTTCCCCAAGACTTCTAGCAACAGCTTCTCATGCTCGCTTCTTAAGAATGATGAAATGATGATGGTAAAGTGTTGTTTTCTCCCAAATATTCACACTTTAAATGAGCTGACAGGGAATTCAATTCTAGCAAGGGCGGGACTCCAATTGATGGCAAGGATGCCTTGAAAGTTCTTTCTAATTATTGTAAGGATTCAATATGCTTGCCAAACTTTGAAGAACTTTGTCTTGCATCCACAATTGTAATCCCGGCTTCTTCTTGACTACTGCCTTCATCAAAATCTTATAAGCTTGATTCTGTAGGTTGACATTACTACATCTTACACATAGCTTTTTTATCACTGTAGATTCCAGCATTGCTATTGCACCACACTCTTCCACTTCTTCCTCTGGGTATTTTATAGCATTAAAGATAATGAAAGTTATTTCCTAGTCATTTCTCTCATGGTTAACTCTCCCTTTTGTACATCAATAACAGTCCTTCTAGTGGCTAGGAAGGATCTTCACAGAATTATGGGCACTTCTCTTTTAGCCTCATATTCAAGAATGATGAAATCTGCCAGGGGAAATGAACTTATCAAAATTTAATAGCACATCTTCTATCTTACCCTCAGGATACACATAGGATCTATTCGTTAACTATATGTGATGGTGATAGGTCTACCTTCACCTATTCCTAATTTTTTAAATATTGACAAAGGCATAAGATTGTTGCCCTCACCTAGGTCATACAATGCTCTCCCACAATGCGTATTTCCTATGTACATGGAATTGTAAAACTACATGGATCTTTTAATTTAGGAGGGATCTTGTTCTAGAGGATCAGACTGCATTCTCGAGTTAAGGATATTGTCTTAAACTCTCCCTACCTCATTCTCTTGGTGATAATGTCTTTCATAAACTTCATATCGTTGGGCATCTATTGGAATGCCTCCACTAGGAGTATGTTGATGTGGAGTTACTTCAATATGTCCAGGAACTTGGTAAATTGACCATCCACTTTCTTTTTCTAAAGCCTCTAAGGAAATGGAGGCAAAGGCCTCTCTATTTCCTCCACTGGATTTTTTACAACCTTAGCTGCTATATTGGGTGATGCTACACCAGATGGTTCTGCTTCATTCCTGCTTAAACTAGCTTCCTTGGTTCTTGTCTCAGGTCTTTCCTCCTTTTCCTCGACAGGCTGGGCTATCACTTAACCACTCGTCAAATGGATAGCCTTACAATGCTATTTTCCTTCCCATTTTGGGTTTTCTGTGTTGCTTGGCAAGTCTCCTTGAGGTGTTGAATTCAGTGCATTGGCTAACTAATGTGGTTGATTCTCTATGCTCCTCAATGATACTACTTGACTTTGTATCATGGTTGATTGGTTATATATAACAAATTCATTTTTCATAATGTACTCCTTCAGAAGGTTTTCCCAAGAACTAGTTTGCTCAACTGCTTGCTTCTTCCCTTGAGGTTGTTGTGCGAATCCATGAGGCTAAGTTGGCCTGCTCAACACATTTGATGTTCCTACATTATGATTGCCCCAAGAAAATTTTGGTGCTTCCTCCATCCAGGGTTATATGTGTTAGAATAAGGGTTATTATTGCTGTTTTGTTCCTGTTGAAATTTCCAACATAGTTGACAGATGCTGGATTCCCAAGATAACTCTCAAAGAGGTTCCCTTTTCCAAAATAAACACAACAAACTTCTGCAACTTAATTAACTACTTAATGCATGATTTGGCTTTGGTTCTGAATTACTGAAGATCCCATACTCGAAGTCTTAATCTTATTTATGGGGGAAGAGACTTGGGTTGTCAAAGCAATCATTGCATCCAACTCATGGACTCCTACAACTCTTTGAGTTGCTGTTGCAACTGTGACTCTCGCAGTAGGCCACTGATAGTTGTTACTAGCAATCCTTTCCAAAATATCATAAGCTTCGTTATAAGACTTGGATAGAATAGCTCCATTCTCAAAGGTAACCATCATTAATCTTGTTGAAGAATTCAGCCCATTGTAGAATGTTTCCATCTGTATGCAATGAGGAATGCCATAATGTAGGCATTTCCTTAACAACTCCTTAAATCTCTGCCATGCTTCATATAAAGATTCATCCTCCAATTAGTGGAAATAGGTGATCTCATTTCTATGCTTAGCATTTTTAGTAGGGAAAATATTTCATAAACAATTTCTCATCCAAGTCATTCCTGCTATTGATTGAATTTAGGGGTAGTGAATTGAGCCATGCTCTAGCTCTATCCTGTAAGGCATCTTCCGTAGCTCCATTGATTTCGAAAGGCATCTTCCATAGCTCCATTGATTTTGAAAGCATCACTCACTTCCATGAACAGACTCAAATGTAAATGAAGATCTTTAGAGGGTAGGCCAATGAATTTCTCTACTATTTGAAGCATTTGAAACATCACTGGCATCAACTCAAATTTAGGAGCTTGTATTTCAGGTCTCACTATACTAGGGTTCATGGTTTGGGGCTGGAGTATAGCATAGTCTCTAATCGACTTGTCCCTGTCATCATCCATTACAATGACATTATTGCCATTTTTTATTTGATTGGATTGTCGATTCCTTTCATTTAGCACAACTTCATCTTCACCAGGTGCAGCCATTTTGGCTACAACAACTACACCTCCTTGCGCTCTTCTTAACGGTCTATAAGTTTTATCGATTTCTGGGTCAAAGATGAAGTCCAATATTTACTACATGCACATATAAAAATTCCACTTTCTTGAAAATAGAGCAGGGGCAACAAACTCTGTAAAGAAAATCACATATTAAATTCTACTTTGATTATAAAAATATATTCTATATCTTGTCCCCGACAATGGTACCAAAAACTTGTTGTGTGATGTGTATCTCTATGAAGTGCACATATCATTTAACAAGTAATAAAGTAGTAACTACGAGTTGATCTCTACAGGGACTAAGGCAATATACAATACTAATGACTGAAATAGAATTAATTTGCAAGAAAGAGTAGTAACAATAATGATTGGGTGAAGTGGGTAAAATTTAAATACAAATGATAAGTAATAGAAAAGTAAATGAAGTGACAATTGCAAGGCAAGAAGCTACTAAATATAAGTGAGATATCCAATGAGAGTGAGAGGGCTAGTATGGTCAATTCTCTTATCCTTTACTTTATCTGAATTAATAGTGCTCTAGCTGCTGTAGCATCTCAGTAGCACTACCTTAGCTCTTAAGCACAATAAACTATCATTGATGAGAATACCAATTTTAACCTTAAAAATATCTTATGTCTAAGCTTAGCCAAGTTAGAGATTGGTTCAGTAAGTTCGAGCCAAAAGGTTGCGATGCAAGCTCATATGTCTATGTAACTCACAAAGTGTCTAGATCTACACGATTCCACATTCATGTATTTTTTATGCAAATAGTTAAGCATCAATTAAGTTTATTCCATTAAACTAAATCCTTTCAGATCTTAATCTAACTTGTATTATACTAAATATGGCAAATCAATAATCAAAATTAACTTAAAGCACACTTAATTGAAATATTAAAGAGAGCTTAACAACAAAAAGGTATTAATAAGATAAAGTAAATTCCAAGTTCATATTGCCATACTAGCCACAAAGTGATTAAATCATAATGAGCTCAAAAGTAAAAATCGAATATCCTATTTCCACTGTTATCCAGCAAAATAAATAATAGAATGAAGCAATAAAATGAAGCTAGACTGATGCACATGAATCTCTCTTTTTGCTTTAAGCGCCAACTGGACCATGTGCCAAATCACTCGCTAAGCTTGCAATGTACGACAACAGATATAACAACATCAGGAACTGCTACAGCAACAAAATATATCAAGCTCTGCAACAGCCATGCACCAAAGAAACACCAGTGCATGGAATTGTTCAAAAAGGTACTAACAAGGCTGACATATTTACAAAAAACACCCTAGAACAAGAAAATATTCAGACCTAGGAATGCTACGATAACTCTAAATTCTTAGAGTTATTAGAATGCGAAGACAAGAACCCCGCTAGATATACTGATTCTGATTATCAATCAGACAGAGATGATCAAAAGTTAATGCCTGGATCAATATTCACCCTAGGAGGAGGAGCTGTAGTCTAGAGAAGTATTAACCAATCCAGCATTGTCGATTCCACTATGGAAGCTGAATATATAACGGCTTGTGAAGCTGTGAAAGAAGGGGTATGGCTCAGAAAGTTCTATACTGATCTGAAAGTAGTTCTAGACATGGACAAGCCACTGATCCTTTATTGTGACAATAGTGGGGCGACAACTAATTTCAAAGAACCGATGAATCATAAGAGGGGCAAGCACATAGAAAGGAAATATACAATTGTAAGAGAGATCGTGCATTAAAAATTAGCTGATCCTTTTACCAAGAGACTTCTTACAAAGTCATTTAAGGGTCATGTGTGAAACATGAGGTTGAGAGAGATGTCACATTTAGTTTAGGATAAGTGGGAGATTGTTAGGGGTAATGCTCTCAAAGCATGTGTATTGAAATTTTAATATGAAACTTAATGGAATTACATTTTTCTTACAATTGTTCTTTTAAAATTATTGTGGAATAATTTATATAAATATCTGAAAATTTCATATTTTATGAGTCAAAGATCTTGAATTAGTACGAGAGGATTAAAATCATTGAGAATGAATAAAATTGTCAGTCACATATTAAAGTATGAAATCTTTAATGAATGGTTGCTAGATGGTTCACTAAGTATTATGAATGCATGTGATCTAGATCCAGATCATTGATGTGAATAGACATCTTAGTAAAAGTACTTTATATAATAAGATTATATATGGCATGACCGATGTGAATTAATATCTTTATTAACTTATCGTTTATCATAAAGATGTGGATAGACATCTTAGTGAAAGTACTTTATATAATCAGATTTATGTGTATTAAATCTTTATGATCATATGTAGATCAGTCTAAATCATGAGTAGTCATGAACTCCTATACATGTATACTGAATTTTTTATTCACTCGTTAAGATTTATTTGTAAAACAAGCTAGTGACTTTTATTTTGAAGATTCAGTGATATGGATAGCTAGGAACATAATCTTATGAGATTTAGAATTTAAGATTTTCCAATGTTTCGTATATAAGTGTTAATTCTGGAACTGAATGGTTATTGAGCTCAAATTTATAATACGATTATAAATTAGTCATTCACTTGTGAATTAATGGTACTTAAGGATCAAGAGGTAATTAGAAGGGTTAAATGAAAATTTTGTCTAGCTCTTATTTACAAACCAATAATTGGAGTACAGAACTACATAGAATGATTATATCAATAGACTACACGAGAATATTCTGTAAATACATTTTCTAATCTCTAAGAGTGCAATTCTATATTTATAGTGGAATTAATAAATAAGATTATTTAATTAAAGAGTTTAGTTAATAATATAGTTTATTGGGGCTTAGGATTATAAGTCCATAGTCCCCAAGTCACATCTATACTATACAGTCTAGGGTGTGAATATTTCAGGACATGAGAAAGTGACTAATTTATAAAAAAAATTATATTTCTGAGGTAAGTATATAGTTATTAGATAATTAGGTGTGATTAATTAATTAAGAATTATTAATTAAATTATTTATATTATTTTTTGGAAATGATATATAAACAATTATGTCAATTAATTTTCTAATTATCGATAAGTGAGACAATATATCTAGTTTGTGAAATTAGATAATGTCAAATTATTATTACATAATAATTAAAAATTTGAATCAGTTAAATTTGTTATTTGTGAACTAACATATAAGCTAGTTGATAGGGATAATTAGATAAGTTAATTTTGAATTAACTGATATCTAGATATTTATCTGATTAAAATAAATAATTAATTTGTAGTAATTAACACGTGGTATGTTGGACTATCACATGTCAATCACTGATTGAGAATCAGAAATTGACATGGACTATTATAGTGCCACATGGCACTACAATTAGGCGTGTAATACTGTAGTACCATACGAAACTACAATAGTGTCGTGAGGCACTGTGATACCTCACAAAATACTGCAGTGTTGTGTGGCACTACAGTTGTGCACATTTGTAGTGGGTCCCACTGTAATGGTAATTTTGTGATTAGTTATTATTTTGTATACATCCCTAAAATCTGGGGTGCCTAGAAAGTATATATAGATATTATTCTATTGGCATCAATGCTGATTAAGTGTGCTAACAACACAGTTGTTATCAAGGTGAAACTCTTTGAGAGGGAGAATAATCATATTCCCCAACATAGTTTCTATAAGGGTGAAACTCTTTAATAAAAAAGTTCTATGAGAATAATCATTGTATTCTCTCAAAGATTAGTCACAAATAATTTCACTTTGAAAATCTCTAGATCTTATGTGTTGAGTACATCTAAAAACAGAAAAGTGTTTTTGCTATATTCTGCGTGCCCACACACGTCCTATTGTGTTTGAGGATTGACTTAGAATATTTTGGTGTGGACCTCGAAGTTCTTTATTTTTGGTAACAAAAGATATTTGGTTTACGAGGACGCTTGATTAGACAACAAGAGGTATATATTCTATATCCATGTAAGTCTTTGATTTTATATATAAATATATGATGGATCCGATTGAAAAGCGTTTTCAATAAAAATATTATTTTGGAAACTGTTGCATTGCATTTATTTTCTTTTATCGAAAATATTCAATTTTTATAAACCTTTTGAAAACCCCACGCTTCCGCCTCGTGAGCGTCGTGTTCCAACACTCCACCAATCAATACTAAAAAAGATAGCAATAGAAGCTCCAAGGCTTTGTAGTGCTGGGCAACCACTCATTGGTTTCAATGAAAAGATAACCTACTCTAAAGGAATTTTATCACTTCCTGTACATGCAGACCCGTTCAACCATATCACAGACTTTGTAGTAATTGACATGCCGTAACCCTACAACATGATATTGGGAAGAACGTGGATTCATAAATTGAAGGCTTTCCCTTCCATATATTATTACATGTTGAAGTATCCATCACCACAAGGAGTACATATGATTAAAGGAGACCAGGCGGCGGCCCATTCTTGCGTTGTGACAGCACTTGATTCCACAAAGAATAAAGATACACCGTTCACAGCAACGAGAAGGAAGTAGCTGAGAAATAGCAACTAAATAAAGGTGAGCCAAGCGAGAGAAATCTGAGATATGAGGCCGCGAGTACAAAAGAATCCATTGACATTAGGAACGAAAAAACAATGAAGATAGGTGCGGAATTGGCCGAGGTGGAGAAATTGCTCGAAGTCGGGTTCATCAGAGAAGTCAGTTGCCCTGAGTTGTTAGCAAATGTTGTTATGGTAAATAAAAAGAATGAAAAGTGGAGAATCTGTGTAGACTTCAAAAATTTAAATAAAGCTTTCCCGAAGGATTATTTCTCGTTGTCAAGAATTGATCAAATGATAGACGTGACATCTGGTTACGAACTCCTAACCTTCATGGACGCAGACTCCAGTTATGAAAAGGTGAAAATGTTCCAATCTAATCAAGAAAATAGATATTTCATTACCTATTTTGGAATATTTTACTACACTGTTATGTCTTTCGGTTTAAAAACACTGGGGCAATATATCAACGACTGGTCAATAAAGTTTTTGAAAAGAAGATTGGAAAAACAAGGGAAGTCTACGTCGATGATATGCTTGTTAAAGAAGACAAAAGAACGTGCCTCATCTGTAATCTGAAGGAAGCATTTTTTGCTCATAGAGAGTGTAACATGAAGTTGAATCCGGAAGAATGTACCTTTGGAGTGGTGACATGAAAGTTTCTTGGATACCAGGTTAATAACAGAGGAATTGAACATCATAATCAAGTCAAGGCGATCATGGAGATCAAGTCACCACGGACTAAGAAGGAGATTCAAAGCTTTATGGGAAAATTGGCTACACTGAATAGATACATGGAAAGATCAACTGATAAATGCAATTTGTTTTTCACCAAACTAAACAAGAATTATGTACAGTATTGGAACGAAAATGCGAAGCATTACAAAGACTTAAGTGGTACATGGCCTCTCCCCTACTGTTGACGAAACTGTTATATGGCGAAGAACTATATCTTTATCTTGCAGTTTAAGAAATGGCTGTCAGTGCGGCGTTGGTCAGGACAGAAGGAGGGTAGAAAATGCCAGCTTATTTTGTTAGTAAAAGTCTTGTGGCTACAGAAATGGGGTATAGGAAGATGGAGAAGCTGGTATTAGAGTTGGTCATTGCTGCAAGGAAATTGAGACATTACTTCCAAGCGCATACGATCAACGTGGTAATGGAATTTCCCATAATGAGTCTTCTACATTCTCCAGAGATTATTGGAATTCTCGTAAAGTGGGAAGTTTAACTTGGGAGATATGACAATTGTTATGTACCACAGACTGCAATCAAAGCATAAGTTCTAGCAGATTTCATCATCGAATTCACTTAGGAAGACGGACAACATGATCCCTCGAAGATGGAGGGAAAGGATAAAGCCTAGACCTTATCTATAGACGGAGCCTCCAATAACCGAGGGGCAGAAGCAGGAGTCATTGTCCAGACTCTATCAGGGGATACTTTTGAGCAAGCATTGTCCATCGGTTTTCAAGCATCTAATAACGAAGCGGTATATGAAGCCCTACTAGCTGGACTCAAGCTCGTAAAGGAATTAAAGTTAACATACATTAAAATATTTTATGATTCGATGTTAGTTGCTAATCAAATTTCAAGAAAATACATTGCCAAAGATAGCAGAATGGTAGAGAATTTACAACATACAAAGGAAATGCTACAGTTGTTCAAAAGCTATGAAATCACATAAATACTGAGAATGAAAAATTCTAGGATAGATGCCCTTTCCAATTTGGAATCTTCGATACTACTCCCTATGAAAGGAATGTTTCCATTGAGTACTTAAGCAAGCCTAGCACAAAGACACCCATGCAAATAGAAGCTAAAATTACCACGTATATTGACGAGAGTAATTGGCAGGAAGGTATTGTCCGTTATCTTCTCAGTGGGGATCTTCCAGCCAATAAAATGGAAGCCCGAAAGCTTCAACAATGAAGTGCGAGGTATACTTTGGCTGACTAGAGATTATACAAAAGTTCTTTTTCAAGACCGTATCTCAAATGCATCACGACAATGGAAGTGAAGTACACATTAGCATAAATACATAAGGGAATTTGTCGAAATCATTCAGGCGGAAGGTCTTTGGTAAGAAAGTTACTATATGAGGGGTATTACTGGCCAAAGATGCATGAATAAGAAATATCCTTCGTGGAAAGGTGTGATAAGTATCGAAGATGTGATAAGTGTCAACGCTATGCTTCCGTTCTGAGGATGACCCCAGAAGAGTTGCAGACTTGATAAGTTCTTGGCCGTTCATGCAATGGAGACTGATATAGTCGGGCACCTTCTGGTGGCTCCTGCTCAAAAGAAATTTTTATTACTGGCCAAAGATGCATGAAGAAACAATATCCTTCACAGAAATGTGTGATAAGTTTCAACGTTATGCTTCCGTTCTGAGGATGGCCCCAAAAGAGTTGTAGACTTGATCAGTCTGTGGCCATTCATGCAATGGGGGACTGATATAGTCAGGCACCTCCCGGTGGCTCCTGCTTAAAATAAATTTTTATTAGTCGTAACAGACTACTTGACCAAGTGGATTGAAGCAGAGGCTTTGGCAAGAGTAAGGGAAGAAGAGATGAAGTAGTTTTTTTTTTAAACTATTGTCTGCAGGTACAGAGTTCCCAGAATGCTAGTCTCTGACAACTGATTTCAAATCACCGGGAATCAAGTAAAGATTTTTTGTGAACGACTCTATATAACAAAAAGATTATCAACACCCTATTATCCCCAAGGAAATGGGCAAGTAGAAAGATAAAACAAGACAATTCTTGATAGTTTGAAGAAACGGGTAGAGTCTGCCAAGGGAAGATGGGTATAAGAACTGCCATTTGTTCTTTGGGCTTATAGGACAACACCTCGAGATCCTACAGGTAAAACACATTTTCCCTTTCATATGGCGTAGAATATGTTATACCAGTTGAAATTGGATGCCCAAGAATAAGATCTACCATTGATGAAGATACTAATGTGGAATGGATGATGGAAAACCTTAATCTGTTGGAAGAGAAACATGAGGTAGCTTTAATAAAATTGGCTACAAACAAAAGAGAAGGAAATATTCTAGAAAAGGGTGAAGAAACGTAATATCAGATCTTGACCTCGTGCTCAAAAGAATATTCCAAACAAATGAAGGCAAGCTGGGACCAAATTGGAAAAGACTGTTCATCGTTAAAGGAGTTGGAGGAATCATGTATTATCATCTAATGACAAATGAGGGGAATGATATATCCAAACCTTGGAATGCCTTACATTGACTCAAATATTATGTATGACCTCTGCCTATTTTATAATGAGAATTTTATTATCCTCTGATTTATTCTCATTAAAGGTTTTTCACGTAAAATCTAGTGTCAACTTTTCTTTTCAGGTTAGCATGAGAGAATAGAGCCCCTGAGCTTTGTGAAAAGCTTAAGTCCTTGGGGATGGATGTCTGTTCTCAGAAGAAATGATAGGGCCCTTGAGCTTTGTGAAAAGCTTAAGTCCTTGGGAATTGATGCCTACATGCATCGTTTTCAGAAGGAAATCTAATGAAGCTTGGTGAAAAGTTTAAGTCCTTGGGAACGGATGTCTACAGTCACCGTTCTTAGAAGGAAATTATAGGATCCATGAGCTTTGTGAAAAACTTAAGTCCTTGGGAGCGGATGTCTACGAGCATCGTTCTCAGAAGAAAATTATAGGACCTCTAAGCTTTGTGAAAAGCTTAAATCCTAGGAAACGAATGTCTTTGGGAAGCTTTTTTAGAAGGAAATATTAGGGCCCCTGAGCTTTGTGAAAAGCTTAATTTCTTGAGAACGGATGTCTACGGGCACCGTTCTTAGAAGAAAATTGTAGGGCTCTTGAGCTTTGTGAAAAGTTGAAGTCCTTGGGAACGGATGTCTACAGACACCATTTTCAGAAGGAAATCTTAGGGCCCCAATGCATTGTGAAGAACTTAAGTCCTTGAGAATGGATATCTACGAACACCATTTTTAGAAAAGAATTTTAGGACTCCTGAGCTCTATGAAAATCTCAAGTCCTTGGGAGCGAAAGTTCAATGAACGTTGTTCTCAAAAGGAAACTAGGATATTAAAACGGAGCCAATTTGGAAGAACTGATAACATATGCAATTCAAAAGAATTAAATAAGTTTAAGACTCAACTGCATCAGGACGATTCAAGAAAGAGTACAATGTCCTATGGAAATCTATATGCGTAAAAAACCACCAAATACACGACAACGAAAAATTCTGAAACTGAAATAGCGATAACCCAAACTTATTTTCTTTGATAGTAATTGAAAATTATAATGAAAAGAGAAAGAGTACGAAAAAAAAGGAAATTACAGATAAGAAAAAAAGAAAAAAACTAATCGATAATGATTGTATCGTCTTTAGCAGCGATGACAGTCATATCTTCATTTGGATTATCAGCGGTGGCTTCAACGACAGCTTCGGGAGGGTTGGCATGACGTCCTCCATAGAGGCATTTTATCTCATCCTGGGCCTTGGAAGCAAATGACGCAAAAAGGAGTTTTGGGAGGGGACTTCGCTAAACTGTCTACATAGCCCACACTATAGACCATTTGCTTAGCTTGATGAAACAAGGCCTAGTATTCAACCCCTGTTAGCTTCTCTCTTTCTTTTGCCTCAGCCTTCACCCACTTAGCCATAGTTAGAGACTCATTGGCTACTTCCAAAGATTCAGCAAGCTTCTGATACTCAGCCACCGCTGCAGTTGCGTCTTTGGTCTGTTTTGGGTTTGAATTGCATCTGTTATCAGTTCTTCCAAATTGGCTCCGTTTTAATTTCCTATTTTCCTTTTGAGAGCAACATTTAAGACTCAACTGCATCAGGACGATTCAATAAGGAGTACAATGTCTTATGGAAATCTATATGTGTAAAAAATCACCAAATACACGACAAAGAAAAAGTCAGAAACTGAAATAGCCATAACCCAAACTTATTTTCTTTGATAGTATTTGAAAATTATAATGAAAAGAGAAAGAGTATGAAAAAAGGAAATTACGGATAAAAAAAAGAAAGAACTAATAGATAATGATTGTATCATCTTTAGCAGCAATGACAGTCATATCTTCATTTGGATTGTCAACGACGGCTTCAGGAGGGTTGGCATGACGTCCTCCATAGAGGCATTTTATCTCATCCTGGGCCTTGGAAGCAAATGACACTGAAAGGAAATTTGGGAGGGGACTTCATTAAACTGTCTATATAGTCCACACTATAGACCATCTGCTTAGCTTGATCAAACAAGGCCTAGTATGCAACCCCCGTTAGCTTCTCTCTTTCTTCTGCCTCAGCCTTCACCCACACAGCCATAGCCAGAGACTCCTTGCCTTCTTCCAAAGATTCAGCAAGCATATGATACTCAGCCACTGCTGCAGTTGCGACTTGTGCCATCTTCTCCCTAGCTCCATGAAGCTCGATCTCATTTTTCTTTAACTGTTCATTTTCAGCCCAAAGACGGTCAAGGAAAGTGTGGCATTGAGAAACTTCTCGATGGGAATTCATCAAAGCTTGGCCAAAACCAATGTGATATCAAAGCTTGGTCTTTACTGCTGCACAACCGCTTCGACATCTCGATATCTGTTGTAGCTCTCTAAAACAAAACTTGTTCTTCTTATTCTTCCTCTTCTTCCGTATTAGTTGATTCAGAAGTGCTAGAAGCTACATTGCCAGAAATTGAATGAAAAGAGGGAACGAGAATACCTCTTAGAAGTGGAGAAGATGATGATAGGTCAAATGTTGAAGCGACGGTAGTTACGATTGGGGAAAATGCAACGTTGACCTCGCTTCGCTGATCGAGAAGTTTAAACCACCTTCTCTCCGGGCAATGGTAAGGTGCAGATATCCATTTATTAACAGCCCTTGATGTGAAAGGCCTCTTGTTAGCTCTTTTATTTACATCACAACAAAAGGAAAACATTAGTAAACAGAAACACATGGGAAAGATAAAGAATTGTAGAAGATAGTGCAGAAAAGGAACTCCGACAACTTACTGAAAATTTCCTAGTCCTTGGAAATTATCGAGTGGCCATCACTGCCTCAATTCCTGCCAACAAGAAGAGTGTCATGTTCCCATCCTTTATCTCTCTTTGGGAGGTCGATAATTAGTGGCCCCCTCTTTTCCCCTAGATGACGGGTAATGTAGTAACTCTCCCCATTATGTTTAGCTATGTGTAAGAGTACTCAAAGTTCATCAATTCCCAAACCTAAATTATATCTTCTATTCATAACCTCAAAGCAGAGAACTACTTTATATGAGCTCGGGGTAAATTGAGATGGAACCATGCCGTAAGTAGAGAAAAAATCTTAAAATAAAGGCAGAAATGGAAGTTTCAAACCTAAAGCTATATACATGGGGCTGAGAGTGATTTGGACAGATCATGATGGATATATTTTAAAAGAAGATATAAGGCTGTTTTCACCCAAAATGATTTTCATTTCTAACAGAATATTGTATATTGGCTTCATCAGATTGTGCCAAATACAATAAGGACAAATGAACAAGGGTAAATTCTTCTACCAGTCACGTTCCCAAGAAGACGACCAATAAGGAAGAAGCACATGGCTTGCCCCACGTGGCAAGATATAAAAGTGATCACGGGCGTTGTTCCAATCGAGGGGCTGAGATTAGATTAGCTTTTAATATTGATAAACTCATTTTCACGAGATATTCTATTGATCTCGATTTTAGTGAAATTAGATAAACTCAATCTCATCTCATGTAATCATTGAAAACCTATAAATAAAGGCTAATTGTAACCATAAATGCATTCAATATTCAATCAAGCATTTACTTCCATATTGCTTTCGATTTCTCTCTCTATTTATTTATCATTTTTAGCGTGAAGAATTTTTCCTTTACACCATGGTTTTTGGCTGTGTAAAAAATCGGTGGGTTTTGTTTGCCATTTCTACTATTATAAATTAAACAATCGTTTATTACAGAAAATTCAATTTACTTTCCGTTACTTTCTTCCTTGTCTGAGGTATGGTTATGATGTTTGTTGGTCTTTGCACACTCCTTCACTATACCCTACTTAATGTTCGTGATCAAATTTTTTTGCTATAAGGACTCACAGTAAAATGAGTCTGAATCCAGAATAACATATGTTCATGAACGTTAATCATCTGTATTTAACTATAGCTGATACATTCGACTTGAAGTTCAGAGTTGAACTTAGTTTGCAGGTGCACTGAGCAGAGCTAAGAGTTTGTTTCTGATTTGACTAGTATGGTAAGGATTTCTAGCTAGTCAATGCAATTATGATGTTTTTTTCCCCTTTTTTTAACACGCCGGACTTCCACCGTGGATAATGCGTTGATTGTATTTATACCAGAATCTGGTAATTGGAGCTTTCAAACCATCTTCTACATCTCAATCACCTTTACAATTAGAAAAGCACGCAAACAAGTATTTGTTGGCCTTAGTGCAGAGTTGTTAGCTTCGATACTAACATGATGAACAAATCTTTTTTAATTTTGTGACTGTTTTCATTTTTGTGGATGCGTGTGCGTGTGTCTATTGTGTTTGATGATAGTTTATCATTTTGAATATTTTTTTTGTTCAATTTGATCCCAGAGGTGCAATGCTATTGATCCTAGTTTGTCAGAAATTGTTAGTAATGATGTGATTACTGATGTTTGCAGGTTGTAACATACTGTTGATGTTTGTTTCTTTCTTTTTTTCCTGATTTACTTGCTCGTAAGTAAAGTTTATTCTACTAAATTTTTTGTTACTCCCTATAGAAAAATTGAGTGATGAATATATATTTTTGTGTGCAAGTTATTTCTTGACTCATAATGTATGTGGTCAAAATAAGAGAATTTGCTGGATAGGAGAGCACTGAACGTTGTTTTTTAGAGGAGCAAAAGGGATAGTGATCAATTCATGTACCCAACTTCTAATTTAGAATTCTATAGAAATTAAGGATAGGACACCATTTTAATTGACTTAGGATAGAATTCATCACTTATTAGTAAAATGTAGTCAACAAATTTTAGGGTGAAAAAACGAGCTTTGGTCGTAGTATAGTGTTGAATATTTTGTAGTAGAAACGAACTCGAGAAGTTCAATACTATTGATCAGAATTTGTCAGAAACGGTTACTAGTGAATATGATTATTTCTTTTTTTGCAGGTTGTAACATACAATTGAGATTTGCATGTGTGTATTACTGGGTCTCACTTGCTTCGTAAGTAAAGTTCATTCTACTTTTTTTGAATTCCGTATAGAAAAAGTGTTCGTTTTAGGTTGAGTCAGTAATTATGGATTATTATATGATAATTGTTTCAAGTATGTGAATGTATTTTTGTGTAGTATTTTCTAGACATAATCTGCTACGTTTGTGCTATTTTATATCAGTCATTTTTTTTAATCCTAGGCTAAGTTACAAGTTAAGCATTATTGCATTCTAGATTTTTTAAATCAGTTTTTTAACCGTTTAAGGACGTCGGATAATAATATCAGACTCTTATTTTTTATGTCTTTAATATGATCTTAGTGATTGTTCTTTTCATTCATGTTATGCTTTGCTTTCATGAAATTTTTTGGTTTAGTTCTGTTTGTTGTTATGTTTAGTTGTGTAAATATTGTTTAATGTTATTATGTATAATCAATTGTGAATGATTAATATTTTTATTTGTGTTTGCAGGTTGTAACAGAATGTTTATCATTGTTTTCATTTACTAATCAATCTGCCTTACTTTGTGAGTAAAGGTTAAATTCTGATTTTTTATTGTCATTGAAACACAAATTTGTTAGTTTAATTGATTCGATTACCGCATATAACATTCTATATTATAGTTCATTCTATCTTCCTCCATGGTGGATCGTAAAACTTTAGAGTTCACTTTATATAGAAGTTCTGTCTTTTTTTTTTCTAGTTTATATATTGTTTGTTTCAATAGAAAATATATTATTGATTTAGAATTCTGCGTGATAATAATTTATTTGTTTATTTATTGATTGTGCCTTCTTAGGTAGATATATTTAAAAACAAATGCTTTAAGAACACGTTTTGTTTTCATTAATTCATCTCTTTTTATGTAGTTCTAAAGTCAAATATGTGTTTGTTTTTTCTTCAAAACTCATTAATTTTTTGGAATATTGACATAAGTGATTAACTTATATTATTATAACCCAAAATTTCTTATTTTGTTATAATAAGAATATGAACATATTTACTACACTGACGAAGTTTGTAGAGATTTAATTTATTATTTTTCATTGTGAATCTTCACGTCATTTATAAATTATATATCGTAGTTCCTATAAGGAGAGATCTCAAAAGGGACAATAAAGTAATATGGGCTTGAATAATGTTTGGGAATGATTACATCTGGAAATTGTTTAAAAATATTTTGGAGAAGATACTACCTCCTCTCACTTCATGACATATATCCGACTTTGAATGGGGTGACATCACATGATCGTAAAAAAAGAGAGGATGTTTTTCTAGTAATGTCAGTATGATCACATTATTTTTTATTACTTCTACATCAATTAGTCCAACAAATCTTTCACCAACAAATGTCTAAAAAGGGGCATCATTAGCATCAACAAGACTATAATGACCTCGTCTGAAGTCTGCTATATAGGAAGACATTGTTTGTTACCATTTTCTATATTCAATGAAATATTATGTAAGATAAAGTTGGTCGTGCTATTTAAATGTTTTAAGAAGTTATCGATCTGAATGTAAATAACTAACATCGAGAATGTAGAAATAGAATGAAACATGCATGTTTCTAAGTTTTTTAATTATATAAAAATGTCAATGTTATTAAATATAAATAGCAAGTGGCGCTGCATATAGTTTATTTAGAATTATGATTATGATTTCTTTCAACTCTAATTATGTATATGAATTATGATTATGATTTATTTTGACAATTTTAAATCATTTGAAATAAATAAAATTATGTTTAAGTATTAATTTCACTTTTGGTTACTCCAAAAAAGCGAGTGAAAACAGTTCTGTAGACAAATGTTTTATTTAAAACATTTTCCAAAATTTTTGAGTCGCAAGTCAAAATAATTTGATGGAATTTATTCTGCATTTTAAGAGCATGTGGCACAATTTAGGGTTGCGATGCGTTCATGTTTAGGACAGGGCAATCAATATTGATATGTGTCCCCTAAATGAATTATGTTATTGTCTTAGCAATGAATCATTAGAACGACTATGGATAGACTATTGAAGATGGGGAAATTTCAAATGCAGAATCCAATTTCTCTCCACTCCCAACGAGATTTACAAGAAGGATGTTATAGGACTCAAATCGTAGACGTCTGATGATAGTATGAAATCCATGAATCATCAGGAGGGGAGCACGTAATCGTTTTCCAACACCGAGATGAAAATTCGACATTTTATAGCTAGGAATAATGATGATGGGGTTGAATTAGTTTGTTGTAACGATGAAGAATTAACCAACCCTTACATTTAGCTCCTAGGCTTTCACGGGCTGAAATTCAGGCATCTGTTACTAGGGATTACCCACCTTGTTGGGCCCCAGTGCTCTTACTATCCCTAGAGCCCCAAATCGATAAAAACATCCAGAGGAAGATCGAGAAGAACATCTAGAAGAACCTCAAGAAGAGGATCCAGAAGAACATCTAGATTGAGAATCCCACTGAGTTATGTGATTTCGAGAGATAATATTGAGTAGGAATCACTGAAATGTTTTGCGTTAGAAGTAGTTTAGCTAGTTTCGTCTAGTATGTACCTTTACCGACAAGTTATATTAGACTACTCTAGTTAAGGTTGTAGGAGCATGTTTTTTATTTGCGGTAAAACTAGGCATTTCATGAAGAATCCCGAGATGAAGGACAAGCTTGATGGTCAAATGGTAGGAAACATGCCAAAAGCGTAAGAGAAAGTTTACGCGATGACTAAAGCTGAAGTAGAAAATGCTACCAACGTGGTGTTAGGTACAATTCTAATCCGAGTTGCTGCATTTTTCTGCTTGATTCTGGCTCTACGCATCCCTTATATCAGTTAAGTTTACTAAGAGATTAAATGTAGATATAATACCTCTTGAGCTTTAGCTTTGTGTGTCCACCCCTTTGGGTGGTATTTTATGTGCAGACAAGGCAATCAAGTCATGTTCTATAGTGATTGTTGATAGATGTTGGAGTCTACTCTTACGTTATTGGATATGCATTGACTAGCTATCAACTATGCCAGTATCCTGTGTCATGAGCGGAAGGTGTTGTTTAACCGTACAGGTGAATCAAGTTTACAATTTAAGGGATCGTGTTTGCACACACTCCCTTGGTCATCTCATCCCGACGAACCAAACACTTGATTAATGTTGTTTACTATATCATTAGCAAGTACACATATCATTAACAAGTAATAAAGTGATAAGTGATTGTTGATCTCCATAGGGACTAAATGAATATGAAATATATTTGACCAAAACAAAATTAATTTGCAAGGAAAAAGAATTAGCAACGCTAATGATTGGGTGATGTGATTAGAACTAAAAATGAAAATAATAATATAAAAAAGAGTAAAGTAAAATGACAATTGGAAAGCAAGAAACTACTTAATATCAGTGAAATATCCAATCAGAAAGAGGACTGGTATGGTCAAATCCCTTATCGTTTACTTGATCTAAATTAACATTGTTCCAGTTGCTATAACATCTCAGTAGTACTCCCTTATCTCGTAAGCACCATAAATTGTAGTTTAGGAGATTACCAATTACAACCTTAACTATCTTATGTCTAAGCTTAGTCAGGTTAGAGATCGGTTCCTTGAGTTCCAGCCAAAGGGTTGCAAAGTAAGTTCATATGTCTATATAACTCACAAAGTGTCTAGATCTACACGATTCTATATTCATGTATTTTTTATTTAAACACTCATGCATCAATTAAGTTATTCCATTAAACTAAATTCTTTCATATCTTAATCTAACTTGTATCCTACTAAAGATTACCAATCAATAATAGAAATTCACTTAAAGCACACTTAATTGAAATATCAAAGAGAACGTAACAACAAAAACAATATCAATAAGATAAAGCGAATTCTATGTTCATATTACCATACTAGCCACAATATCCATTTCCATTTCCATTGTTGACTAGGAAAATAAGCAATAGAATGAAGCTAGACAGAGAGATAAATGAGGTAAACATGAGAAAGAATAGAAGAAGAATAAACGATTTATTCTAAGCCTTTGTCTTCTTCCTCAAATGCCTTCTTTCCTTCTGCATCTTCTTCCTCATCCCTTTCTGCGCAAGGTCCTCTTAGTACAAAGCAATTGTCGACCGCTTTTGGCTATTGTCCAACTGCTTTCCAAAAATAGTTGCATTGGCCTTTTATAGCTTCCTCAGGATTAGGGTTTCTTCTAAGCACAAAGGCACGTGTCTAGCTTCCAAGAGTTGGAGACCATGAAAAGCGGGCGTTGTTGACACTTGGAATAATTGATTCTGACGCTCTGAAATCTCCCTTTTTGCTTTTAGCGCCAACTGGACCACGCGCCAAATCGCTTGCCAAGCTTGCATTGTACGACAACATCTATAGCAACATCAGGAACTGCTACAACATCAAAATATACCAAGCTCTGCAAACAGTCTTGCACTAAAGAAACTCAATACATAAAATTGGTTAAAAACTACTAACAAGGCTAATATGCTAACAAAAATCACCCTAGAATTAGATAAACAACAAATAACTAAAACTAAGCACTAAAATTCCTAAATCACCCTAAAACAAGTAACAATGCACACCAAGGAGTGCTATGATATCTTTAAATTCTTAGAGTTATCACAACCCCAAACTTAATACATTACTCATCCTCGAGTGATGCAGATCTAAAGTACCAATACTAAACTAAACACTACCTAACTTAACCTAAGCTAATTGTTCATTTCAAAACAAGCTTAAAATTTCAACTTATTGGCCATACTGCAGCAACATTATCATGCTCAAAACTTAAATAGCAACTTATTCCCAACACGTTGAATCCAGATTTAGTCTAATTCCTTACGGTGCGTGTCTGCTAGGAGTAGAGTCACCACTTCAGAAAGCTAAGGATAGTCAAATCCAAGATTATCGGTCTAATAAACTTTAATTTAAGCAATCCTATTTTTACCAGGCATAGCAGACTATAACATTTACAACTTAGCAGGGGATAAACAATAAATATGAAGTACAAAGGAAATTGACACTTAAACTTCAATGCATATTAACTTGGCTTCTCCATTCTTTTAAATATTAGAAAACCTATTATGCTTTGTTGTCCTTTTACGTGAATGACAATATTTGTGATGAAGGTACCAGGTTACTCAACAACTTAACAAACAAGGCTGCTACTTATAATTGCTATTCTTTTGAATGTTGTACAAAGCTCATGTTTCTGGCTACCTTTTTACGTGAATGACAATATTTTTTATGAAGGCACCCGGTTACTCAGCGTCTAAAGCAGAAGAGCTTTTCTATGCAATTTACTCAAACAATTCTTTTACACGCTAAGGGATTTTTTAGCAGCAATATTACATACTTTCAGTTCAGAGCATAAAATTTCCTCCCCCAAACTTATTTAGTTCTACCATGGATGATAGCATATTGATTCTAGAAGAATAAGGTACCTAAACAGAGCATTAAACCTCACTTGGACCTAAAGTATCCAAAACTTCCCAAAGCAATTATATTTCCTCCTAAGTGCAAAAGGTGGGGGAAACTAGACTATGAAAACTTAAATTTAGCAAGATTGATTGAAATATTTTTATTATTAGACAATTTTTTATATATAGTTTTAAACGTAAGAAGAAGCTAAGTAACTTAGGCCAATGCATTAAAACTAAAAGCTTGCAAAGATATACACAAAAAGCAAACTACACTAGAAAAAAAAATAAACAAATAAAAGACGGGTTTAACACCTCCCCAAAACTTAAAGTTAGTAGTGTCCTCACTGCTACTATCCATTCAAAACCAAAATTTTAGGAACAAAAAATTAAACTTGACAAGATAAAGCTATTGTAGACAATAGGTAAAAGAGACAAAAGGAAATAAATAGGGAAGAGAAAAGTCACTCCCCTTGCTGCTTCTGCAGTATGCTGCAACAATCCACTGATGCTCAATGTTTGGACGAACTCCTCAGGCCACCTCTACCTTTAGAGGTTATTTTGAGTTTTGAGAGCTTCTTTTTGGCAGAGTCAATATGTGCTTGGAGTTGTTCCTCTAGTTCCTTCTCCTTTGGATTTACTTTCATTTTCATTTTGGAGCTCTTTAAGTCTCCAACTTCTGCAGCATCTGGCTTCTTCTCAGATGCTTTTCCCTTTTTCTTGGTCTTTGGTGATTCTGACTTCTTCGATGTTTTAGCTTCCAGGCTAGGTGTGAATAACTTCCTCTTGCCCTTGTATTTTACCTTTTTGGGTGAAGGATTTGGTGGGGGTGTTGTTTATATCTCTTCATCTTCACTCTCCTCTTCAAGCAATTCTTTTTCCTTCTCACTCTCACTCACTTCCTTCTCTCTCTCAAATTCCTCCTCCACTTATGTTTCCATTCTTCCCCTTTCTCCATAATTGGCTCTTCTTTTTTCTTTTCAGACTCAACCACTTCTTCTTTAACTGCCTCTCCTTTTTTTCCAGCTTCCTGTTCAACATCCTACTATGCCACCTCTTTAGTTTCCTTTTCAGCCTCTTCTTTAGCTTCACTTTCTGCTTCTTCTTTATCATTCTCGTCATCTCTTGATGGTTGAAGAAGGATGTCAGGGAAGGAAGGAAAAGACATGGATGTCTTTGTAAAGTTCTTCTGCTAACTTTTTCTCAAGGCCATATCTCTATTCTGGACATATTCCCAATAAGCCTGCTGCTACAGTTTTGGATGTTGTAGTAAGCTGGCTAACTTCTTTTGGGAAGCTTCTTGAATTTTAGCCTTCTCATATAGTGAGCATAACATGAGGTGGATATTAGTGGCATCAACTAATATGAGTGGGTGCCAAAAGTACAAGAGGACGATGGGTCAGTAGAGGCTCCAACTGGGTCTTAGTCTTCTAAGTAGCAAATCTTTGTATGGCCAACAATTTTATGGGCCCTCTATTTATCTTCTTTTCTTCATTTTCTAGACAGGGAACAGTGTTAGCAAGACAAAGCCTCGAGATAAGGCATGGAAAAATAAAGAATAAACCTTTTTAGGAGCACACGACTTAATTTCTTTGAACAAAATTCTTCCAACATTAACAGTCTTTCCAAATAAAATTGAATGCAGTAGAGTCAACCTTTCTTGTGTTTTCGTTTGAATATGAGTGGTTGGGATGATAGAGGTACGCATAAAGTGGTGCCTGACTTTGGCTTAAGGTATCAAGGTAGTCTTCAAGCATGTTTTTATCCCTTTAGCAGAAATATTATGCCACTTGATTCCTGACATAGTTAGATCTCGCAGCATTCCATCCAAAACAGGGTCAGTAATATTAGCAGCTAAGACAGAGTATTCATCATCAATGTCCTTTAGATCAAAGATACCATTTAATTGTGTAGACGCTACAATAATTTCCTAACCTCTTAAACTTACCTTCGATTTCTTGGGATTGTAGTTAGCGTATAACTCTCCCACCTCGGGGACTAAGATGGTGTCATGAGCAAAACTTCACCCATTTTCTCTGTTTGATAATCTTTGCTATATCTTTAGGTAGCCCCAAAGATGGCACAGGCTCTATCCAGAATCCTTTTTCTTCATGATATTTGCTCGTGCGGATTTCCTCCTCATACTTTGCTCTGCTCCATCACTGATGAACCTCTCAACTTCTATGAAATGCTTACCCAAGGCTTTCTTTCTAGGCTGAGCTAAGTTTGAGGAAGACATTTTGAGAGAATTAGGATTTGAGTTTCAGGAAAGATTGTGAGTGAAATAAGGGTTTGCTTAGGGTTGAAGGAGAATGCATTGTGAATTGACATGCTTGCATAAGAGGTAGGGTAAGGTCTCTTCATATTTTAAACGCACATGTTCTCTCCCTAGTTGTTTGATCGTGCGAGAGAATAAATCGAGTATAATGTCATTGTAGATATTTGGGGGGAAATTTCAAAATTTTCAAGATTTTATCTATTGGTTAGCGTTTAGGCACAAAAATTGGTTGGCATATTCGCTAAGATGTCTCTTTGGATGACGCAACAATTTCTTCTTTTCGGTGCTAAAACAGTCAACCAACCAATAGGCGCTTCCCCTAATTGCCATCTCTCCAACCAGTGGATCCACTCGCTGCGTGTACATGCACGATCATTCGAACAAAGCTTTTTAAAGGTATCATTTTATACTAATAATGAGCATTCGTCTAAAATATCTTACATGAAGAAGATTTTTTTAGTTTGAAGTGGGAGATATTAGTACCTAACATATAATAAAGGAAATCTATAAACTAATATGCACTAGCTTAACCCAAATAAGCAATAAAAATAAACTACAATTAATTAAAAATAGAAGTTAAAAAAAATTCATTAGGTTGCCTCCCAAAAGCGCTTAAGTTATAGTTCTCAGCCTAACCCCTTAAGCACCACATATCACTAAGTTGGATTGAGGTCTTCACACGATCAACAACCTTTATCTCCCAATATTATTTAACTATTTGGCCATTCACTTTAAACACCTTGAGAGTTTTTGCATCAAGCAAATCTACTGCTCAATTAGATAGACATTGATCAATTTGAAGGGTCCCGACCATGTGGGCTTCAATTTTCTGGTGAATAGATTTAGCCTTGAGTTGAATAATAAGACTTGCCCGCCTAGCTTCAACTCTCTACTCATAATTCTCTTGTCATGCCATCTCTTTGTTTTCTCCTTGTAAAACCTAGCATTCTCATAAGAGAACATCCTAAATTCTTCAAGCTCATTCAAATGCAATGCCCTTTTTGTTTCTAGCAGCCTGCAAATCCAAATTTAGATTCTTGGTGGCCCAAATTACCTTATGTTGTAGCTCTAGAGGGAAATGACAGGCTTTGGCAAAGACCAACCTATAGGGGACATCCCCAAAGGTGTCTTATATGCAGTCTTGTAGGCCCAGAAAGCATCATCTAGTTTAATGGACTAGTCTTTTCTACTTGGTTTACCACTTTTTAAGAATCCTTTTTATCTCCCTGTTTGAGAGCCCCACTAGGACACTAGTATGGGGGTGATATGTTGTAGCAACTTTATGTTTCACCCCCATACTTGGTCAACAATCCTCCTAATATTTTATTGCAAAAGTGTGTTCCCTCATCACTAATAATAGCTTTAAATGTCCCGAACCTAGTGAAGATGTTCTTTTGAAGGAATTTGACTACCACCTTAGCATCATTCATTGGAAAAGTTGTAGTTTCAATCCATTTTGATACATAGTCCACTACCACAAGTATGTAGAGATTTTCAAGAGATGGTGGGAACGACCCCACGAAGTCTATGCCCCACACGTCAAAACGATTAACCTCTAGAATGCTGTTGAGAGGCATCTCATGTTTGTGAGATATATTTTCGGTTCGTTCACATCTATCACAATTTTTATCAATCCCATAAATATATTTAAAGAGCGTGGGCCAAAAACATTCAGACTGAAGCACATTAGCAGTTGTTCCCATCCCTTCAAAGTGTCCTCCATAGGGCGAGGAGTGGCACTACTGTAGTATGCTATGGATCTCTTCCTCAAGTACACACATCCTAAACATTTTATTCGAGACCTGCTTGTACAAGAATGGATCATCCCAGTAGTAGTATTTCAACTTTTGAAAGAATCACTTCAGTCCTTGTAAATTCAGATCAAGGGGCATAACACCACTGGCAAGATAATTGGCTATGTCTGCAAACCAGGGATCTTAGTTGTTGTCACTGCAAGTAGCTGTTCATGAGGAAAAGCTTCTAACATAGCAATGTCTGCAGTAGTAGTGCCTTATGATTTCAGTCTAGATGATTCTCAGTTTCCTTTTTGTCTTTGATTTCTAAATCAAACTCTTGAAGAAGTAGTATCCACAACGAGGCTTGTCATTCTTTTTACATATTCGATATTTAATTGTAGAGTGATCAGTGAAAATATTTACTTTTGCACCAATTAAATATGCTCTAAATTTATCAAATGTAAAAAAAATATCCCAGAGTTCTTTGTCAGTAGTAGTATAATTCAATTGAGCCTCAGACAAAGTTTTACTTGCATAGTAAATGGAATGGAAAACCTTATCTTTCCTTTTCCCGAGTACTTCTCCTTTAGCATAGTCACTGGCATCGCACATGAGCTCAAATGGCAGCTCCCAGTCAGGTGCTACTATAATAAGTGTTGTAACTAATGCTTTTTTAGCAAACGAAAGGCATTCATGCATTCATCAGTAAAATCAAAAGTTCTATTATTTTCTAAGAGCATGCATAAGGGTTTTGAAATTTTGGAAAAATCATTTATAAATCTTCTATAAAAATCTGGATGTTCTAAGAAACTTCTAATTCCTTTCACTAAGCTAGGGGCAGGGAACTTATCAATGACTTCCATTTTAGCTTTATCCACTTATATACCCTTTAGTGAAACTCTATGCCCTAAAACTATACCTTCCTGAATCATGAAGCGACATTTTTCTGAGTTTAAGACTATATCGGTCTCTTCACATCTTTCAAGTACTTTCTCAAGATTAGATAGACATTTTAAGTATGATTCTCCAAAGATAGAAATATCATCCATAAGTACCTCTAAAGTGTGTTATACCATATCCGTGAAGATAGTCATCATGCACCTCTGGAAAGTTGATGGAGCATTGAACATAAGCCAAAATGCATTCTTCTAAAGGCAAATGTTCTAAAGTCAAGTGAAGGTAGTCTTTTCTTGGTCCTCTAGAGCTATGATAATTTGATTGTACCCTGAGTAACCATCTAGGCAGCAATAATACTCATTTCCAGCCAATCTATCAAGCATCTGGTTAATAAAAGAAGGGGAAAATGGTATTTTCTAATGGCTTTATTCAACTTTCTGTAATCTATACACACCCACCATCTAGTGAGTGTCCTTGTTAGGATCAGCACATTGTTTTCATTTTCTACTACTGTGATCCCACCTTTCTTTGGCACGCATTGAACTTGAATAACCCTTGCACTGTTAGAGATTGGATATATTATGCCTGCATCCAACCACTTGATGATCGCCTTTTTTCACCACCTCTTTCATAATCGGGATCAGCCTCCTCTGTTGCTCTATGGAGTTGCTGCATCACTCCTAAAAAAGAATCTTGCATATAGATTGAGGGGCTTATTCCTTTTATGTATGTTATTTGCCACCAATAGCTTTTTTGTATCTACCAAGCACCTTAGGCAACAACTTCTGATGATCACTACTTAAGGATGATGAAATGATAATGGGTAGAGTGTTGTTTTCTCCTAAATATGCATACTTTAAATGAGCTGGCAGGGGCTTCAATTCCAGCAAGGGTAGTACTTCAATGGATGGCAAGGATGGCTTGAAAGTTCTTTCTGATAAATGCAAGGATTCAATCTACTTGCCAAACTTTGAAGTGCTCTGCCTTGCATCCATCCATGTTGCTTTAGTCTCTTATTCATCACTACTACTTTAACAAAAATTTGTTATTGTTGACTCTAATGGAGTTGAATTTTAACAGCTAGTACACATTTATTTCATCTTTATAGAATTCAGTACCGATATGGCTGCACATTCTTTCCTCATTTCGGTACTTCATGGCATTGAAGAGATTGAATGTGATCTCTTGATCATTTACTCTCATGGTTAGCTCACCCTTCTAGACATCAATAACTGACCTTCATGTGGCCAAGAAGGGTCTTCCTCGTATGATTGACACTTTCCTATGAGCCTCATAGTCAAGGATGATGAAATCAGCAAGCAAGATAAACTTATCAACATTTATTAACATTTTTCCTATCTTGCCCTCTGGATAAAAGTAGGATCTATCTCCCAATTACAAGGTAATAGTGGTAGGTCTTGCTTCACCTATGCCCAATTTTCTAAATAATACAAAGGCATGAGGTTAATGCCAGCATCTAAGTCACACATGAGAATGTCTTTCTTAAACTGCACTCATTTGTTAGGGCTATGGTCTCGAGAATCAGACTGCCCTCCTTTGTTAAGGCTATGGTCTCAAACTCTCCCAACCTCCTTCTCTTCATGAGAATGTCTTTCTTAAGCTTCACATAGTTGGGCATCTGATGTAATGCCTCCACTAGAGGTATGTTGATGTGGAGTTACTTCAATATGTCCAAAAATTTGTTAAATTGACCATCCAACTTCTTTTTCTAAAGCCTCTGATGGAATGGAGACAAAGACCTCTATTCTTCTTCCACTTGCTTATGTGCACCCTTAGTTGTTGTATCAGGTGGAGCTAGAACTGATGGCTCTGCTTCATTCCTGCATGAACTGGCTTCTTTGTTGCTTGACTCAGGTCTGTCATCTTTTCCTTCAACAGACTAGGCTATCACTTTGCCACTTCTAAAAATGGATAGCCTTACAATGCTCTTTTCCTTCCCGTCTTGGGTTTTCTGTGTTTCTTGGCAAAGCTCCTTGAGCTCTTGAATTTAGTGCATTTACTAGCTGACCCACTTGATTTTCTACGTTTCTCAATGATACAGCTTGACTTTATATCCTGGCTGATTGATTTTGAATGAGAGATTCATTTTTCATAATGTACTCCTTCATAAGGTTTTTCAAAGATCCAGTTTACTCAGCTGCTTGCTTCTTTCCTTGAGGTTGTTGTGCAAATCCAAGAGGGTATGTTTGTCAGATTTACCCATTTGATGCTCCTACATTCTGATTGTCCCAGGAAAAATTTGGGTGTTGCCTCTTTCCAAGATTATATATGTTAGAATAAGGGTTTTTGTTGATGTTATTGTTCATGTTGAAATTTCCAACATACTTTAGAGATACTGGATTTCTAAGGCAACTCTAAAAAAGTTGCCCTTCCCCAAAATAAACACAAGAAACTTTTACAATTTGATTAGCTACTTGATACATGCTTTGGCTTTGTTTTTGAACTACTGGAGCCTCATGCTCAGAACCTTAATCATATTTGTACGTGAAGAATCTTGGACTACAAATGTAGTCATTGTATCAAACTCATGGACTCCTGTAACACTTTTAGTTGTTATAGCAGTTGCGCCTCTTGCACTAGGCCACTGATAGTTGTTACTAGCAAACCTCTCCAAAATATCACAACCTTCATTATAAGACTTGGATAAAATAGCTCCATTTGGCAGAGGCTTCTACCATCAACCTTGTTGAGGAATTCAACCCATTGTAGAATGGCTCCATCTTTATGAAATGACGGATGCCATGATATGGTCATTTCCTTAATAACTCTTTAAATCTCTCACATGCTTCATACATAGATTCATCCATCAATTAATGGAAAGAGGTAATCTCATTTCTCAGCTTAGCATTTTTAGTGGAGTGAAATATTTCATCAATAACTTCTTAGCTAAGTCATTCCAGCTTTTTATTGAATCTAGAGGTAGTGAATTAAGTCATGCTCTAGCTCTTTCTCTTAAAGAATAAGGGGAAAACCTCATCCTTAAGGCATCTTCAGTGGCTCCAGGGATTTTGAAAGAATCTCTCACTTCCTTGAACAGTTTCAAATGTAAATGAAGGTTTTTAGATGGTAGGCCATTGAATTACCCTACTGTCTGAAGCATTTGAAACATTACTGGCTTCAACTCAAATTGAGCAGCTTGTATTTTAGGTCCAACTATGCCAGGGTTCATGGCTTGGGGCTGGAGTGTAGTGTAGTCTCTAATGGATCTCTCCCTCAGGTTATGGATAATAACAATAAATCAATTCAGTGGACATGTGTACTATGTAACACGTAATACATATAACTTCTAAAATTGTAATATATAATTTTTGTGTTAAGAAACTTACTCTTTAATTTCTTGAGTTAAGACCCAAAATTTTGAGAAAGTATTAAAAGTAGGTCAATAATTCTAGAATTCAGAAATGAGGGTCCTTTGTGAATTTTAGAAAGCAGTGTTTAGGGAAACAAATTGAAATGTCTCTCCTACTTTTTCCCCTCCACGCCTAGACCTTTTTATTATTGTTGGTTGTGCATTTTTCCTTGTTTTGGAAGAAGACAATTATAAGGAAGGACCTTAATGTGTTCTATTTCCCCATGATATGAATATTTTATTTAAATTTTTCTTTTACTATGCATAAGGTGTAGCATTTTTGGTATTATTCTTCTATGTCATTATTGTCAAAACAGGGAATGAATTTTTAATAGGGTTAATTAAATTATTCCATTATTAGTCTAAAAGGGGAATGATATTAATTTAGGGTTTATTTCACCCCTTTTGGCCACCTCCTCAACCCATTGGAAGACTTTTTGCTCCCCTAAACCAAGAGAGTGATATGTAAGGAATATGTTGAAGAGCTTAAGAAAGTTCCCTTAATGATGTATGTTCTCTTCTCTCTTTCCCTCACTATCAAAAATATTTCTCTCCCTCTCTTGCACGACAATTCTCTCTCTCTCTTACTCTCTCTTTTGAAAATCTCTCTCTCTTTCACCCACGAAAACCCTAGTTACTAAAGAGTGAGAAGCTCTTATTGACGGTGGTGGTGGAAAAAGAAGTTTTAGGATCGTTTTATTTGGATCGCGCTAATGGATAAATTTGACTTATCATCTCTGTGACGTAAATATTTTTGGTTTTGTTTTCGGCATGATTTCAAAGAAGATATTTTGGAGAAGACTTACGTTAAGAAAAAATATGAAGGTTTATTTATGTTTTTAGTTAAATGTTTTCGAGTGGGGAGAATTGATAATAAAAAGATTTGATTGTTTTCAGAAAACTTGAATTTTTGGTTTCACACTATGCACTATAGAATCAAATTGACGTTCTGGAACTCAACTATGGTTATTTGAATCTGAAAATTTTAGGGAGTATTCTTAACATGTGAAACTATTACTGTAGAAAATCTTTGTGATTTATTAGTATTTTTTAGAAGTTTCTGGTTAGCATAGGAAAAGACAGACTATTGATATTCAAGTGGTAGGTTATTACCATATTGAAATCCAATTTTGTCTTAAAAATTTTAATGTATCATTTTGAGAGTATCTCTAACAGTCCTGTAAATTTTCAGAATTTGTCGACAAGGTTTTAATACTGAAACACTTTTTTCAAACGCACTACTTTATCTGTAAAACAATTTTCTTGGTTGGTTACATTTTCATGTTTTGACAACCTAAAAACAACATCAATTTTTTATGAAAATAAATATGTGAAACTCTGAAGTATTATAGTACAGTCAGTAAGAAATCTAGAATTTTTAGGAAACTCTAGGATATGTTGTGTCAGTTTTACGTCTTCCCTATAGTATTAGCATTCAAATTTCCAATCATATCATTCAGAGAAGTATAATGTTATTGTAAGATCGATATGGCACCCATTTTATTAAGAAAAGCAGTTTAAAAAGTAATATTTGATATAGAAAAAAAATATATCCCTACGTCCACGCTCCAAGGATCCCCCCTTGAAGATTTTTCCCAAATGATCTTCTTAACGGTGAAGACCAAACCTTTACAAACTCTATTGATGTATGGTGCCAATCAGACATTGACAATGTAGCTCAGTCGACATCTTCGAATCTTTTACAAAATTTCACTCTCTCAAAAAGTAGAACTCTCAATTTTTCACTCACAATTTATCCTAGCTTATCTCCAGAAAATATCTCAAATTCTCGCTCAAAATACAATCATCTCAAAGAATAAAACACTACAGAACTTCGTCGAAGAGAAGTTGGGAGAAGTGGAGAGGTGTAGTGAATGAGAATGGTGTGGAGTATTTATAGTGTTGAAACAGGTCAGGCTGGTTGGAGAACCAGACGGACTGGTCGTCAATCAAGGACGATTCCTTACTGACAAACTGGTCACACTGATTTCTCCACCGGTCTGACCGATTTGAGAAATTAGACAAGTAATTTCCATTTGCCAAACCGTCTCAATGTTCAGGAAACCTGTCAGAACTGTCCCAAATTGTTGCATCAGTTTTCCACTGGTGTGACCAGATTGCCCTCCAAATATGAGCCAGCTTTGGACGCCGGATTGAGGGTCGGTCATTGACATTTTCACACTATTATATCTAGTTTGATCTTCTACGATCTAGTTCATGAGTAGTTCAGTCTAGTTCTGAATTCCTCAAACCATCCTGAGTTCAGCAAACTTTGATTTAAGTCATTTATAAATTCGTTTGTCATTCTCCATGCCCTTCATAATATGTTGCGTGTATCTCGCTTTGTACGGTTTCGTTTGCCATTAATTGTTTTGCATAAACACATAAGATCAAGTGTTTTCATCAAGATTTTCACTTTATTTAGGACCTACACACTTGATTAAAATATTAGTTCACGTATTATTTGTCATCATCAAAATTATCACATTGACTAGGGTCAACAAACTTCTCATTTTTTATGATGACAAATAATTGATTGCAAAAAAATATTAGCTATAAACTTCTTATACACATATGCAATAATAATTATAAATTTTCAAAGTTATAAAATTCTCCCCCTTTTTCAATTACGTCATTTAAAATTCTCTCCCTTTTGCAATTAATTATATCTCTCCCGCTTTGAAATCGTAAAAAAGAATTAAACATGTCATTTGTTTAAAAGTACTCCCCATTTCATTATTTTTAATATGAGTAAGAAAATTTCCTCCTTTCACAAATAATTATCCCCCTTTGAAATCATCAAAATGAATTAAAAATCTCAATTTTTGCAAAATCTCCCCCTAATTGTATGCATTTTTAAAAAAAAATCAATTATCAAAAAGCATACAAAATATAATAAAATAAATAAATTCATGTGATTTCTCAAAAATCAAGATTATAATGATGGTTGGGCTTACTAACCTTGTCTCTGTGTGCCATTATGCACATATCTACCTTTTTATGTCCATTTGCAATTGGGCTTCTCAATTCCTTAGGTTTCTTCTTTGAAGTGCACAAGGATGATTCCTTGATTGACGACCGGTTCATCTTGTTCTCCAGCCGGTCTAACCCGTTTCAACAATATTTTTCAAGCGAGATCATTGGAGCATGGACGTAGCGTTCGAAGCTTATTTGTGAAGTCCATTAGATATTCATCTTCAACTTCCCTTTATCTCTCAATGGATGTGGCTTTGATTAATATATTTCCTCTTTTTATGTAGTCCAAATCATCTTCCATATTCTCCATTTCATGAGTCGTCAATGATCCCTTGAGTTCTTCTAGTGAAAGCATCTTAAGATTTTCCGCTTGTTGAATAGCAGTTGCTATGTTTTCCCACGATGTTGATAACGACCTAAGAACTTTACTCACAAAATCACTATTAGTAAAGGTCTTACCAAGAGCGTTTAGAGAATTTATACTATTGATACGAGTAAACATATCTTTAATGCTTTCAATTTCATTTATATTTGATTATACATGTGTGATTTTTGATACATGCCAAATGTCTTTTGCAAATTCACACATACAAATACGATTATATTCATTTATATTTGAGGCACCATATAAAATATTTATAGCTTGAGCATTTAAAGACAATTTAATTTTATCGTTCTTGGTCAAATCTTGTGACTTAGGCACGTAAGAATAATTTTCTACAATTTTCCATAATTTATAATCAAGGGATTGAATAAATATTTTTATTCTAATTTTCTAAAAATTAAAATCTACTCCATCACAAATGGAGGTTTTGAAATTGATTGTCCTTAAAAATCATAAGGTGATTCCATCGCTCAAGACTATTAAGTCTTAGATATTTGAGCATCAATCTCTAATATCAATTGTAGGATAGATATGACACCCTTTTCTTTAAAGAAAAATGTTTAAAAAGAAATATTTGATATAGAACAAAAATAAAGTTACTTGAAATATAAAATGAATAACAAATTAAATCAATCAAGAAATATTTAATAAATGAGTAATTAAATAAATAAAGTAATGATGATGCAGAATATTAAAGTGCAAAACTTAAATGTGTGATAATAAAAGTTAAGTACGGAAAGCAAAGTGCACGTAGATAAAAGAGTCGGAAAGAGAGATTTGACACGCAGTAGTTTTACATTGTTCGAGAAAACATATCTCTACATCCACGCTCTAAGGATCCCCCCTTGAAGATATTTCCTAAACGATCTTCTTAAAGGTGAAGACTAAACATTTACAAACTATATTGGCTTATGGTGCCAATCGGACCTTGACAATGCATCTCCGTCGAGATCTTTGAATCTTTTACAAAATTTCTCTCTCTCAAAGAGTAGATCTCTCAATTTTTCGCTCGCAATTTATACTAGCTTCTCTCTAGAAAATATCTCAAATTCTCGATCAAAATACAAGCCTCTCAAAAAATAAAACACTACAAAACTTTGTCGGAGAGGAGTGGACAGAAGTGGAGACGTGTGGTGTAATGAGAATGGTGTGGGGTCTTTATAGTGTTGAAAAACACTGTTGAAATCAGTCAGCCCGGTTGGAGAACCTGAGAGACCGGTCGTCAATCATGAAGATTCATTATTTACAAACGGTCACGCCAATTTCTCCACCGATCTAACCAGTTTGAGCAATTAGGTAAGTAATTAAGACCGGTGCCAAATCGGTGCACCGATTTTCCATCGATGCGACTAGATTGCCCTCCAAATTTGAGCAAGTTTTGACGCCGAATTGAGGTTAAACCGGTCCTTGACATTTTCATGCTATTCTGTCAGGTTCGATAATCTACAGTCTGGTTGAGCGGTTCAATCCGTTTCTGAATTCCTTGAACGATCTAGAGTTCAATAAACTTTGATTTAAGCCATTTGGAATAGGTTTGATATGTTTCATGCCCTTCATAATATGTTATGCATATCTCGCCATGTACAATTTTGTTTGTCATGAATTGTTTTTGCATAAACACTTAAGATTGTGTATTTTCAACATGATTATCACTGTATTTAGGACCTACACACTTAATTAAAATATTATTCCACGTATTATTTATCGTCATCAAAGTTGTCACATTGACTAGGATCAACAATCTCTCTCCTTTTGATGATGAAAACAATTGATTGCAAAAAACTATTAGCTACAAACTTCTAACATTATCTACGTGTGTCATTATGCAGATGTGTACCTTTTCATGTTCATTTGAAATTGGCCTTCTCATTTCCTTATGTTTCTTCTTTGAAGTGTATCTTCTCTTAGTGAGTAGCTTTTGAAGCGTCTTTGTGAAGTCCATTAGATATTCGTCTTCATCTTCATTTTCTCTCTAAATGGATGTGGCTTTGAAGAATAGATTTTCTCCTTTTATGTAGTCTACATCCTCTTCCATGTTCTCCATTTCATAAGTCATCAATAATCCCATGAGGTCTTCTAGTAAGTGTTTTAAGATTTCTGTTCTTGAATAGAAAATGCCTTGTTCTCCCACAATGTTGATAACGACATAAGAACTTTAGTCACCTAGTCAGTATTAGTAAAGAACTTACCAAGAACATTAAGATAATTTACAATGCTATTGAAACGAGCAAACATATTTTCAATGCTTTCAATTTCACGCATTTTAAACGTTTCATACTCATGCATGAGAATATCAATCTTGGAGTCTTTAACCTCTTGTGTGCCTTCATGTGTGATTTCTAATATATGCCAAATGTCTTTTGCCGATTCAAACATACAAATATGATTATCTTCATCTATAATTAAGGCACAATATTAAAATATTAATAGCTTGAACATTTAATGACAATTTAAATTTGTCGTTCTTGGTCAAATCTTGTGGCTTAGGCACGTAAGGACCATTTTCGTTAATTTTTAATAAATTGTAATCAAGGGATTGAATAAATTTTCTCATTCGAATTTTTCAAAAATGAAAATCTACCCCCTCGAAAGTTTTGAAATTGATTGACCTTCTAGAAAATCAAAAGGTGATATCATTGCTCAAGACTATTAAGTCTTATATATTTGAGCACAAAGTTCTGATACCAATTATATGATCAATATAACCCCTCTTTTATTAAGGGTAAAATTTTAAGAAAATATTTGATATAGAATAAAAATAAAATTGCTTGAAATATAAAATGAATAACAAATTCAATCAATCAAGTAATATTTAATAAACAAGTAATTAAATAAATAAAGTGTAGGAATTAAATGGAAAGTAAAGTGTACGTAGATAAAAGAGTATGGAGACAGATTTTGACAAACAGTGTTTTTACATGGTTTAGGGAATCATATCTCTACGTCCACGCTTTAAGGATCCCTCCTTGAAATTTTTTCTCAAACGATATTCTTAACGGTGAAGACCAAACATTTACAAACCCTATTGAATTTTTTGTCATTCAGACCTTGACAATGCATCTCGGTCAAGATCTTCGAATCTCTTAAATTTTTCACTTTCAAAGAGTAGATCTCTCAATTTTTCACTCACAATTTATACTAACTTTTCTCTAGAAAATATCTCAAATTCTCACTCAAAATACAAGCCTCTAAAAGAGTAAAACACTAGAAAACTTTGTCGGAGAAGAGTGGAGAGAAGTGGGGAGGTGTGGGGATTTATAGTCTTGAAAAACAGCGTTGAAACCGGCAGGACCGGTTGGAGAAACGGATAGACCGGACATCAATCAAGGAAGATTCTTTATTGACAAACTGGTCATGCTAGTTTCTCCATCGGTCTGAGCGGTCAAGAAACGGGTTAGACCGGTCCCAAATCATTGCACAAATTTTCCGTTAGTGTGACTGGATTGCCCTCGAAAGGTTAGTCGATTTGGACGCCGGATGAAGGGTGAACTAGCCCTTGACATTTTCACAGTATTATGTCTGGTTTGATCTTCTACGATCTGGTTGAGCGGTTCAGTCCGGTTCTAAATTCCTTGATCCATCTTAAGTTCAGCAAATGTTTCGTGCCCTTCGTAATATGTTACGCATATCTAGCCATCTACGATTTTGTTTACCATTAATTGTTTTTTTCATAAACACTTAATATTAAGTGTTTTCAACATGATGGTCACTTTATTTAGGACCAACACTCTTAATTAAAATATAAGTCCACGTATTATTTATCATCACCAAAATTATCACCTTGACTAGGATCAACAATCTCCCCCTTTTTTATGATGACAAACAATTTTAATTGTAAAAAAAATATTAGCTACAAACTTCTCATACGCATATACAATAATAATTCAAAATTTTCAAAATTTGAGATTCTCCCCCTTTTTCAATTGCATCATTTAAAATTCTCCCCCTCTTATAATTAATTATAGTTCTCCCACTTTTAAATCATAAAAAACAATTAAACATGTGATTGTTTAAAAATACTCCCCATTTCATAATTTTTAATTCGAGAAAGAAAAGGTTCTCCTTTCACAATTAATTATCCCTCTTTGAAATCATCAAAATGAATTGAAAATGTCAATTTTTGAAAAATCACACCCTCAATGTATGTATTTTTTTAAAAGATTTCATTTTTCAAAATGCATAGAAAATATATTAAAAAAATAAGTTCATGTGATTTCTCAAAAATCAAGATTATAATGAAGGTTGGGCTTACTAACCTTGTCTACGTGTGCCATTATCTATGTATGTACCTTTTCATGTTCATTTGCAATTGGCATTCTCGTTTCCTTAGGTTTCTTCTTTGAAGTGCATCTTCTCTTTGTGACTAGCTTTCAAAGCTTCTTTGTGATGTCCATTAGATATTCATCTTCATCTTCACTTTCTCTCTCAATGCATGTGGCATTGAATATTATAGTTCCCCCTTTTACGTAGTCCATATCCTCTTCCATGTTCTCCATTTCATGAGTCATCAATGATCCTATAAGTTCTTCTAGTGAAAGCATCTTAAGATTTTTCGCTTCTTGAATAACAATTGCATTGTTCTCCCTTGATGCTAATAACGATCAAAGAACTTTACTCACCAAATCACTATTAGTAAAGGTCTTACCAAGAGAATTAAGAGAATTTACAATGCTATTAAAACGAGCAAACATATCTTCAATACTTTCAATTTCACGCATTTTGAACATTTCATACTCATGCCTGAGAATATTAATCTTGGAGTCTTTAACCTCATTTGGGCATTCATATATAATTTCTAATACATGTCAAATGTCTTTTGTAGATTCACACATACATTTACAATCATATTCATTTATACTTAAGGCATAATATAAAATATTTATAGCCTGAGCATTTAAAGACAATTTAATTTTGTCGTTCCTTGTCAAATCTTGTGACTTAGGCACGTAAGGATCATTTTTGACAATTTATCTTAAATTGTAATCAAGGGATTAAATAAATATTCTCCTTCTAACTTTCTAAATTTAAAATATATTCCATCAAAAAATTGAGGTTGTGAAATTGATTGGCCTTCTTGAAAACTAAAAGGCGATGCCATCGCTCAAGACTATTAAGTCTTACATATTTGAGCACCAAGCTCTGATACCAAATGCAGGATTGATATGTCACTCCTTTTACTTAGGGAAAAAGTTTAAAAAGAAAGATTTGATATAGAATAAAAATAAAATTGCTTGAAATATAAAATTAATAAAATATTAAATCAATCAAGCAATATATAATAAATGAGTATTTAAATAAATAAAGTAATGATGATGTAGAATATTAATGTACGGAAATTAAACGTGTGATAAATTAAGTACGAAAAGTAAAGTGCACATAAATAAAAGAGTAGGCAATAGAGATTTGATACACAGTATTTTTACACGGTTCGAGAAAATCTATCCCTACGCCCACGCTCCAAGGATCCCCCTTGAAGATTTTTCCCAAACAATCTTCTTAATGGTGAAAACTAAACTTTTACAAGCCCTATTGGCTTATGATGTCAATGAGACTTTGACAATGCCTCTCATTCAAGATTTTCGAATCTCTTACCAAATTTATCTCTCTCAAAAAGTAGATCATTCAATTTTTCGTTCATAATTTATACTTGCTTCTCTCTAAAAAATATCTTAAATTCTCGCTCAAAATATAAGGCTCTCAATGAAAAAAACACTACAAAACTTCGTCAAAGAGGAGTGAAGAGAAGTGGAGAGGTGTGGTGGAATGAGAATGGCGTGCGGTATTAATAGTGTTGAAATATACTGTTGAAACCGGTCGGACAATTTTGAGAACCGGATGGACCATTCGTCAATCAAGGAAGATTTCTTATTGACAAACTGGTCACACTGGTTTCCCCACTGGTCTGACCATTTTGAGTCATTAGGGAAGTAATTTCCTTAATTGCAAAACCAGTCACACCGGTCAGGAAAATGGTCAGACCGGTCCCAAATCAGTGCATCGATTTTCCATCTGTGTGACCGTATTTCCCTTAAAATTGAGGATGTTCAGTCTTCTACAGTCTCGTTCATGAGCGATTCAGCCTGGTTCTTGAATTCCTTGAACCATCCTAATAGTAAAATTTGATTTAAGTCATTTGGAATTCATTTGATATGCTATGTGCCCTTCATAATGTGTTGCGCGTATCTCACCATATACGGTTTTGTTTACCGTTAATTGTTTTTGCATAAGCACAAGATTAAGTGTTTTCAACATGATTTTCACTTTATTTAGGACTTATACACTTAATTGAAATATTAGTTCACGTATTATTTGTCATCATCAAAATTGTCACCTTGATTAGGATTAACAGTTATATGCTTTAGAAGTTTCAATTGTTTAATTTCTTTACCAAGTTATCATGTAACTGAAATCTTATATATGTAACCTTGTGTTTTTTGTGCCTGAAAATCTTAGAATGAAGCTATGGTTGTTTTTCCCTGTGATGGTTATTGTTTTGTGAGGTTCACTGTGTTATTTTACTTTATTCTGTGATATTATCGTGATGCACGATTCTGAAATTTTGAAAGGTTATAAGTTATAGGATTAGAAAGATTATCCCATGATAATGTAATGTAAAACACTATTTTCCGTTAGAGTCATGTACCCACCAATTTTGTTGTGTTTGTCTTATCCTTCGGGAAAGGTTTTGTTTTGCCTCGTCCTTTGGGAGAGGGTCGGTGTATATGCTCTAGTTAGTAGTGTGGGAAGGCATTTTGCAACTGGTTCCACCATCTTGAAGGTGCGGAGTGGTATTCGTGATAAAGGTCACTTGTACATACCTTACAAGCTAACAACTTACCGACACCTAATTTTGTTATGTTTTGGGTGTGGTGGCAAGCTCTAATGAAACTTAGTCAGCGAACTCTGTAAGAAAGATAAGAATGTTCTGAAAGAATCGTAAGGTGCATGTGAATTCTGTAAGAAAGAAGTATATGTACTATTTGTGATTGTCTTTGTAGTGATTTGTGTATGTATGGTTTTACTTACTGAGTATAGTTTATACTCACTCTATTTTATTCTAAAATTTTAGATGATGAGAATCGGTTCGTTACAGATGAAGTCTGGAGTCTCTAGCATGGGACTAGAGTCAAAAAGTTTCTTTTGAAAACACTTGAAGTTTTATTGCTTTATAACGTTTCAAATGGATTTATTATTAATGTTTCTTTAGACAATAGATGTCAGTCTTTTATTGTTGTTGAATGACATTTTTAAATCGTTTGAAATAAATAAAACTATGTTTAAGTATTACTTTAACTTTTGGTTACTTTTGAAATAATTGACCTACCTTCCGCGAGCTTCTGCATTAAGTACAACCTTAGTTAAATTTTCAGGTTGTTACATATTCTGTGAAAACGATTAGGGATTTGAACTTAGTGGGGGTATAGACAGAGGTGGGGAAAATACAAACATTGAATTTTGAAGAATGAATGATTAATTATCTTATTAGACTTTAAAGTTAGTGTTCTCTGTAATATGCTTAATGATTTTATTAAGAAATTGAGGTAGTACAGGAGTGAATGTCAATTTTGAGTTTACAATGAAGTTGTAGAGCTGAAACTTTGTTCAATTTTGTTGAGTTGAGTGCTTCTAGGTTACTGTGTATTGAAGCACTGGTATGTCTTTGAACTCGTTGAAAAGTGATTCATACAAAATGTTCATTTGGAATGTATGTAGTTGTTGTAGTTTTTCTTGACTCTACACTCTATTCAATAATAATATAGACATTTAGAAATGCAAAACAGATTTCGAGCTAAGTTTTAGTTTTATACCCCTGTGTGTAAATGTTTTTTGACTGAAATTTCAACAGAGTTTTTAATACATACATGACATAATATATTTCTATACATGTAGTACATTAACATACGTTTGCTAAATGTGAATTCCATTTACCATGCTTCTCTATTGTTCATTAAAGTGTAATACATTTACTTCATCGTTATAACATGCATTATTGTTTCTGAAAATTGGCTGAACAACAACGAGGACTAAATGATTAGTAGTAAAGGGAGGAAAAAAGGCAATAAAATCAAGAAAAACACAAATAACAAAGGAAAATTGGTTGTTAAAATGGAGGTATATATGTACATTAACATGTGAATATTCATATATATTAATCGTCACCGTAATTAGATTTTTTTCTATATTAATTGAACATAGTTATTGATTTGTTAGGAACAACCAACAAGAAGCAACCGACTACAATCAATTGGGGCTTCATCAATGCCAAACACCATCCTGAGAAAATTATAAATGAAGCTACCTCAAATACCAGAGTGTCAACTAAATGAAGTTGCAAGTATAGAACCCATTGACAGTCCACAAGAACCAAATTTATCAAGATCGAAATACAATAAGACCCAAGTGAAATTTGTCAATGATAGAACATCAACTAAAAATGAGGTAAATAAGATAGTAATAGTAGTTAAACATATATAAACAGTAATTAAATATACACTACATACTAATTAATTTTAAATAATCGTGTTCCTTACAATTGTTTAGGATTATCCAGTATTCCTCCCACCTGAGTTTTGGAAAAAAAAACTAAAAGATCAACATATATAGCAAACTAGAGTACGTGACACAACTCAGATGTTGGTTGACAGTCAAGGGAAGAGAAATATTTAGGAAAACATGCTTAGGTCATGTGCTGAATATAAAGCTAGGCAAATTCCCTCCTCAATTGTTGTTACACTTAGCTAGGAGACAATGCTTCAATAGTAGTAGTGATGAACTTTACTTTAACATCGAAGAACATGTTATCAAATTTGGAATTTAGATTTTGCATTGATAATGGGTCTAAATTGTGGACTTTATCCTTGGTAAAACAAATAGTCATTACCTGAAGGTAGTTTGTTGGATAAAGCATTCCCAAATATTAAATTGATGTCTAGGGAGAGCCTTTTATGTTCTTTTAATGCATTTAGATATGTCAATCAAGACATAAAAAAATAAATTGGGCAAGATTTTTTGTTTGGAAAACATTCTCCTCCCAAAATAACTTGCAACCAGCATAGATTTGAACCATGTGAAGATGGTCGACTTTGACAAAAAAATTTAGACATATCCATGGGGTAAATTATCATACGATCTGGCTATTGGATAAATTAAAAACATTTTGAACAACCCTTCAGCATAGGGTTTTGGATTCGGTGGCCTCCCATTAGCCCTAATTGTGTTGGCTTATGAAGTCACCCCAATCCTGACAAATGAATAAAATAACTATGCTAGACAATCGAGGGACAAAATCCGAAGAATATGCAATTAGAGGGAGAATGAACAACCTTGCTGGAGAGAGATGAAGAGGAAGGTTTTTTATTCAGAAGAGGTACACTATTTCTTTTCTTATATTATAATTGCATTAGTATATCAATATAAACTGTCAGTATATAGTCATTGACTATTATGTAGTGCTTCTTGTTATTTTTTAGCCTGCCATGAATCTTTTTTGCATGTTTTCTAAACAACTTTTTTTGAAATATATTACAGCTTACTGTTAGACCAATTATAATGACACAATTGGAGATTGATTCACCTCTCATCGCACATTTTAAGAAAGGGAAAAATGTGCCAAATTAAATGCAAGGAGAAACATCAGAAGGTAATTTGTTTGATTTATTGATGAGGAGGCCGAAGAATTTTCAAAATAGAAAAGCAAAAATTGTCTTGACAAAAAAAATTGATAGACTGGAAAAGGGCAACAAGAAATGAACATCTTCATGGTGAGTATGGATATAAAAATGAGTGAGATACGCACATTGCTGTTGAAAATTACAGAAAAAAGGAAGCTACCAGGGTAACCTATTTCAGATACTATGCATAGTTACTTTAGGCATTTGCTTATTTGAAACATTCTTCAACTATATAAAGATAGTCAAAGTATTTATGTGTAAACTATGCTCAATCTTTTTATGAAGGAAAAGGAGGATGACGGCATAAGTGATAATGGTGGCAATGGTGATGCTAGTTCTAGAAACACAGAGTTTGGTTCTCGAAATACAAAAGATGGTTCTCAAAACTTAGAGGGTGGGACGACTAGGTTAGAACAAATTTGAACATAATTATATACTTAAGGTACATAACTAGTGACTTTAGAGATATAAGATGCATATAAACATGAAAAAACATTTGACAACAATTGAAGAACTGCCTGTGAAGGTATTCGTATAAATAAAAAGTAATTTGAAACAAAAATTTTATGTAGATGATACTTAATGTCTTTTTTAAATGCACATGATGAAGGAAACCAAAAGTGACAGCTTGTGAAAATAGCCACCTACATTAAGAAATCACAATGACTCACGAACTTAGCCAAAAAGGAGCAGCCACCACAAAAGAAAAATATTGAATATGACATACCAAGCTTCGACCTCTTTTCAAAGCCTTTGATATGGATGGATAATTGATAATTTGGGCTATGATGAGATAGATTTTTGAAAATATGATACATTGCTTTATGGTAGACTTTAAGATAAATTGGTTAGTTGTTAATTGGGATGAATAGATAGGTTGCATAATAACATTATGAAAGATTTGAAAGATGATAACTTGGTTAGTAAATGATTTGAATGTTTATGAATGCTTCATGGGAAAATTGATGATTATTATGACAAATACATCAATTTTGAATGACTTCAATATTTCAATGTTTAACAGGTGAAAATGATGAAAAAAAGTGTGTTACGAACTTTTTGAATAACTACTTCTAACGAACGTACGTTGCACATGTTAAAATTGAATATTAGTACTTTATCGATCAAGAAGTTTAAAATACTTACTCATTACGTGGCTGATATTATAATTTTGACTCTTGTTTTGAGTGATATGTAGTTTAGCATTTCTAGAGAATATTGATGTAAGGATGGTTATGATAAATTTACAAAGTCTACATGAATATATCATGAGAGACCGACCCATACAGTATGGTGTGAATAAATTCTCTACTCTTACGTCTTTTGACATTCAACTAATTCTTTTCTCAAAAGATAGAAACGAAAACGTCAAATTTACTAAGTACAATATTACCCCGACAAATTATATTGAGCTACAAATTTCAGAACTAATTTTTTTATTAATATTATTAACCATGTTTATTATAAGTATCCAAACGGTTAATTTCTTATGTGTTTGAGTTATTATATCATCCATAATAGTAATTTTCTTAGGGATGACTTTTCTAAGTAAACTAATAAAACTAAGTATATCGTGCTAAAGGGATGACTTTTCTATTATAATTAAGGAAACAAATATTTTCCCCTACTGTTTAGCAATTGGTGTTGCATATATACATGTTTTTAGTGTATGTTTTTAGTGTTTCGTAATAAAAACACAAAATAAAAGGAAAGAAAATAAATTAAACAATAAATAAATTGTAAAATATAAAGGAAGAGGAAAATATAATCAAGAGTTGTTTCTTGATTCTTATTGCAAAACTCTGGACGTATTTTTTTTCTTATTCGATCATCTCAAATTTCTACCATGTATACTTTCTGCACAATTTTTTATCGCACCCACCTTGGTTTTCATGAGAGTATTCCAGATCCTTCAATTTGCATCCCGTATGAGCTTAACATTGAAAGTATAATTGTTGTGAGAGTGGTATCCTTTTATTTTAAGTAACCAATTTTCTTTTGTAAATACAGTTGGTAAATGATAAGTTCATGATTAATACATATTTATATTTTAGGAGGATAATCAAAAGTTTTATTGAAATAGTTATTGTATGCTAAATATACAACAATAATTCATTGAATAATATTTGGTTCAATGAATTAAATGCTATTTTATTCTTGAATCAAGACACATATTATTGCATTATTTATCATAAATCATTAATAGTAAACGATAAAGGAATATGGTTAACATATTAATTTTCTAATTTGTGGTTATACACGAACTTGAATATTGTGTTGAGTGTAGGGTATTTTAAGTGTTTTTTTTGTGTGTTTTTGTTTCTTGAATTAAGAACCATATTTAGCAAAAATCAATTAAAAGTAAAATTTAAATTAGGACATTAAAAGTGGAGAAAGGTAAATTAGGAAATAAAAAAATACTCCTAATTTAAGCTTCTTTTAAAGATAATTATAGATACTTATACAGGTGAGTAGATTATAGTATACTATGAGTATATAATTATTACCAATAGTATTCAGTTATCTTAATATTTTTGTATCCATAGATAAGTTCTTTTCGTATCAATATAATTTACTTGCTGTGAAAATGACAGTAAGTACAATTATACATTTCTATAATAAATAGGTACTACATGATGTATAAAGCAATATACTACAAGTATATAAACATATAGTATCAGTATGCAAATATGAATTGCACATAAACTAAACAACTAATGAACAATAAATATATTTATAGTTTGGTCGTTACCCTGTTCAAGTTTAATTATCTAATACAGCCCCACTTAGAATAAGAGTAATACCAAACTAGTATGGAAATTCATTTTTTTTCATATTTCAACAATTGAAAAGTATATCTGAAGTAAACATCCATCTTAGGGTAAAATCGATACTCTAAAATCAAACACATCATATCGAGCATTTCTTTTTACAAGTACCTCCATCACCATCTTTTAAAGGGATTCTTGCAAGTATTCTTATTAAGACTTAAAACATCACAATTACTTCCAAAAGGCAAACACTTTTTCTTCTTCGGCCTGCCTGAAGAACGTCTCACGCATGGAGGTAAAATCAGTTGATCTTTCACATCATTTGGAACAAACCAATCACATTCATTACCAACGGAATTAACAGATGTTGCATAAGTAGCTTCATGCTCATTTTTCATATAATACTTTGAAGTATATGGATATGGTGATAAGTTCCTTCTTGTATGTGTTGCACACGCAAGAGAACAAGGAAGTTGATCCAACAGTCACATCTTGCAAGTGCAACACCTATTTGTAATGTTGATAACATATTCGATATCGTCATCGAGAACTTGCGACGTGTTAACATAAAAAATGTAAACCTACAATCAATATTTAGAGAAAATAAAATTAGTACTAAATATATTGAGAAAATTGACAACTACAATTGCAATTATTAATGAAAATAAAAAAGAACTGAGATAATAAATATCACATTCATAGTACGGGCAAGCTCAAATTGAGCATGTAGACCTTTATCTGCTTCTTTCACTAAATAAGTAACCATACAACAAGCAGTATTCCTCCATTCATAAAATTATTACTGTAACTTTTTACCGGATATACTCAATAAGATAAGCAACAGGTAACGATCTAGCATCTTTCAGAATAGAATTAAACGTCTCCACAAGGTTTGAAGTCAACACATTATATATTCATCTAACAAAGTATGCACAACTTCTAAACAACACATATACAACTCAAAATCTACAATCTGATATGCCCTCACACATTTATAAAATAAACTATCGAACTTGAATCTTTTGTATATTGTCTTCAAATTATTAAGAGATGTTGCATGCAATAACCATGATGAGCATCTAGAAACGATTTAGAAACATCCTTTGGAATTTTATTATATCGATCAGAAATAGTTATCAACTCTTATCGATATCCAAGGGCACAACTCAACTTCTTTATAAACCATTCCCAAGCCAGATTATTTTCTGAGCCAACAATGGTAAAAGCCAATGGAATAATTTGGTCATTACCATAAAGCATTGAAGCGATGAGAAGTGTACTATGATACTTGTTCGTTAAAAATGTCCCATCAACCACCATAACAGGTCTATAATGTTGACTACCACTTAAAGAAGGTCCAAAAGCCATGAAAAATATTTCACCCTACCATCACAATCAGTATCAAAATGTGTGACAAGACCTATATCATATAAAAAATATTTACTAACCACATAAATTGATATGTATAAATGCATTGAATAAAAATGGTAACTAATTATGTACTTATAGTAACTAATCTTATACCATACCAGGATTTTTCTTCTACAAGTGGAAGCAATAGGAAGATAATATCTCATAAGACTCCTTCGAAGACCCACGAATCAGATCAATAGCTCTATTTTTTGCCCTCCAACCTTTATAGTAACTTATATTAATATCGTGCTTGACTCGCATATGATATATAATATCCTTAGATTATGTGCAATCACCGACTCCACATATTTATGCTTTATACACTCACTAACAATAGTCGAAGTAGTTTGACGGTGATCACTTTGTACAACGTCCAACGAACAAGTGTGTTCCATTAGATATTTCTGAGCACACCAAATTTCAATACCTCTATAACGTGAAGCACGTACAAACCACTTGCAAGTATTAACGAAAGACCTATTTCATACCTTTCACGGTTAGACTTGCTAGTCATAAATTAAAAAATTGTGCTTCAAAGCAATCAAGTGCAATGCCTTTTCAACTCATGTTTTGAGCTGAAAAGTGATTTATCTTGTACATAAAAGTCAAGAGGTAACTTATATGCATCAACTTTATCCATAAATAAATGTTCAATAGGATTATCATGAACAATCATGTGTGATGAAGACCCAACCTCTAATGAGGATTTAATTCCACCACCAACAAAAACATTAGATACCATATTACCAATGTGGGTTGTAACAATTAAAGGATAATTTCTCTCTTTCTCATTCTTCATCAAAGCAATATACCACTCAACATCAGACTCTATGTTAATCTCTAAGAAACTAAATGATGATCCTCCGCATTCAATATTCACTATCAAACACAAATTATTAGAATCTATTGACAGTGCACGAGATACTAAACCTAGTAAAACATAATGTGGTGCATGTTCAACAACTAACAATGGCTTAATCTTATAGTCAACTTAATTTCTCCCTTCATCCCACCTTCAATATAAAAAATACCTATGAGAATATTCACCATCAGACCTAAAAAAAGGTATAACAATAAGAAACTATCTAAAGCTTACGATAATGGCATTTAAGCTGATTTAAAATATGATTTCTTTCAATTCAAAGCTGCTTTCAGTTGATTATTTCTTCTTCTCTCTAATCTGATTATTTTTCTTCTCTCTAATCAAATTATTTCTTCGCGGCAAAATTGACATCAGGCAAATATCAATCTGATAAATTTTGTCAAGTAAATTTTTATCAGCTTGATTTTCATTGAAGCTGATTTTTATCATCTTGATTCAAGTAAATTTTTTGTCCTTCTTTCTTGATTTTGAAATCGGACTTTGTTGCGTTTGAAGAGTAATCTTCCAACAGTTTCCATACAGCAAAATTTTAAGTTTGCATGTTAAATCTGAAATAAGATTTTTAGTTTCATTCATTTAGTTTTTATGTTTTCTGTAATGTACGATGTTTGATAGAGAGCACCTAAACTCATTTATTGTGTTGAAGCTGAAGCTTAAGAATAATTCATCCATTTTTCAGCAAAAACTCTTGATACAGAAACATCATTATGTGAGTATGAAGAGTAGTTTACAAGTTATGTTCTCTTTTTCCTTTGTTATTGGAAGAGATTTTCATGTTCTTGTGCCATTTTGTTTACTCAATTAAGGTAAATACTCTAATTGTTTTGCGTCAAGACAGAGTTTTAAAGTCGTATATTTAATCTTATTTTATATTGTCCAATTGTTTCTTTGTTTTGGTTAATTTGGATCATATTATTGTTATTTTACATTTTTTAGTTTTTGGATAATTTTTAAGGCCTGATTGTTTTGACAATATACTTTTGTTGTTATGCTTATATTATTTTCTACATTTTTAGTCGTTCTTGTTATATAGTAAATAATTATATACGTTATAGTTTATATTATATATTTTATCGAACTGACTTATGACACCCAATAAACATTTGGATAAGAATTTGGAGTATTATGGTCATTTTAGGTTCTTCTAGTACCATTTGGACTCAAAAGGCCCAGTGGGACGTCTTTAGGCCCAAATGAGATGAACTTGGTTAAACTTAGATCTTTTGGGCATAGTGTTGACTCTAGGTCTCATACTGACTATTTTTATGATAACAAGACATTTTATGTATACTAACATTTATAATTAAGTTGTAGGAAATTGTAAATATTGATGTACACATGATGTATGGAGATGAAGTATATCGAGACTTCAAGAGACTATTCATAAGGTCTCGGTCTTGATTGAAAAAATGCACCTAGGACATTTGAAGCATCTTAGAATATATTGGTAATAGTGTTTGTGGAAAAATATTGAAGAAAATAAAGTCAAGTAATGAAAAACGATGGAAGAGTTTTAACAGTGTTCCAGAAAACCCCATAAAAACTATTTTATAGGATTTCAGAAATGTATTAAAAGTGAGAGCAAACCAGGAGCCATTCTGCCACGAGCGGTCGTCCACCCATCACCAGCGACCAACTACTCCTTGCACTATTTTCTCAACAGTTATAGCTTTTAGTTTGACAGTAAACGCTTGATCCTACAATTATTACCAGGTGGGCCAGCATCCTATCACGTAGGGGGAGGCCTGGTGGGGCCAAGTCACAGTCGAAACAAGAGCGCATGTGTTTGAACTAAATCAAGTAAATAAGTTATTGTCGCAACGTGGATGCGACGCGGAGCGGCGATTGAAAAATTATTTTTGAAAAAAAAAGAAACTCGGAGTCGCCACCAATCATTTTAGGGTGTAATTGGTCACCCAATTTTAAAATAAAAAATTTTGGTCTACGAAAATTTAAAGTTGGTTCGGGAGTCATTTGCGTGTGGGGAAGGTATTAGCACACCACAACGCCTATTTTGAAAAATGGTTACCAAATTTAATCAAATACTATCCAAATTATTTTTTTAATAATGTTATAAAAATTCAAATTTGAATGTCTCATTTAGTACATTTTGCATCATAAAAATGAGTAAATAAATGACCCTCAACGGCTGGTACAAAGACCATTAAAAAATTATTATTTTTTAAATCAAAGCGTTATTGGAGTTACTCTCGGTATCCGAAAAATAACTCCTCACCTCGGTAGTTCAAGAAATTTGGTATCCCAAAAATTCTAAAGTCCGTCATCGGATTTTTTTTCGTGAAAACTAAATAAAGAAATTAACAAAATTTAAATCAAATTGTTATGATTTTAATTTGGGAGCATTGATTGTGCGGACAAAAGAATAAAATAATAATCACATACAACCGTGACATATGACAATAATACATAAATAAATAAGAAGACATAACAACTATAAAGATAAAGAAAGAATAATGGGAAATAATGTTAGAGATGATAAATATGTATAATAAATTTATAAAAACAATATGTAGAATGAAAACAATGAAATAAGATGTGAAATAATTAAAAAGATATATAAAAATAAATTAAAACAAACCAATAATATCTACTGAAAAAAATAAACAAACAAAAAAACAAAAAAAAATGCAAACAACAAAAAAACAAAAAAACTCAGTAAAAGCATTTAAAATACAAAAAAAAAATTACAGAGGGTGATGTCACCCTCTGTCTTATATATATATATATGTATGTATGTATAATTATTTAGTAAATAAATTAATAATAAATTTTGTATGTGTAAAATAAATTAATCTATGAAAAAATGATTAATTTCATACATAATTCGCATGAGCGTACTTTTTTTACTACATGGTCTATTAATTACTATTTTTCATTTCTTCACTCAATTCTAATCAAATAATAAAAGAATGATCATGGATTGTAACTAATTTAAACAAGAACCACTAAAAATAAATAAATAATTTTGTTTGGGATATAAATATACCATTTTTTATTTTGGACTACTTAGTTCACTAATTACCATTTTTTCTTTCTTCCTTCTTTTCTAGGAATGATCATGGATGGTAACTAGTTTAAACAAGTGTCACTAAAAAAAATCAATAAAACTTTCAAAATAATATAATTTTTGTTTGGAATATAATTTTTTTTATTTTGGACTACTTAGATCACTAATTACCATTTTTTCTTTCTTCCTCCATTGCTATGAATGATTATGGATGGTAACTAGTTTAAACAAGCGTCACTAAAATGATGGTCAAAAATTAAAAAAAAAACAGAGAAGACTTGTAAGAACATAAAAAATCAAAACTTAAATATTTGCATAATCTTGTATAGAGGTTTTGCTCTCTATTTTATGCATTTTTATGTACGAGAAATTCTCATAGGAGATATTTTCATCAAATGTACACTTTCAACCCATTAAATGGTTGATTCACAATGAGTTAACTTTACACCCCTCAAAAGTTTTATCCTCATTCTCATTGATTGAATTGATGACAAAAAAAATCTCATTATCAAACTTGTAGAGAAATAAATAATATATGAAAATAAAACTTAAGATTAAGAGTAGGAGAAATGATAAAGAATGAGCAAACAAACCTATATATGAAAAATGAAACAAAGAAATATCAAATACATGAGTATGAAGAAGAGAGATGATTAATAAGAATGAACAAGATATATTGTGAGCTAAAATGCAAGAGATTTGAACTACCTTAATAAAAAGAAAAAGAGAAGATGGAAGATGAATAGAAATGAAAACTCTTATTCTTTCTCTTTTTCACAATTTTCTCAAGACCTCTCTTTCTCTCTCTAATATCCCTTCTCTTTCTCACTCTCCAAATCTCCCCTTTCAATTGAAGACCTCCCCTCTATTTATAGGTAAACTTAGGGTCTCACTTTTTAATTTTAGTCCTTTTGTTCCTTTTTTTTAGTCATTGGACAAATCTTCTTATTTTTAGACATTGGGCTATTTTTTAAATCATACACATAGTTTTAGACTAGTATATGGGCAAATAAAATAAGATTTGTATTTTTAAAGTATTGGACCAGAAAAAATACGGTATCTACAGCTGCCCCCTTTTGTTAACGTTTCTAAACTTAGAAGGTGTACAAAGGTGTAGATAAGTATTTTGATAAGGGGAACAGAAACCTCGACTGATTCATGTTCTATGAAATGACAGAACTTATGAAATGGACCTGAATAGATACAGGCTTCGACCTCAACTCAATCCGGGTTTGATTTAACCCTATAAATTGAAACGGACCAGGCGCTGACACCGAGCTTCGACCGCTACAAAGTCGGGTTCGATTTAACATAAGATAAAGAAAGGATGTGGACCTGGATAGATGCAGGCTTTGACCTCGACTCGATGCGGGTTCGATTTAATCATATTAATTGAAACAGACCAGGCGATGACACCGGCTTCGACCGCGACAAAGTCGGTTCGATTTAACCTAAGCTAAAGAAAGGGCGTGGACCTGGATAGATGCAGGCTTCGATCTCGAGTTGATGCGGGTTCGATTTAACTATATTAATTGAAATGGACCAGGCGCTGACACCTGGATTCGACCGCGATAGAGTCGGGTTCGATTTAACCAAAGATAAAGAAACGACGTGGACCTAGATATAGGCAGGCTTCGACCTCGACTTAATGCGAGTATGATTTAACCATATTAATTGAAATGGATCAGGCGCTGACACTGGGCTTCGACCCCGAAAAAGTCATATTCGATTTAACCGAGATATTTAAAAGGAAACAGACCTGGATAGACGCAGGGTTCGACGTCGACTCAATTCAGGTTCGATTTAACTAAAGATGTTGAAATGATATTTGATCGGATTTTTACAAGTTTCATATGGTACAAGAACTAGACTAATGCAGGCTCTAAATATTGGAAAGTCATGTATGGACTTTGAAAGAATATCTTATGACGCATGTCTATGCATTGTAATTATTGAATATAAATGCAAAATAGTGATTTTGAGTGCATGCATGATTGGAAACATTTGTAAGAAAATTATTTGAGAATTATGTCGCCATATCCTTCACCCTTCAAATCAATCACTTGGCCTAAGGTCATAGACTCGCAATGAAGTATCGAGCATAATTTCAAGAAAATGATGCATCCTTATTCATTGGTTTGTGCCCCAGTATTCGGCTTCACGTTGATGATGAAGAAAAGTGAATAATTTCTCCACATTTTACTTCTTTTTTGTACTTTGATTGCAATCCTCCAATCGTGCTTTAGCCTTCGTTATGTGCATACCGACTTTCTCATGGTGACTTTTTAGATCTCACCTCGCACTCAGGACCGCCTTTCTTAGTTCCTATTCTTTTTTTTTTACTTAACTTTCACCTAACCAAGTTTATGCTTCTGAGTTATTTCAAGAGTAATTAATGATATCTTAGAATTGAGAGGAATAAGAAATAATGGAAATAAGGAGAAGAAGAAGTATATGAATTTGTCAACTGAGAAATAAAAAAGGCTTTTTATTGATGATAAATAATGTTTACAAACGATGATTTGGAAAAAGAAAATATATGAAAGAAGGATTTCTCCAGTATATCGAGACAGCTCTTTTTTTAAAACATTTTTTTGCCTAATTTCATTTTTCCCATACTTAGAGCGGTCAAACGAAGTACTTCTTGACTGTATCAGAATTAACTGTATGCGGTAAATCATCTACATCCATGTTTATTAGCATGAGAGCTTCTCTAGAGAAAGCATTCTTGACAATGAAAGATCCTTCGTAATTTGGGGTCCACTTCCCCCGGTGATCCTTTTGATATGGGAGTATCTTTTTCAACACCAAGTCTCCTTCTCAGAAACATTGGGAACGCAATTTTTTGTTATATGCGTGCATCATTTTTCTTTGATATAATTGTCCTCTACATAATGCAGTCAATCTTTTTTCCTCGATGAAATTCAATTGCTCATATCGTGTTTATACCCACTCTTCTTCTTCTAATTTAGCCTCCATTAAGACTCTGAGGAGAGAATTTCCACCTCAATTTGAACGATCGCTTGCATGCCATATACCAAAGAGAATGGCGTTACCCCAGTTGATGTTCAAACTGATGTGTGGTACCCATGTAGTGCAAACGGGAGCATCTCATGCCAATCCTTATAAACCTCCGTCATCTTCTCTATGATCCTTTTATGTTCTTATTGGCTGCTTCCACTGCTCCGTTCATTTTCGGATGATAAGGAGATGAATTATGATGCTTAACTTTGAATTGCTCACATAATTCTTTCATCATCTTGTTATTTAAATTTATCCCATTATCTGTGATGATCCTTCCAGGTAGACCATATCGACAAATTATTTCCTTTTTAATGAACTTCCCAACCGCACTTTTGGTTACACTCGAATAAGAACTTGCCTTCACCCATTTGGTATAAAAAATCCAGAAAGACCAAAATGAAACGATGCTCGTTAGAGGCTTTTGGTGTGATCGGACCAATGACGTCTATGCTCCACATAGAGAACGGCCAAGGCGCGGCCATGACATGTAAAGGGGATGCGGGTACATGAATTTTATCGCATAAATTTGACATTTATGACATTTCTTGGCGTATTTGATATAGTCAGATTCTAGAGTTAATCAATAATATATTATTCTCAAGATTTGTTTGGCCATCATATGTCCATTAGCATGAACACCACAAATTCTTTCATGAACTTCCTCTATGATTTGATTCGCTTCCCTTACATCAACACATCTTAAGAGCACCATATCATGGTTTCTTTTGTAGAGTATTTCACCATTCAAGAAGAAACCCATGGATAATCTTCTAATAGTGCGTTTATTATTCTGAGAAGCTTTGGATGGATATTCCCCGTTCTTTATATACTGCTTGATGTTGTAATACCATGGTCTTGTGTCCGGCTCTTCTTCAATACTCATATAGTGAGCAGGAAAATCTCACTTCTCAATTTTTATGGGTTGCGCTTCTTCCTTAAAGTCTGCGGCGAACATGGATGCTAGAATTGCCAGTGCATCTGCAATTTGATTATTCTCTCTAGGTATATAGTCAAATGAGATCACTTCAAAAGTTTGAGATAACTTAGTTACATGTTTCTTGTAAGGTACCATCTTGGAGACTCTAGCTTCCCATTCCCCGTGTAGTTGTCGTATCACCAATAACAAATCTTTGTACACTCGAAGCTTCCTTATCTTAATATCATAAGCCTCTTGAATTCCCATGGAACATGCCTCATATTATGTCACATTGTTTGTGCAGTCAAAGCATAGTTTTACCGTGAATGAGAAAATTTTTCCCTCAGAAGAAATGAGGATTACCCCAATTTTATGTCCTACATCATTAGATGCGCAATCAAATAACATTGTCCACAATTCTGGATCCATAGATTCTCCTTCATTTTTAATATGAGTAAGATGTTCTCATAAAAAATCAAACTTCATAGGCTCATAATCTTGCACTAGTTGATCTGCCAGATAAACAGCAAGTACACTTCCTTTTATTGACTTTCTCGTGACATAGACAATATCATATTCTGTGAGCAACATTTACCATTTAGCAACCCAGGCTAATGCACAACACGTTTTCTCCAACACCGAATAATTAGCCTCATAGTTTGTGAACCTTTTGCTTAAATAGTATACCGCTTGTTCTTTCCTTTCAGAGGCATCGTGTTGACCAAGTACGCAATCCATAGATTTTCCTGTTATTGTAAGATACAAAATGAGTGGACGCCCTGGAGTTGGAGGAATAAGTATAGGCGGATTTTGTAAGTATTGCTTGATCTTCTCAAAAGAAATTTGACAATCATCATTCCATCATTCTGTATCACTTTTGTGGAGAAGTTTAAAGATAGGTTCACAATTTGAAGTTAGCTGTGAGATGAACCAGGCTATGTAATTTAATCTCCCCAAGAAACCTCTAACTTCCTTTTGAGTTTGAGGTGGTGGCATATCAATGATGGCCCGAACCTTGTCAAGCTCAACTTTTATTCCTTTCTTGCTCACGACAAAATCAAGTAGTTTCCCTGAAGATGCTGCAAATGTACACTTTATCGGGTGAAGCTTTAACTGGAACTTTCTCAACTATTCAAATAATTTTCACAGAGTGACCGTATGATCTTCCCCTTGGTGAGATTTAGCAATCATATCATCAACGTACACTTCGATTTCTTTATGCATCATATCATGAAACAATGTTACCATTGCCCGTTGGTAAGTCACCCCTGCATTCTTTAGACCAAATAGCATAACCTTATAACAAAATGTACTACACAAAGTTATGAAAGTCATCTTTTCACGGTCTTTAGGAGCCATTTTGATATGGTTATACCCCGAAAAACCATCCATGAAAGAGAAGGTTGAATGTTCTACAGTGTTATCTACTAAGACATCGATATGGGGTAATGGAAAATTATCCTTGTGGCTTGCCCGATTTAAGTCTCTATAGTCGACACACACTCTTACTTTCCCATTTTTCTTCAGCACTGCGACTATGTTAGCAACCCATTCATGGTATTTTGCTACTTCTAGAAAACTCGCATCTACTTGCTTTTTAACTTCTTCTTTGATATATACTAGCATGTCTAGTTTCATTTTCTGTAACTTTTGTCGCACTGGTTTACTTTCAGGCATAAGTGGCAAATGATGTAAGACCATGCAAAGACATCAATATATTCTTTGAGTAAGTCAATTAATTCTCAGCGGCTTTGGCTTGTCATAAAAGTGCTGATTTGGACTTCTTTCATCTCTCCCTCAAATCCGAAATTTATCACCTTCGTTAACTCTTGATATGGTTGAGTTATTTTTTCATCATCTTCTACCATTCTTAACATTTTTGGAGATGGTTCGAAATTATCCCCGTCACTTTTATCTGACTCAATGCTAAAAATGAGATTTTCAAAGCTATCTCTTATGCTTTTGTTTTCAAAATCACCGTTCTCGAACCTAAATCAAATTATTGGCTGAAAAGAAGGCGAGAAAATAAAATAAAAAATGCATGAGTATGAACAACATTTCAGAAATGGAAAAGGTAGACATAAAAGGAAGAACAAAAAGAACTAGAATTGTATTTATCATTAGTGAAAGGAGAGGAAACAAATTTTTAGATTTTAATTCAAAGAGATGACATGAAATAGACGAGAACATAGGCCCATAGCAACAAAATTCATAACATTGGGTAGAACCATTAGAAGTTTGGCATGAACACATTACTCTTGAAAATTCCCGAGAAGCACTGGTAGCTTGGTGACATCCCAATTGTTAAGCTCCTGATCTGAATCGTATCGAGAAACCAAGTCCTCCGTACTTTCACTTGATGATTTTTCCAAGATTGCAGATATTGAAAACTGGGCGATATCATCTTCAAGGTCGTACTGCTCTACTATAACCGGTTCTTTGATTTATCCATTTTCAAAACTTCTGGCGTGTAGCATCTGCCACTCCTCGTCATCCCACCTACTCCCGAAATATTAGTTATGGGGAGATCAAGGTCAGACGGATTTAAAGCTTGAGTTTCATCGTCACCACTTGTAATGACCTCATATTCATACGTAATGACCTAATAGTCTTCGTCACTTGTAATGACCTCATAGTCGTCACCACTTGTAATGACCTCATAGTCGTCACCACTTGAATCCTTGTAAGAAAACGCACCCGGTATTTGGATGGTGATAGGAATCGGAGCATAAGACGTAGTGGTTGTGAGTTGACTTTTCATCATAATGTATTGTGAGAGGTTTTAGGATATAGGATGACACTTCAATATTAAATTCAGATGATTCTTTAGTTATCATGAGGACTAAAGAGTCATCTTCCTGGTATTCTCTTTCTTCTTTATGACTTATTGTAAATATATTTACATCCAACAACTTTTGCACTTCCAATTTAAAAACAACACATTCCTCAATTGTATGCCCCGTCACATTCTTATGAAACAAACAATCAAAGTCATGCATATGCTTCCTAGAAATTCCTTCATCCTCTGAGCGTGTTGGGTAGATGTACAATGCTCTAGAAAGAAGATGGAAAAGTATTTTCATTGACGTGCTCACATCTTCCACGTCCCTCTTTCCATATCAAAAATATTCCTCAATTGCATTTACGGTAGGATTCCCATGATTTGGTAGAGGGTTGGAATTGATATCTGGATTTTCATTAACCTTTTGAAATTCAACCATCCAGCCTTGATCAAGGCATGTACTCTACCTTTTAATGTCGTGCAATTCTCAGTCGAATGTGCCACTGTCCCAGCATGATAATCACAGTGAACAGTCGGATCATACCATCTTGGGTATGGTGGTTGTAGAGGTTCATAAGGAATTTGCACCAATTGATTATTCTGTATCAATTGAGGTAAGAGTTTTGTATATGACATGGGAATTGGATCATATTGGATGAAATATTGATTATTTCTATTTCCCCTCAGAGGCTTATCTACCTGACCAACATTTTACTAGTGAGTCGGTGATCTGAAATCGGATCTCGGGTTGTTTTGAAATGCTAATTGTTGAGAGTGATAATTGTATGAAATTTGTGAGGTACTTACCACATATAATGTCACAGATTTGGGCTCTCCACTATACTTTGGAAATCCTGGCCTCGGGTTTGCAGCTTGTGATGGGTATCCAAAATTGATCGTCTGTACATCCCCTTCTTTTTGCTTCAACGTCGGCCTTTTTTTTACGGATGATGTATCAGATACGATTTCCAAAATTATTCCATTATTCACCCCATATTCAATCCTTTCACCAATCACTATAATGTCAAAGAATTTGTTTGAAGCGTTTCCAATCATCCTATCGTAGAATGGAGATCTCAAGGTGTTGATAAACATTACAGCCATCTCCTTTTCTGCCAAGGGGGTGTACTTGAGCAGCTAATTCCCTCCACCTTTGTGCATATTCTTTAAAGCCTTCAGTATGCTTTTTCTTCATCCTTTGTAGATCCAGATAATCAGGAGCCATGTCTATGTTGTACTTGTATTGTCTTAAGAAAGTATCAGCTAAATCTTTCCACCTCTAAATAAGTTGGTTATCCAATTGGATATATCAGTGAGATGCAGCCCCTGTCAAGCTATCTTGAAAGAAATGAATCAGCAGCTTATCATCATTTGCACAAACATCCATCTTTCTACAGTACATAATAAGGTGACTTCTCGGGCGTGTACTACCATCATATTTTTCAAACTTAGTAGTTTGAATTTGTGTGGGATGGTAACATCTGCGACCAAACATAATTGTGTGGCATCAATGGTACCATATACATCTGACCCTCCAATGGCGCGTAATCTTTCCTCTAAAAAGTCCAGCTTATCTTTCGACAGCAGGTCTTCGCTTGGTTTAGTAAGAGGCCTCTGCCCCTTTGGGTCATCAACATCAGGTATGATGATTGGCTCATTAGTGAGTTTACCTTGTGGGGTGAAAGCTTGGTTGTGGCCAGGTGCCATTGTGGATGGGTTGTACCCACTTTTCCCTGTCTGCATCATTTCCTGGACACTTGGAAATGGATGGTGCTGGATATTTACTGGTGGTGAAGCATGCTGAAAGTCATCGGTCTGATGACGTTGATAGGTTGGAGTGAACCTAGGAGGGTAAGGTGGAGTATCATTTGGCAGTTGATTTTGTGATGATTGAGCCCCTTACAAATTTTCAAGATAGGCTTTTCCCTTACTCACGGTGAGGAGTTCTAGGACTCTTTCCATTTGCTCTTTAGCTCCCTAATTTCTTCTTTCATTTCCTATCGCGATTGCTCTCTTTCTTACTCGTCCATGACCCTAACTTGAGCTTGCGTTCGATAAAGATGTCGGAGTTGACGGGCTATCTTTGAAAAGTTTTCTTAATAAATAAAAATAAAATAATGAGATGGTAGATTTTGCTAATGAAGAAGAATAAATAATAATAATGAAAGTAAATTTATGTATGAGAAATGATGTTGTGCAAAGTTAATGTCCAAAAGTACTCAATTTCATTCAATTAGTAGAGCCATCCACTACATTTGAGTAAGTAGAAGTCAAACTACACTACTCCACAATATGAGTCTATACAAAATGACCCAAATCTCTGTTGATTTCTTCCAAGAACTTAGACAAGTTCTCCCCATTAGGATGAATGGGCAAAACACTTTTTTTTCAAAAATGAGGCTTGTTCCGCCAAATTGCTCGCTCTTATAGCCACGCCTTTAAGCCATTCTATAGCCTTCCCTGGTCGTTGTAGAATCAAGTCGTGCTCTTGTTGCAGTAATTGGTAATCATATCTCAGTGCGTCGACATTAGCATCATTATTTCTTGCCAATTTCTCTGTATCGTTCTGATACGCTCTAACTTGGTGCTCAAGGCTTGCAATGACTTTCAATAGTTCTTCATTGTCATTTGGTGACTCAGTCTTCCTAACTTTTTGATTCTCTAAATCAACTTGTATATTATCTGCGATTCGTTGTAATGAGTCATATGGTTTTTCTAACTCAACATGTACGCATTGTTCTTATCGACAACCCCCTTAACCTCTTCTAAAACCTCTTATACAAGCTTATTTTTCCTTTCTTGCTTCATGATTCGATCCTCTTGTTCATAGATTACCACTCGCAAATTTTCATTGTCCTCTGCCACCCTTCTAATTTTTTTGTTCATCTTGCGAGTGTCAGTTCCCGACTCTAAGTTTTTCCGCTTAAGATATTCTTGATCCTCAACCTTGTTTCTCAAATCTCTGAGTTGTTTTTCCGCTTCGATCATGTGCTTGCCAGACAAATTCGTCTCGACTGTTAGACGTCTATTCTCTTCTAAGAGAGCTAAATTCTTTTCACGCTCCTCATATAACTCATCTCGCTCCTCATTTTTAACAATCTCCTGGTAAGTTTCTGGTAACTTATGTGATTGTAAATCCTAAACTAGTAAGGCATTAGTTACTTTTCCTCTACTCTCAAGCCACGTTTCATACTCTTTTCTGCAATTCATATGATTCTTCTCATTTCGCACCCTTCTCGTTATTTTCCAAGCTCCAATTAGCTGCTATAATTTTTGTTCAATATCTTCAGAATCATAACTGATCTCAATGTCCTTTAATGTGTGCGTGGTAGGGACAAACTGTCTCATGTATAGTTGACGGAGCACCATTAACGGAGCATAACCAGTACAACCCCATGATCCTAGGAGCGGGACCCATTGATAGTCACCACATTTGTAGATCATCGATGTCAACGGCATCCATTGGGCTTTTCAGATAACATCCTCATCTTTCAACTTTGACAGGTGTGAGAGCCACATCCCTTTTGAGGGAAACTGTGGATTCCATTTGGCCATTCCAAATTCTGCAATGGGGATTCTCGTCTTCATCGATGGACTTGAAAAATTAACTTGAGGACATTTGAAATATGGTGGACATCTTACATGGCTAAGAATCCAAATACACAAAAGAGATGGATAGCTGATGAACTTCCATTTTTCAAGCGCTCGTATGTGAGTTAAGGAACGAAACGTCTCAGCTAGAATTGAGATAACATGGTTAACACCATATTCAACTTGCATGAACATTTTTATCACTTTATCATCCACATAACCTTGAATTTTTGGAAACAACACGGTGTCATATATACACAGAGCATAAAGAGTCATACCCTTATCTTCCTTTAAGACATTTTGGGCGAGATCTAAGAGGTAATCCAACGGCACACTCATTCCCCCTTTAGCTTTCAACCTTTTCTCAATCTCAGATGCATGGACAATACCCAAGAGCTTTGATAAAATCTCTCTTCAATGTGAGCCTTTTGTTGTAATTATAAACTTTATCCGTGCTTTGTAGTGGGACGTTCAATAGGGCTTGATATTTTTCAATTGTAGGAGTAAGATCAATTGTTCCAAAGGTGAAACATCTGTACAGAGGGTCCCAGAAATGCATTAAAGCCTTAAGAACAAGATCGTTGACTGTAGTATACAGAAGATAAGCGATATGACCATAATTGCGGACAAACAAATTTTTCTGCTCTGGTGAAAAATTTTCACATATCTTCTTCAACCTCTCTAATTCAGTGTGTGAGAACTCTATCTTAGTGAATGGTGGTAGAAGAATGGCATCCTCCTTTTTCAGACAATCTCCCTTTCATTTCTGCGTTTCCTCTGACCATTGGGCTACTGTAACTTGATCTTCTATCACACTCGGAGTAGAATTCATGGTCTCTAAAATATGAATAAATTGAATACTTCTCTACAATCCTTATTACGCAACATGATGCATGTATGTAAAAATGAAAGATGAAGTCAGAAGTGAAACAATGGGAAAGAAAAGAAATGTTTAAAGAGCGTAGGACATATAGGCATTAACAAAATTAATCAGATATCATAATTAAACAGAATCTCTATTTCTATCAAACATTGGTCATGAGATGGGCTCTAAAAATAAAATGTGTGTGTGGTTGGGCTCTCAAATCTCTTAATAGGCTCTCAGGTTGTCCTCACTATTATAGGGCCCCGCAAACGGTATCCCAAAAGGGTTTGCCTGAGTGAGAACTTTCATGAGCCTGCACGGGAATCGCAGTTCCACGAAGGCATTCCACTACTCATTCTCGCTAATCCTAAAGGGAAATCACGAGTACAAGGCTAGTGTATATGTGTGAAATTAGAAATTATGTAAAGAAATATGCTTCATAAAAAAGGACTTATGTACAACTAAAAACACGAACTAAAAAAAACAATGAATCAAATAAACAAACAAAGAACCACACAAAAAGATAGCATATGATAAAATTTTGGCTTGACTCACTATTGATCTAAAAATGGTTAGACCAATTGTTTTTCCCCAGCGGAGTCGCTAAGTTGTCGCAACGTGCATGCGACGCGGAGCGGCGATTGAAAATCATTTTTGAAAAAAAAAATTCGGAGTCACCACTTATCATTTTAGGGCGTGATTGGTTACCCAATTTTAAAAAATCAAATATTTTGGTCTGCGGAAATTTAAAGTTTGTTCGGGAGTCATTTGCGTGTGGAGAATGTATTAGCACCCCACCAGTCCCATTATGAAAAATGGTTACCAAATTTAATCAAATACTATCCAAATTATTTTTAAAAAAATAATATTATAGAAATTCAATTTTGAAGGTCCCATTTGGTACATCTTGCATCATAAAAATGAGCAAATAAATGACCTTCAACGGGTGGTACAAAGATCATTAAAAAATTATTATTTTTAAATCAAAGCGTTATTGAAATTACTCTCGGTATCCTAAAAATAACTCCTCACCTCGGTAGTTCGAGAAATTTGGTATCCCAAAAATACTAAAGTCCGTCATCGGATTTTTTTTAGTGAAAACTAAATAAAAAAATTAACAAAATTTAAATCAAATTATTATGATTTAAATTTACGAGCGTCAATTCTAATGATAAAAGAATAAAATAATAATCACATACAACCGTGACATATGACAATAATACATAAATAAATAAGAAGAGATAAAAACTATAAAGAAAAAGAAAGAATAATGGAAAGTAATGTTAGAGATGATAAATATGTATGATAAATTTAAAAAAGAATATGTAGAGTGAAAATAATCAAATAAGACGTGAAATAATCAAAAAATTATATAAAAATAAATTAAAACAAACCAATAATATCTACTGAAAAAAATAAATAAACAAACACAAAAACAAACAAAAATAAAATGCAAACAACAAAAATCATAATAATTTACAGATGGTGATGTCACCCTCTGTCTTTTTTTTTTAATTTTTTTAAACATATATATGTATATATAATTATTTAGTAAATAAATTAACAATAAATTTTTTATGTGTAAAATAAATTAATCTATGAAAAAAATGCTTAATTTCATACATAATTAGCATGAGCATGCTTTTTTTACTACATTGTCTATTAACTGCCATTTTTCATTTTTTTCACCCAATGCTAATCAAATAACAAAAGAATGATCATGGATGGTAACTAATTTAAATAAGTGACACTAAAAATAAATAAATAATATTGTTTGGGATATAAATATACTAGTTTTTATTTTGAACTCTTAGTTCACTGATTACCATTTTTCATTTCTTCTTTCAGTGCTAGGAATGATTATGGATGGTAACTAGTTTAAACAAATGTCACTAAAATGATGGTCAAAAATTAAAAAGAAAAGAAGAGAAGACTTGTAAGAACATAAAATAAAAAAAATCAAAGCTTAAATATTTGCATATTCTTGTATAGAGGTTTTACTCTCTATTTTATGCATTTTAATGTATGAGAAATTATCATAGTAGATCTTTTCATCAAATGTAAAATTTCAACCCATTAAATGGTTGATTCACATTGAATTAATTTTACACCCCTCAAAAGTTTTATCCTCATTCTCATTGATTGAGTTGATGACAAAAAATCTCATTATCAAACTTGTAGAGAAATAAATAATATATGAAAATAAAACTTAAGATCAAGAGTAGGAGAAATGATAAAGAATGAGCAAACAAACCTATATATGAAAAATGAAACAAAGAAATATCAAATACATGAGTATGAAAAAGAGAGATGATTAATAAGAATGAACAAGATATATTGTGAGCTAAAATGCAAGAGATTTGAACTACATTAATAAAAAGAAAATGAGAAGATGGAAGATGAATAAAAATGAAAACTCTCATTCTTTCTCTTTTTCACTATTTTCTCAAGACCTCTCTTTCTCTCTCTAAAATTCCTTATCTTTCTCACTCTCCAAATCTCCCATTTCAAATGAAGACCTCCCCTCTATTTATAGATAAACTTGGGGCTTTCACATTTTAATTTTAGTCATTTTGTTCCTTTTTTTATTTTAGTCTTTGGATAAATCTTCTTATTTTTAAGCATTGGGCTATTTTTCAAATCATACACATAGTCACATAGTCTTAGACTAGTATATGGGCAAAAAAATTATATTTTTAAAGTATTAGACCGGACAAAATACAGTATCTACAGTTGTGCGTTAACTACCTGCTATAGCTTTTAATTCAACAGTAGGTGTTTGATCCTACAATTAGTATCAGAGCATGTGTTCAGGGGTTCGACTCTCACGGAAAACATTGTACTTGTGGGCAAGTGTTGGGGGGATTTTTGGCAGGTGGTGGAGGCCTGGTGAGGACAAGTCACAGTCAAAACCCGAGTCCTGGTGTTTAAGCTAAATAAGGAAAATAAAGTTGTGCCTTAATTACCAGCGATAGCTTTTAGTTCATTGGTAAATGCTTGATCCTACACATTTCATGTACTTGAACTGACATGCAAAACCCAAATAACGTTTGGGATAAGAATTTAGAGTGCTTTGGTCATTTTAGTTGCTTTTAATGCCATATGGAGTCCAAAAGATTCAATGGGATGTCTTTAAACCCATATGATATGAACTTGACTGAACTTAGATCTTTTGGGCATAGCATGTACTTTAACTGACTTTTGACACTCAATACACGTTTGTGATATGAATTTGGAGTATTGTTGTCATTTTAGGTACTTCAAATGTCATACGGATTCAAAAAGACCCAATGGGACGTGTTTAGGCCCAAATGAGATGAACTTAGCTAAACTTGGATCTTCTAGACACGGTATGTACTTGAACACACTTTTGACACTCAATACATGTTTGGGATAAGAATTTAGAGTTTAGTGGTCATTTTATGTGCTTCTAATTTCATACAGAGTCAAAAAGATCCAATAAGATGTCTTTAGCCCTAAATGAGATAAACTTGACTAAACTTAAATCTTTTAGGCATAGCATGTACTAAAAATGATTTATTGCCAATAAACATTTGGAATAACAAGTTGGAGTGTTGTTATCATTTCAAGTGCTTCTACTACCATACAGTGTCAAAAAGACACAATGGGACATATTTAAGCCCAAATGAGATAAACTTGGCCAAACTTGGATCTCTTGAGCATACCATGTCTCCAGACTGACTTTTGACACCAATATACGTTTGAGATAAGAATTTAGAGTGTTGAGGTCATTTTGTGTGCTTCTAGTGTCATACAGAGTCAAAAAGATCAAATGGGGCGTGTTTAGGCCTAAATGAGATGAAATTCATAAAAATTGGACGTTTTGGACATTGCATGTATTTGAAATGACTTTTGACACCTAATACATGTTTGGGATAATACTTTAGAGTGTTGTCATCATTTTGGGTGTTTCTGATGTCATACGGAGTTAAAAAGACTAAACGGGGCGTGTTTAGGCTTAAATGAAAGAAACTTGACTAAACTTGGATCTTTTGAGTATAACATATACTTGAACTGACTTATGTCACTCAATACACATTTGGGATAAGAATTTGAGTGTTTTTTTTCATTTTAGGTACTTCTAGTATCATACAAAGTCAAAAAGACCCAATGGGATGTCTTTAGGTCTAAATGCGATGTACTTGGCTAAACTTGGATCTTTTTAGCATAACATGTACTCGAACAGATTTATGACACCTAATACATGTTTACGATACAAATTTAGAGTGTTGTGGTCATTTTAGGTGCTTCTAGAGCCATATGAAATTGAAAAAAATCTAATGGGACGTCTTTAGACCAAATGAGATGAGCTTGGCTAAACTTTGATCTTTTTGGCATGACACTCCACTTGACTTTTGACTCCCAATGCATGTTTTGAATGAGCATTTAGAGTGTTGTGGATATTTTAGGTGCTTCTAGTATCATTCGAAGTCAAAATTACCAAATGAAATGTGTTTATGCCCAAATGAGATGAATTTGGCTAAACTTAGATCTTTTAGGCATGACATGTACTCGAACTGACATTTGACACCCGATACACATTTAAGATTAGAATTTAGAGTTTTCTGATCATTTCAGGTGTTTTTAGTGTCACACAAAGTTAAAAAGGCCTTATGGGAAGTGTTTAGGCTCAAATTAGAGGAACTTGGCTAAAGTTGGATCTTTTGGGCATAACATGTACTCGAACTGACTTAAGACACCCAATACACATTTGGGATAAGAATGTTTATTGTTGTTGTCATTTAGGTTTTTTTAGTACCATCCAAAGTCAAAATGACCTAAAGAGATCGTTAAACTTGGATCTTTTGGGTATAGAATGTACTCGAGTTAAATTATGACACTCGATACACGTTTGGGATAAAAATTTAGAATATTGTGGCCATTTTAGTTACTTCTAGTACCATACGAAGTCAAAAAGAACCAACGGGATGTCTTTAGACCCAAATGAGATGAACGTAGCTAAACTTGGATCTTTGAGACATAGCATGTAATCGAACAGACTTTTGACACCCAATACACATTTAGGATTTGAATTTTAAGTGTTTTTTGTCATTTTTGGTATTTTTAGTACCATACGATGTCAAAAAGACTCAACGAGACATCTTTAGGACCAAATATTATGAACTTACTAAACTTGAATCTTTTAGGCATACCATGTACTCGAATTGACTTAGGACACCCTATACACATTTAGGATAAGAATTTGGAGTCTTGTGGGCATTTTAGCTGCTTATAGAACCATATGCAGTAAAAAAAACCCAAAGGAACGTCTTTAGGCCCAAATGAGATGAACTTGACTACACTTGAATCTATTAAGCATAGCATGTAGTCGAACTAACTTTTAAAACCAATACACTTTTGAGATAATAATTTTGAGTATTGTTGTTGTTTTATATGCTTCTAGTGCCATACGGAGTCAAAAAGACCTAATGAGATGTGTTTATGCCCAAATGAGATGAACATGGCTACACTTAGATTTTTTGGGCATAACATGTAGTCGAACTGACTTTTGACACCTAATACACATTTGGGATTAGAATTTAGTGTATCATTTTAGGTGCTTCTAATGTAATACGGAGTGAAAAAGACTTAATGAGATGTGTTTAGGCCCAAATGAGACGAACTTGACTAAATCTAGATCTTTTGGGCATCGCACGTATTTGAACTGACTTATGACACCCAATATATATTTGGGATAAGAATTTGAAGTTTTATTATCATTTTAGGTTCTTCTAATACTATCAGTAGTCAAAAAGAACCAATGGAATGTCTTTAAGCTCAATGAGATGAACTTTGTTAAATTTGATAGTTTGGGCGTAGCTTATACTCGAACTTACTTATGACACCCAATACATGTTTTGACAAATGAATTTGAAGTGATGTGGTCATTTTAGGTGTTTCTAGTACTATACAGAGTTAAAAAGACTTAATGGGACGTATTTAGACCCAAATATTCTTGACGTTCTTCCATTTTACATTTTGCACAAATAGCCAATTTTAAGTAGAATTAGTTAGCTTCTTTTTATTATTTTACTATAATACCCTTTTTATAACAGGATCTATTTAGGTTTTAGTAATTGTCTGAGTATTTCTTCTTCTCTATGGCGACCTCAACCAGTTTCACAACTTCTTTCTTTTTTACTTTTAAGAAAAAATATTGCCAAAACAAAACAAAAGAAAAATATAAGGCCACCTAATTGTCAAAAAAATAAAATTCGCCAAATTGGTTCCCCATGCTAGTGAAATTTCGATTTTTTGTCCATAAAGTATATATGATATGTATTGTATGTATAAAATATACTACAATAACCACAAAGGTGTGTGTAATATGTACACTATATATTATATAAACTACTAAAATGTGGAGCAAGTGGCGCGTGCGCTTAAAAAAATTTCTTTCGTGAATTTTTGTTTTTCTGAAAAGTGTACCAGTGACTATTTCTTTTATGTCTTTTATACTTGTGATGATTTTTTAAAGGTCACCTATTTATGAATATTATTAAATAAAAAAGAGCTGGACTTTGATAAAAGTTATTCAAAACGTGGCCTAAACCCTAATTTTATCTTGTTTAAATTTTATTTAGAATGCTGTAAAATAAATATAATTGTTTAAATTGCTTTGACAAAAAATTATCTGAATGTTAGTACGGATTAATGTAAGTAAATAAAAGAATAAATGAACGAGGGTGAATGTGGTATTATAAAAGTTTAATTGGACAAACGTGTTTAAATGTATTTTAAAAAGAACCACTTTTACTTTTTATTCCTTGATTATGTTATACGAATTATAATTATTAGAGTCCAAAACGTTGAAAGATTCACTTTTAAAATTATAGTCAATCGTAAATGTAATAATTATTCGGAAAAAGTACTTTGACGCCCTAGTAGTTAGAAGTTTTAACAGTTCGATTCGGTTCATTTTTTATTTGAAAAATGAAACTGAATCTAACTAAAAGTTTCGGTTCGCTCGATTCTTCGCTTTGACCTTTAATACTGAAAAATAGAATATTTTAGATATTTTTAAAGGATATTATTAAAAAAGTAATATAAGTTGAACTTTGTTTAGTTCATTTCGGTTCTGTTTTATATGAAATTATATACAAAAAATAGAAAAGAAAAAACTATAAATTACACGCTCAAACTTTATAGTTGCTGTCATTTACAATCCTAGACTTTTAATTTCATCACTTATAACACTGAAGTTACGTTTTGAAGTCAAAATTAACCTTCCGTCTACATAATTGAATGAATCATTAACAACATGAAATGATGTCATTTTAATATTCCATTCTTCATGGTGAGTTTTTTCTTTAGCTAAGGAGTTGTTTAATTCAAGTATAATTCTAATTCACTCGTTGTGTCCCAAATACAAAGTTGAAAGTCATATAAGGTGTTTAAACCATGTAGAATGTCGCTAGAAAATTTGTTATGAGGTATATTAACCGAAAAAGCCTCTCATTGGTTTTCATTTTATGGAGAAAAACTACAACATATGTTATGTAAGAAAGTGTTCGATAGCAGAGAAATTGAACGGAAAATGAAAGAAAAGGTAGCAAAAGAAAGAGAATAAAATAAAGGAAAATAGTATATTCGTACTTACTGTTAAACTCTAAAGCCCCACATTAAATTTCATGTTAAAAATTATGACATCACAAAACCTGAGCTTATATACCTGTAAAATCTTCTCCTTCAATGGGTACAAGACAATAAACATCGAATTATAATAAACTTCCAAGTGTGTTAAGAATATACTTTGGTGTAAATTATGAAAAAGAAAAATACCTGACACCCCATGTATTTTACTTAAAAAACATAAACATCTCCTTCTAGTTTGAAAAGTGACTTAGACCTCCTCTAATGTTTGCCTTCAATGACAGAAAAACCCAGAATTTGGTTGATGGTGCTTTGATCATTTCCCCCTAAAACTAACACATTTGTAATGGATCTCTACCTATTTATCTTTTTTCAAACTAGAAAGGGTGTCTGTAATTTTTAAGCAAATTGCGGGGTGGTCAGCATACTTTTTCCTAATTATTTTGACTATTGGATGATAATGCTTGTTTAAATTTGATTAAAAATAATGTAATATTTTGATCCCGTTTTCCTTTTGGTACATGAGAAAGTTATGAACTAACCCCTTACGAAAGCAACACTATAAAGATCCGCACAAATATAAGGTCTCAAATTGGGAAGGGGGAATGTAGAATGGTTAAAGTAATAACCGACGCAACACCTAGTTTTGCTAAGTAACTAGCACAAAATTTGTCCTCTCATCACGAATAAGACCATTGCCAAGCGGTGAGTATTAGAATTCATGGACTTGAGAAGATTAATGACAACCTTAGAATCATTTTTAAGGATGACATGATGAATGCAAAGATGTCAACCAAGGTATAAACATTCTCTTACGCTCCAAAGCTCAACCAAATTGTTGGAATGCATGCCAAAATGTTGCCACAATACCTAGCCAACCAATTCCCATCTGAATTTTGAATGATGCCACAGATTTTCGCAAGACCTTGTTACCTTTAGAAGCACCATCAGTATTTAGTTTAACCTCAACCGGGAGAAGGCACTCCCTACCTCATATGATGAGGAAGTCTTGAAGAAGCAAATTCTGTGAGAATGCATTCTGGAGATCAGTATGAAGAACCTGATATTTAGCAAAGAAGTGTGAAGGAGTAAGAGAGTTATCGTCAATTAATTCAACATTTCTAGAAGTTCAAATAGACCAGGTCGTGGCAGAAAAATTGATAACTTTAAATTATAGATGTTCAATTTGCTTTAAACAAAAAGATGTTTTGAATGTAAGCATGGATTAATTCAAGTTTAACTAAGGATGATTGTGGTCTGATATAAATTAACTTGAGAGTAAACGTAGTATAATAAGATGAGGAAGTCTCGAAAAAGCAAATTTTTTGAGAAAGCATCATTGAGATCCGTACGAAAAACCTGATATTTAGCAAAGAAATGTGAGGGAATAAAAGGGTTATTGGCGATGACTTCAGTACTTTTAGACGTCAAATAGGCTAAGTTTTGGCAATAAAACTGATAATTATAAATTATCGATGTTCAATTTACTTTAAAAAAAAAAAGATTTGAATGTAAGCTTGGATTCATCCACTCGGTTCTAGACTTAGTGCAACCCTTTTACATGTATTATAAGTGAAAAGGCAGTCTGAACTAGAATAATCAGTGCATCACTAAAAAATGTGAGAATGTTTATTTTCATAATTTTATCATTTAATCGGGATTTAATCTCATAGAGATGAGAAATTATTCATTTTTAAATTCAAGTGCTTTTGACGTAAGTGTTATGTGGGTACTTCGACAGGGTGACGAAATAAAGCAATGTTCCCTTACTTGGTAATTGAATCGACCCTTCCTCTTACCCATCTTCTACTGTAAAAAAATTGCCGCTTCAAATTCAAAAAACAGCTAAAACCTCAAATGGGAGAAGAGTCTTTTCCTTAGCAGCCAAATCTGACTGTATAACAAAATTCTAATGTTTCTTAGTTACAATAAAGTAATAGAAAAGATGAGACAAAAATCAGTGGGGAACAAGAAGCCAGCTGCCAAATCAAGTGCATGATGTCATCCGCAAAAGTGACAAATAGCATCTAATGCGTTATTTAAACCCCAATCAAACCCAAAGATACGGAAACAGTTTCAGATAATACGCACATCAAATCACCCCGTCCCCCACCTTTCTATTTCTTTTAATTTTCTAAACAACTCTTTCTCCTCTCTATCTCTCTCGACGTCTAAAAAAGCCGTAATTAATCATTTTGAGAACTCACCGTCTTTTCAGCCATGTTATATTTATTCCTCTAATCAAGTCCCAACTAATAAAAAATTTCCGTTTGAATATTAATTGTAGTAATTTTCAAACTATATTTTCTTATTATTACTTAAAACTAGGTGTTGTTATGAGGTCCATATAGAGGTTTATAGAAAAGATACGTCTTTTCCTTTTTGTCAAATTCACAAATTTTAGGTATAATTGAAGTAATGCGGACTGTGTACATACTTTTGGGAATTAATCTGTATCATAAAATGTGACATTATCATACAGTACTGTTTGAAAAAATTACAATTTTATGATTAAACTATTATCATTGAATACTTTAAATTTTAAACTATAAAATATTAAATTTTAAATTTTAAACTATCTAAACTAATAATAATAATGATATTAATTCTAACTCTATCAACTTATCGTTAAAATTAATCAAAATAACATCGTTGACCACTTAAAATGATAACCTATACCAACAACCAAACACCACTCTTCCATGTACCAAAATAGCCCATGTTGACCCGAACACACACTTCCCTATCTCCCTCTTCGATTACCATATACGAAGAAAAACCCCTTTCCCTTCCCTCTTTGATTTGCAAAACATCAGCTTCCATTTCCTCGATTTCCAGTCTCGGTTTGAGGTAAGTTACGTAGATCTTTTCATTTCCTCGTTGATTTCTTCACTTTTCTCTGCGTGCAAAACGAGGGTTTCGTTCTATACTGATATTTGTTCTACGAATTAAAGGTTAGATTATTTTGCTGAAGCCATCAAACTCATATATAACAAAAAGGGAGTTCCTGTGAAGAATTGCCTCACAATTCTCAAGTATACGAGGTGGGGGGAGAGAGCATGAAGGTTCCAGTTTTCACTGTGAAAGAAAAACCGAGATCTGATTTCATGCAAAAGAGAAATAAACTAATAAACAAAGAATGAATTAACCTAAACAAAAAGCCTTATAAAATATTTTTATTGGATAGCATAACGAAACACTCAAACTTGAAAAGAGAGAATGGATAGAAGTCAACCTGAAACTTGAAACGGGGGATGTGGTGGGTCTCTGAAGACTTAGATGCCAATCATCTTGAATAGGATGAAGTAGAGGAAAACAAGAAAGGTAAAAAAGAAAAGGTAATCCACAAATACGAAAAACTTAGTAGACCCATGATTTCTTCGAAGAGGGGAGGAGCTTCTTCATGTGATATTCGGTCAACAGGGGTTGTTTCGGTATATGGAGGACTGGTGTTTGGTTGTGGATATAGGTTATCCCCACGTACTAAAACGATGTCGTTTCAAATAGTTTAAGTTTTAAAGTGTAATGTTTTAAAGTTTAAGATTTAAAATGTTTAATGGTGATAGTTTGAAGTATAAAAATGTCATTTTTCTTTAATATTTTATTAGTTATAGCTTACATTATTAAATTTCTATAATCTAATTTCCATTTTTACTGTTCATTTCTAAGCCTTTATATATCTATATCAATAGTATAAATGAATGAGGTTAAGATGGGAGAAACATTTTTTAACAATAACTGCCTCACTAATTCACATATTCATTAATTATCTTTCATAAATGTTAGAATTAAATGTTATTAATTTAATATTAATTATTAACAAATAATTGTTAATTTATATTTAATTACAATCTTCATACAACAAGCTACCAAGAAAAAGAATGTAAAAAAATGAATCAAATGTAAATTTATTAGTTATCATATAATTCAAAAATGATATATCTTGAAGAATATATATATATGAAATATAATATAATTTTATGAATTCTATAAACAACAATGTTGTATATAATTACTTTTAAAATATGTTAAGTACATGTTTATCATTTAAAATATGACACTAATAAAATTTTATTGTCTTGAATATAGGGCACAACACGCCTCTTATGAGTTCTTATATTAAAAAATATTGTTTCAACGAATATATTATGTCATAATTAATATATTCGTTCAAAAATTGTTCAAACTTCATGCATATCCCACGCACAAGAACATATCTATCTATCTACAATATATATAAAAGAGGATAAAATAGAAAATTATTTGTGGACAAAAATTGATCTCAATACTTCATGGAATTCTTTAAATGTCCTACGTAAGTGTAAAATTTAAATAGTAAAAAGATTAAATGTAAGTATTAACAAATAATTGTATAAATAAAAATCATTACAAAAACATGTAAGAAACGAAAATAAGACGCATGAAAAATAATAAAAAATGAATTAGTGTAAAATTTTATTAGCTATAAAGCATACAATTAAAATGAATAGTGTTTGAAGGAACTATATATATTGGAACAAAATATAACATATTTTTTAGAAATTCTACCCACAACAATGCTCTATATAGTTTCTTTTTACATATATGTTTGGATTTTTTCATCTTCTGAAATATTACTGTAACGACCCGAACATTTTACTAGATTTTCTTAGTTATTTTAGAAAAAGCTCGTGGAAGCTAGGTCAGTTTATTTATTTAAAATTAAGAGTGCAAATAAAATCATAAATATAAATTTATTCTATTAAAATCATTTAGAAACATTGTCTAACAACTATTCAAAACTAAGACATTAATTATTCAACACAATCCTTTAAACTAAAAGTGACACAACTTATAGAAAGCAAATAAAATCTAAACATTTTCCTAGAAAATTTATTGACTCTCGTCCCGTGCCAGAGACTTTAAAATTCATCCATAACGAATACATCCTTATCATCTGTAAATTTTAGAATAAAACGGAGTGAGTATAAAAATATACCCAATAAATAAAACCATACATACATATCATCACTGCAATGACATTCACATATAGTACATATCATTCTTTTAAATCTTTCAGATCTTTCTTACAGAGTATCACATGCAGTACTTATCATTCATATAGAGTTCACTGGTCAACTTTCGTTAGAGTTTGCCACCACACTCAGAATAGAACAGAAATTACCTGTTGGTATGTGGTTAGCTTGTGAGGTATGTACAAGTGTCATTCCTCACGAGTACCACTCTGCACCTTTAAGAATGTGGAATCAATTTCAAAAATGGCTTCCTACATGACTAACTAGACCATATACATAGAACCTCTCCCGAAAGATGAGGTAAACAGATGCATTTCTGAAGGATAAAGCAAACACAACAAAGTTTGTGGAGGTACGTGACTCTAATAGCACGTAGTATTTTTTTCATTAGGTAATCTTGCGATAATCTTTCTTATCTTATAATATATAATCCCTTCGAAATTCAAGATTTTCACATCACAATGTCATCAGAGGGTAAACTATAACAACACAAACACCAACCATCACAGGGAAAACAATTATAGTTTTATTCTAATATTTTCAGGCACACAAAATACACAGTTATATATGTAATAGTTTCATTTGCCTGATTTCCTGGTAGAGAAGTTAAATAACTAAATTTCCTTAAGAGAAATCATATTATACTTCTCAAAACGATACTATTGTAAATTAAAAAACTAACGCTATGATGCAGCGTCAGGTAAAACCATAAAAAAAATATCCTAGGGGTTCTTAAAAAATATAAATTTCATCCTATCAATACTATAATACTTCCAAGTTTTACCTATCAAATTTCATAATAATCCAATATCGTTTAGGTTGTCAAAATGTATAAATTACGTCGACACATAAAACTATTTTTCAGTATAGCATAAAAGTTTGGGAAAATGTTTCAGTATCAAAAACTTGCCCAAAAAATCTTTAAATTCAAAGGATTGTTCTGGACATATTCAACATGCTACAATAAAATGTTTAAGTTAAATTTTTCATATTTGTACACAGTAATAACATTAAACGCAAATATAACAGTCTTCATTTTTCTATTAACTAGTGACTTCAAAAAATTCTTAAAACTTACAGAGATGTTAAGAATATTCTAGTTGTTTTATGATAATAACTTCAACATGTTAAGAATATACCATAAAATTATCAGGATAAAATAACAACGTATGATTTCTTAAAAGTCAGTTTGTTTCTACAGTGCATAGCGTGAATATGAAAATTCCAGTTTTGTGGAAAAAATAACTCAGTCTTTCTATTTCCAATACTCACTCACTCAAATTTTTCAAAAACGCATATAAACGTTCATATTTTGAGGCTAGGAATTATTTAATTTAAGTATGGCGTGGTTACAAGCATATTTGTTCTTAACCCAAAGTTTTTCTAGTTTCTTCTTCAAGGTCATTCAAATCAAAAGACATAAGGGTTTATTCCTAAGGGGCTAAAACTTGAATCCTACCTGCTTCTTGATTCGAAACCACCTGAACCTAATCCTTTGCCACGAACACGGTAGATCAAGGATGAAGGAAAGGTTCTCTCTTTGCTATCTAGGATTTTTTTTTGATAGAGAAAGAGGGAGAGAGTATTGGTCATCACGCGCGTGCGCAGTAGAAGCGTGTGATGCGTGACCATTTTAAATATTAAATTTTTAATAAAAATCGAGTCTATTAATAAAATAAAAGTTGAGCAACGTCACGATAACCAAAAATTTCTTTTATTGAAAACTCTTTTCAATCAATCTAGATCTATTATATATTTATATATTACATCTACAACATACAAGATTAGAAATCATATACTCTTGTAGTCTAAATCAAGTGTCCTTGCAAAACCGATCGATCATCAGTCTCGCTAAACTGTTCCAACAATCAGTAGACTCTAAGATTCACATCAAGATCTTTCAAGTCAATCTTCAACGCACTAGGACGTGTGTGGGCACATAGAATATTACAATACTCTTTTTCTGTCTCTAGATGTACTCAACACATGAGATCTAGAAATTTACTAAGAATGAATTTTGTGAGACGATTCTCTAAAAGAACGTGATGATTATTCTTTTAGAGATTTGATTAACTATTAATCGTAAAGAAAAATCACTCTGAGCAAATGTGTTCACAACTCAATTCTCTGATTGATGAATTCACTCTTTGATTCAACTAATTGATCTGATTGATGTCATTAGAATAATATCTGTATAATTTTCTTGATAAAGACATAAGATATTTTAGGGATAATTAAAATTAAAAATTAATATTTAATTTAAATTTATCCAATGTAGTGGGACCCACTGTGTGGCATTGCAGTGTTACACGCCTACTGCTGTAGTACCGCGTGGCACTACGACCGTCCATGGTGACCTATGACTCCCAATCATTGATCGGCATGTGACAATTACTGTAAATTAAATATTTATTTTAATCAGAAAAAACATATAAATATTAGTTAATTTAAAATTAATATAAATATTAGTTAATTCAAAAACATATAAATATTACTTAATTCAAAATTAACATATCTGTAAATTATCTGTTATTTCAGAAATAAAAGATTTAGTTGATCCAAATTATTATCTAATAATAAGAATTTAATTATCTAATTTTACAAATTAGATATTTTGCCTCACTTACCTATAATTAGAAAAATAATCGACAATTATTTCTATATATATATATAATTCAATTAATTATTCTTAATTAATTAATCACACATAATTATCTCATAATTATGTACTTGTCTAGAATAAGAATTTATTTGCAAGTCAGTCATTTTCTTATGTCATGAAATATTCACACCCTAGACTACGTAGTATAAAGGTGACTTGGGGACTTGTAATCCTAAGGTCCAATAAATCAGATTATCAATTAAACTCTTTAATTAAATAATCTCATTTATTAATTCTATTATTACTCCACTATAAATATAGAATTTAACTCTTAGTGATTATAGAATGTATTTACAGAGTATTCTCATGTAGTCCACTGATATAATCAAATCATGTAGTTTTGTCCTCCAATTATTAGTTCGTAAATTAGAACTGGTCAAAGTTATCATTTTACCCTTCTAATTACCTCTTGATACTTAAGTATCATTAATCCACTAATGAATGACTAATTTATAATTTTATTATAAATTTGAGCTCAATAACCATTCATCTTCAGAATTATCACTTAAGGGAACCAAAATACGATCCGTTAGGAAATCTAGAATTCTAAATCTTGGAAGATCATGTTCTCAGTCATCCATATCACTGAATCTCTAAAACAAAAGTCACTAGCCTATTTTACAAACAAGCCATAACGAGTAAATCAAAAGACCTTGTAGACATGTATATGAGTTCATGACCACTCAGGATTCAGACTGATCTACATATGATCATCGAATTGATGTGTCTTAAATCTTTATGATAAATAACACGTTAATAAATATATTAATTCACATCGGTCCAGTCATATATAATATCATTATATAAAGTACATTTACTAAGATGTCTATATACATCAATGATCTGGATTTAGATCGCGCGCATTCATAATGTTTAGTCAACCGTACTAGCAACCATTCATATAGATTCCATATATTAATATGTTGCTGACAAATTTATTCATTATCTATTATCTTAATCCTCTCGTACTTATACAAGGTCATAGCCTCATTAATGAATATGGTTTTTCAAATATCTATATAAATTATTCAACAATAATTTAAAAGAACAATTATAAGAAAAATATAATCATCATTAAATTTCATATCAAAATGTCAATACACATGCTTTGAGGGCATAACCCCCAACCATCTTCAACTTTCCCTAAAATAAATGTGGCATCTCTCTTAATCTCATGCTATGTACGTGACCCTCAAATGACTTCACAGGAAGTGTCTTTGTAAAAGGATCATCCAAGTTCTGTTCTGACATTATCTTCATAACAGTCACATCCTCCCGATGCACGATCTCTCTTACAAGACAATATTTCCTTTCTATGTGCTTGCCCCTCTTGTGACTCCTCAGTTCCTTGGAATTCGCTACTGTCCATTGTTATCACATTAAAAGATCAATGGCTTGTCCATATCTGAAACTACTTCCAGATTAGTATAGAACTTTCTGAGTCATACTGCTTCTTTCGCAGCTTCACAAGCCGCTATATATTCGGCTTCCATTACACATGTTCGGTCTCGTATGCAACATGGAATACATGAGACTTCAAACTGCTGAAGCATATTGAACCTTTCTCATATCATCTTCCTCCTGAGGTGCCTTAGGACATTGTTCCTTGGAGAGGACAATTTCATGTCTGATCGGTAGTTGACCTTTCTTGGAATTCTCCATAGAGAATCTCTCTATAACCTTATCAATATAAGATACTTGAGAAAGTAACAAGAGCTTGTTCTTTCTATTCCTTAGGATTTGGATGCCCAGAAAATAGCTCGCTTCTCTCATATCTTTCATTTAAAATTTCTCAGCTACCCACTTCTTTACTATTGACAGAGTTTCTACATCACCCAATAAGCAGACTATCATCGATCTAAAGAACTAAGATAACCACTATCTTATATTTGATGTATTTATAAACACATGCTTCGTCGTCATTTTGCTCGAAGTCATAAGACTTTATAATCTCATCAAAGGTAAGATTTTAAGATCTAGATTCTTGCTTTAATGCATAAACGGATTTAAACAATTTGCATACTTTCTGATCTTGCCCCTTTTGTACAAACTCCTCTGGTTGCATCATATAGATGTTTTCTTCAAGAGAGTTATTCAAAAAAGTTGTCTTGGCGTCCATATGTCATATCTCATAGTCAAAACTAGCGACTATGGACAAAAGGATGCGAATGGATTTCAGCATGGCCACATGGGAGAATGTCTCTTCATAATCGTCTCCCTCCTTTTGTGTATACCCCTTGGCTACTAACCGTTCCTTGAAAGTCTCTACTTTCCCATCTGCAACTCTTTCCTTCTTGAAGATCCATTTACATCCAATGGGCCTAACATCTCATGTGGATCTACAAGTTCCCAGACTGAAACTTTTAACCCCACAGTGGAAACATTTTCCCTTGGGCTTGCTATCTTTCTTATTCTCTTGACTTTTGGTTGTGTCTTGGCTTTATTCCTTTTCTTGTTCTTATCTTTGCTCTTACCATTGATCTTCTTCCTCTTGTTATTTTTAGAAGTGGAAGAAGGCTTTTACTCAACAACATTTGCCTCGCCCTCTTTGTTCATTCTAAGGTTGAGTGACTTAAAAGTTTACAATTCATTCAACAATTGGGCCATGTTGAATTGCAACTTGTTCATACCACATTTGGTAATGAACGTAGAAAAAGCTGGTGCGACTCAAGTATAATGCTAATTTGAGTCCGTTCATCAATGGTCACCCCATGTACTTATTCCTCGTGCATTATGTTGATCATATTCAAAATATGTTCTCACATAGAAGTATTATTTCTCATCTTAGTTGACATATAGCCCCCAATGGCCTTATGACATCTTTGGTCAGACTACTACCCAAACATCACCTGAAGAATTCTATAATCTTATAGACAGTCTCCATGCTTTAATGCTTAGTTATTAGAACATCATTCATGCTCACAAGCATGTAGCAGTTCGCCTTGTAGTTTGATATGATCCAAGCATCATATTTGTTCCTAACATTCTTAGGAGCATTAGCAGCGGGCTCCTCAGGACATTCCTTAGTAAGAACGAACTTATGGTTCTCACAAATTAGCATTAAGTTCATATTTGATTTACAACATATGAAATTATCACCATTCAATTTCTCAAGCGCGAGTAAAACAGTAAAAGGGTTGTCCATGGTAGACATAATAATCATAATTGAAATTTAAAACATACAAGATTCTATATAATTGATAAATATCTTGAATTCGAAAAATAAACGTGATGGAAGAATGCAACATAATAAACAAAGAAAATTAACATTTACTAATCACGATAAAACAACCCAACGATTAATGTGCTGCCTTATAGTCAGTCAGATTAACCTCAGACTGTCTATGAGGCATTCTCATCCTTATTAATTAAAACTTAAAATATCTCATATTTTCTCTTTTAACAAAAAGGGATCGCTTGTTCGGTCAAGTCACAACTATCCACATAAAAGTTTAATTGTGACTTTGTGAGTGTAACTCATCATTTCAGATTCCATGACTTCATTGAGAATATGTTGCCTTAGGGTCAGTTAAAACTAAATTACATCACTTCCTCTTATTTTCTTAAGAAGTTCAACATTGATATTAGTACAGCTCAAAACCTTTCTTATGGAGATGAAAACAAAGCCATCTCGAGGCTTTTATTACATCTCATCGTGTTCTACTAATGATGGAGACCATAGGTTACATTGACATATCAAACCTTATCTCACTCACAATTTTAGGATTATGTGTTTTCATTTTTTTAACTAATTAATTCCAAATTAATCAATAATAACTCTATGAATATTTAATAATCAATTATACTAATCTCATTGGTCTAAGTTCATTTAACTTCTAAAGCGCCTAATTCATAATTAGGTGAACTTAGATTAACTAGTTAATTATATTCATCAAACTTTAATAAAACTCATTTACTAAACTTAGTTATCCTAAAGGTTACTATAGCCCTTAGTGTGGTGTGATTACCAAGTTCTAACTAATTAAAACCTAGCAGTTTACATGCTATTGATTTCATAAAACAATGCATCTAAACATATTAGGACAAACCTAATAAATCATGTTTACACTGATGAGATACATGATCAAATAAAAACTGTGTGAGATTTTTATGTATGGCCTGTGATCGACTAATGCATGGACATGTTATCAAACATAACAATTAAGTAATTATTTAATAATTAAATAAAATAATAATGGACCGAGTGACTATTGGGTATTTCTAAATTATAACTCTTGAAATAAAAAAATAAAATTACAAAACGGACTTCAAGAATACATTTTTCCAGATATTGCATTTTCTTCTTGATGTCCATCTTTATAATCTTCAAGTTTCGAACAAAAACCCTTTAATTAGGAAAACTCATTTTTCTTAATTAAAGTTAATTTCTATTATTATCTCCTTAAAATAGTTTACTTTGACTTAGTCAAATAAACACTTTATTTGATTTGGTCAAACCTAATCAACCTATTAATTTCTAATTTTCATAAAATTAATAATTAATTTTAAATTATATCATTTTCATAATTTAAAAAGATAATTGATAGATTTAGGGTTATCATCAAAATCTGTAATGATATGGTTAGTTGGTAATAGGGTTTCTGCGTGACTTCCCTAAATGTGACAACAATTGCCGCCACCGACCACCGGATCTGCCGCCACCGGCCACCGACCACCGCTGACCGCTAACCACCACCAGCGTCGATTTTCTAGCGACGTCGCCAGAACAGTAAATTCCAGTGACATTGCCAGTATTTCAGAAACGGCAGCGCCAGGATTTCTAGCGCCGGCGGCTGAATTCTAAAAGAATTCCTATTTCTTTTCTTTTTCCTCTGTCGTTCGTCTCGTGCGTTCTTCGTCTTCTCGTGATCATAATAATTACAATAAACTTTCAAAATAAAATTACAAAAATCCCCATGATCCAAAATGGCTTACATAAGATCTAAAGAAAAATTAAAAGATCAAAACCTAACTTAATAATCACCATACAATTAAAAATCCATTATTTTCCATACATTAATAAAATATAACCATTCATTCATTTATACATATCTCATATTATATGAATAATAAAAGAAAACCCACTCAGTATTCAACATATAAATATATAAAGATCATTCTGATACCAATTATTGGTCGTCGCGACGCATGCGCGGCAGAAGCGTGTGGCGCGTGGCCATTAAAAAAATAAACTTCTAATAAAAATTTAATCTTTTAATAAAACAAAGATTACGCAACACCACGATACCAAAAACAACTTTTTATTGAAAACTCTTTTCAATCAGTCTGAATCCAATATATATATATATATATATATTAAATCTACAACATACAAGGTTAGAAATCATATACCTCTTGTAGTTTAAATCAAACGTCCTTGCAAAATCGATCGATCTTCCGCCCCACGAAACCGTTCCAAAGATAAGTAGATTCGAGATCCACATCAAGATCTTTCAAGTCAATCATCAACGCATTAGGACGTGTGTGGGCACGAAGAATATTACAAGATACTTTTTCTGTTTCTAGATGTACTCAACACATGAGATCTAGAGATTTAAAAATAAGGACTTTTGTGAGACGATTCTCTAAAAGAGTATGATGATTATTCTTTTAGATATTAATTAACTATTAATCGTAGAGAAAAATCACTATGAGCAATTGTGTTCACAACTCAATTCTTTTATTGATGAACTCACTCTCTTATTCAACTGATTGATCAGATTGATGTCATCAGAATAATATACGTATATCTTTCTTGATAATGACGTATCAGAAATTTTAGAGATAATTAAAATGAAAAATTAATATTTAATTTTAAATTGCCTAATGCAGTGGGACCCACTGTATAATGGTCCACAACTGTAGTGTCACACAACACTATAGTTGGTCTGAAGAAACACAGTGTGTCACGGCACTGTGTGTCACGCCACTGCACTGTAGTGTTACACACCTACTATTGTAGTGCCACGTGGCACTACAACAGTCCATGGTGATCTATGATTCTCAATCAGTGATCTGAAAATTACTACAAATTAAATATTTATTTTAGTCAGGAAAATATTTAGATATTAGTTCATTCAAAATTAACATATCTAATTATCTCTATCAACTTAATTATTTATTATTTCAAAAATAACAGATTTAGTTGATCCAAGTTATTATCTAATAACAATAATAATTTAATTATCTAATTTCACAAATTAGATATTTTATCTCACTTATCGATAATTAGAGAAATAATTTATAATAATTTATATATATATATATATAATTTCTAAAAATTACACACACACACATTATAATATGTTTATATATAATTCAATTAATTAATTATTGATTAATTAATCACACATAATTATCTCATAATTATGTACTTGCCCCAAAATAAAAATTCATTTGCAAGTCAGGCATTTTCTTATGTCTTGAAAATTTACACCATAGACTGCGTTGTATAGAGGTGACTTGGGGACCACGAACCTATAATCCTAAGCTCCAGTAAACTAGATTATTAATTAAACTCTTTAATTAAATAAAATTATTTATTAATTTTATTATTACTCCACTATAAATATGCAACTGAACTCTTAGTGGTTACAAAATGTATTTACAAAGTATTTTCATGTAGTCCACTGATATAATCAATTCATTTAGTTATGTCCTTCAATTATTGGTTCATAAATTAGAACTGGTCAAAGTTATCATTTTACCCGTCTACATACCTATTGATCCTTAAGTACCATTAATCCACTAGTAAATGACTAATTTATAATCTTATTATAAATTTGAGCTCAATAATCATTCAGTTCCAGAATTAACACTTAAGAGAACCAATATACGATATGTTAGGAAAGCTTGAATTTCAAACCTTGTAAGATCATGTTCCCAATCATACATATCACTAAATCTCGAAAACAAAATTCCCTAGCATATTTTATAAACAAGGCTTAACGAGTGAATCAAAAGATCCAGTAGACATGTATAGGAGTTCATGACTACTCAGGATTCTGATTGATCTACATATGATCATCGAATTGATGTGTATTGAATATTTATAATACAGGTTGATAAAGATATTAATTCACATCGGTCAAGTTATATATAATCTCATTATATAAATTACCTTCACTAAGATGTCTAGATACATCAATGATCTGGATCTTGATCACACACATTCATAATGCTTAGTGAACCGTACTAGCAACCATTCATTAAAGATTCCATACTTTAATATGTTGCTGATAATTTTATTCATTATATATGATCTTAATCCTATCGTACTAATACAAAGTCATAGTCTCATTAATGAATATAAAATTTTCATATATTTATATAAATTATTCTACTATAATTTAAAAGGACAATTATAAGAAGAATGTAATCCTTATTAAATTTTATATCAAAATGTCAATACACATGCTTTGAGAGCATAACCTTCAATGGAGAGAATGAGAGATTGAGAGTAGGGGTGAAGAGTTCCCTAGGGAAGGGGGTAGATATTGTGTAAAAAGTTTAGTTTAACTTTATTTATTTGTGTATATTTTTAATAAATTTTCAAATTCAAATTGGGATATAAAGTTAGAGATGATTTAGATGAGATAGGGTTCAATTTTGTTTTTGAATTGAGATTGCAAAGTATAGGACTTTATCAAAGCATTATAAATTTAAAAAAAATCAGTTATCTAAGCTTTATCTTGGCATCGTTTTAAAAAAAAAAAGTAAGGACAAATTTTAAATTTGCTTATGTTTTGAAATTTTAAATTCTATAGCAACAAATGTCAAAACAGAAAAATATTGACGGATACGTAAAACTATTTTTCATCCATGAAAGAATATTTCAGTACTTAAAAACTCATCAAAAGGTTCTGAAAATTAAAACTATCAACATAGGCATACTCAATGTGTTACAATAAAATTTCCAAAGTAGAATGACTCAATACAAACATAACCTAAAACTCAAACATTATCAATATTTTTCTAATGTAGTGAAACTGTGCTTTATTTTCAACAAGTGCTATATGCTTGTAAGCATGAATGATGTTCTAAGAACCAAACATGAAAGCATGGAGACTGCCTATAGATTATGGAATCTTTACAGGCAATGTTTTGGCAGCAGTCCGATCAAAGTCGTCATGTGGCTACTAGGAGCTATATGACAACTAAAATGAGGAAGGGTACTTATGTTCAAGAACATGCTTTGAACATGATCAACATAATGTGCAAGGCACAAGTACATGGGGCGATCATTGATGAGTAGACTCAAGTTAGCATCATACTAGAGTCGCTCACACCGTCTTTTTCTGCGTTCATGACCAACTTTGTTATGAACAAATTATAATTCAATATGACCCAATTGTTGAATGAATTGCAGACTTTTGAGTCACTCAATCTTAGAATGAACAAAGAGGGCGAGGTAAATGTTGTCGAGCAAAAGTCTTCTTCCAATATTGTTAAGAACAAGAAAAGGTAGAAGAACAATAGTAAAAACAAAAGAATAAAGAAAGCCAAGACCTCGTCGAAAGCCAAGAAGAACAAGAAAGACAGCAAGCCCAAAGGTAAGTGTTTTCACTGTGGGGTTAAGGTCAATAGAAGAGAATCTGTAACAAGTATCTCTCTGAACTGAAAAAGAAAGGTAAATATGATTTACTTATACTTGAAGCTTGTTTAGTAGAATATGATTTGTTATCCTAGATACTTGATTCTAGACCTACTAACCATGTATGTTATACTTTGTAGATGCTTGATTCGTCAAGAGAGTTGGCTGATGGCGGGGCCATTTTGAGAGTTGGCAGTGATGTGGTCGTGTCAGCTAAAACATTAGGGATAATACGTTTACTTTTTGGATATAGTTACTTAGTTTTTAACGATGTTTATTATATTCCTAGTTTTTCGAGGAATTGGATTTCTCTTTCATATTTGCAAGAACAGTTATTCAAAGTTTCTTTTATGAATAAAGAGTTTATTATTTCTAAGAATGGATTCAAAAGTTGTCATGCTAAATTATAAACAGACTGTAAATGCTTAAATTGACTAAACTAAACGCGTGTTAAATAATTCTAAATTATTGATAGTAGTATAACTTAAAAATAACAAACGACAAAGAGTTTCTCATGATGATAACACATATTTATGGTATCCGAGGTTGGGACATTTTAATCTAGATAGGTTAAACAAGTGAACAAAGCATGGTGTTTTGACAGAGCTAAAAGTTGGAACTCTTCCTGTTTGTGAATCTTGTCTAGAGGGTAAAATGACCAAGAGACATTTCATAGGAAAGGGCCAAAGAGCCAAGGAACCACTTGAGTTAGTACATAGTGATGTCTGTGGACCGATCAATGTACAAGCTAGAGGTGGGTATGAGTATTTTGTCACTTTTATTGACGAATACTCAAGATATAGTTATAGTTACCTAATGCATCAAAATTCTGAAACTTTTGGAAAGTTTAAAGACTTCAAGGCTGAAGTTGAAAAGTAATTAGGTGAATCATTGAAAAACCTTCGATCCGATCGAGATGATGAATACTTGGATTTAGAATTCAAGGAGTATTTGTTGGAGTGTGGAATCCTATCCCAACTTACAACACCTGGAACACCATAGCAAAATGGTGTTGTAGAGAGGAGAAACTGAACCTTATTGGATATAATTAGCTCGATGTTAAGCTACTTATCATTATCACTTATATTTTAGGGATATGCACTACACACGGCAAGTTACATTTTGAATGTAGTGCCCTCTAAGTCTGTAAGCAAGACGCCTTTAGAGTTATGGAATAGCTCCAAACCTAGTTTACGTCTTTTCCTTAGACCCAAGACCGGAAAGTTAGACTGAAGGTCTGAGGTATGCATATTCGTTGGCTATTATTCTCTAGAGACTAGAGGTGGATACTTTTATAGTCACAATGATCAAAAGGTGTTTGTGTCGATAAATGCAACTTTTTTTTAGCATGACTATATGTAAAACTACAAACCTCGTAGAAAAGTAGTTCTCGAGGAACTAGCGACTGATGAAATCAGACCACCTTAAATTTCTACTGATAAACGACAAATTAGAGAAACCATAGTTCCTACAAAGGAAACCCCGGTGCAAAGTTGTAGTGGGAGAGTTGTGAGACAACAGTTCGCTATGAACTAAAGGCACATGTCATAGTGTAAGACATTAATAAGGACGGTCCATTATCTTATGAAGAAGCAATGGATGATCCTGAAAAGGAGAAATGGCAAGATGCCATGAACTAGGAAATGTAATCTATGTATTCCAATCTCGTCTGGGAACTTGTGGATTCACATGAAGATGTCAAGCCCATTGGATGTAAATGGATCCTCAAGAAGAAAAGAGGTGTAGATGGGAAAGTAGGGACTTTCAAGGCACGGTTAGTAGCCAAGAGCTATATACACAAAGAAAAAGAGTTGATTATGAAGAGACGTTTTCCCATGTGGCCATGCTAAAATCCATTCGCATCGTTTTGTCCATAGCCACTAGTTTTGACTATGAGATATGACAGATGGACGTCAAGACAGCTTTTCTGAATGTCACTCTTGAAGAAAGCATCTATATGATGCAATCAAAAGGGTTCATACAAAAGAGGCAAGATCAGAAAGTATGCAAGTTACTTAAATCCATTTATGGATTAAAGAAAGCATCTAGATCTTGTAATCTTACCTTTAATGAGATTATAAAGTCTTATAACTTCGAGAAAAATGTTCACGAAGCCTGTGTTTATAAATACACCAAAGATAAGATAGTGGTTTTCTTAGTTCTTTATGTTGATGATATTCTACTCATTGGGAATGATGTAGAAATTTTGTCAAAAGTAACGAAGTGGTTAGAAAAAAAAATTCAAGTGAAAGATTTGGGAGAAACGATCTATGTTCTAGGTATCCAAATCGTAAAAGATAGAAAGAACAAGTTCTTGGTACTTTCTCAAGCATCTTATATTGATAAGGTGATTGAGAGATTCTCTATAGAGAATTCCAAGAAAGGTCAACAACTGACCAGACATGGAATTGTTCTCTTCAGAGAACAATGTCTTAAGACACCTTAAGAGGAAGAGGATATGAGAAAGGTTCCCTAGCTTCAGAAGTTAGAAGTATCATGTATACCATGTTGTGTACGAGATCAGACATCTGTTATGCAGTGGGAATTGTCAGTCGTTATCAATCGAATCCAGGTTTAGAACACTGGATTGAAGTAAAGCACATTCTCAAGTATCTAAGGAGAACGTGAAACTATGTACTTGTTTATTCTAGTGGAGACCTGAACCCCACTGGATATACTGATTCAGATTTTTAATCGGACAGAGACAGTCAAAAGTTCACATCTAGATCAGTATTCACCCTAGGCGAAGGAGCTATAGTCTGGAAAAGTATGAAACAATCTAGCATTGCAGATTCCACTATGGAAGTCGAATATATAGCGGCTTGTGATGTTGCGAAAGAGGCAATGTAGTATGGCTCAGAAAATTCTATTATGCTCTAGAAGTAGTTCTAGATATGGACAAGCCACTGATCCTGTACTGTGATAACAGTGGGGCAGTAGAAATTCCAAGGAACTGAGGAGTCACAAGAGGGGCAAGCACATAGAGAGGAAATATCATCTTGTAAGGAGATCGTGCATCTGACTGTTATGAAGATAGTATCAGAACAGAACCTGACTGATCCTTTTACAAAGACACTTCCTGTGAAGTCATTTGAGGGTCACGTGCATACCATGGGATTAAGAGAGATCTCACATTTGCTTTAGGGAAAGTGGGAGATTGTTGGGGGTTATGCCCTCAAAGCATGTATATTGATATTTTGATATGAAATTTGAAGAGGATTACATTTTTCTTATAATTGTTCTTTTAAATTATTGTTGAATAATTTATATAAATATATGAAAAATCCATATTCATTAATGAGACAATGATCTTGTATTAGTACAAGAAGATTAAAATCATAGATAATGAATAAAATTATCAACAACATATTAAAGTATGAAATCTTTAATGAATGGTTGCTAGTAGAGTTCACTAAGCATTATGAATGCGTGTGATCTAGATTTGGATCATTGATGTAGATAGATATTTTAGTGAATGTACTTTGATATAATAAGATTATATATTACAGGACCGATGTGAATTAATATCTTTATTAACGTGTCGATTATCATAAAGATTTACTACACATCAATTCGATGATCATATGTAGATCAGTCTAAATCATGAATAGTCATGAACTCCTATGCATGTCTACTGGATCTTTTGGTTCACTCATTAAAGTCTGTTTCTTAGTCAGGCTTGTGACTTTTATTTTGGAGATTCAGTAATGTGGATGGCTGGGGACATGATCTTACAAGATTTGGAATCAAAGTTTTTCTAACGGATCGTTATTCATTCTCTTAAGTGTTAATTCTGGAACTGAATGGTTATTGAGCTCAAATTTATAATAAGATTATAAATTAGCCATTCACTAGTGGATTGATGGTACATAAAAATCAAGATGTAATTAGAAAGGTAAAATAGTAATTTTGACCAATTCTAACTTACGAACCAATAATTGGATGACAGAACTACATGAAATGATTATATCAGTGGACTACATGAGAATATTCTGTAAATACATTCTATAATCTCTAAGAGTGCAATTTCATCTTTATAGTGGATTAATAATGGAATGAATAAATAAGGTTATTTAATTAAAGAGTTTAATTAATAATCTGATTTATTTGAGCTTAGGATTATAGGTGCATAGTCTCCAAGTCACCTCTATACTACGCTGTCTAGGGTGTGATTCAAGACATGAGAAAATTACTGACTAGCAAAAGGAATTTCTATTCTAGGGCAAGCACATAATTATGAGATAATTATGTGTGATTAATTAATTAAAAATTAATTCATTGAATTATTTATATATTTAGATATAATTTTCAGAAATTATATATCTATAAATAATCATCAATTATTTTTAATTATCGATAAGTGAGACATAATATCTAATTAGTGAAATTAGATAATTAAATTATTATTAGATAATAATTTAGATCAACTAAATCTGTTATTTGTGAAATAACAAATAAGTTAGTTGACAGGGTTATTCAGATATGTTAATTTTGAATTAAATGATATCTAGATAATTACCTAATTAAAATAAAGATTTAATTCACAGTAATTGTTACGTGCCAATCACTGATAGGGTATCAGAAATTGACAAGACTACTTTAGTGTCATGTGGCATTACACTAGTGAGTGTGCAACACTGTAGTGCCACATGGCATTGCAGTGGTGCCGGGAGGCGGAGTGGCCTGAGGCATTGTGTTTGCTCATGGCACATTGGCACTGCAGTTGCGCACAACTGCAGCGGGTCCCACTACAATGGGTAATTTTATAATTAAATATTATTTCAGTTTATCACTAAAAATATGATACGCCATTGTCTAGAATATATACAAAGTTTAGTTTAAATGGCCTTAGTTGTTGAAAGAACAGGAGAGAATCAGTTGATCAGATTATCAGTTCATCAATCAAGAGTTGAATTGAGAACACGATTGGTGTCAGAGAGATTTTCTTCTGTGATTAAAAGTTAATCAAATTTTTAAAAGAATAATCATCACATTCTTTTAGAGAATCGTCTCACTAAAGTCATTCTCAGAAAATCTTTAGATCTCATGTGTTGAGAATATTTAGAGACTGAAAAAGTATCTTGTAGTATTCTACATGCACACACACGTCCGAGTACATTGATGATTGACTTGAAAGATCTTGGTGTGGATCTCAGAGTGTACTAATCGTTGGAACGATTTCGTGAGACGGAAGATCGATCATTTTTTTACAAGGTCACTTGATATAGACTACAAAATGTATATGATTCATAACCCTGTATGTTGTATATTTAACTTATAAATATATAATGCATCCTGATTTATTGAAAGTGTGTTTTTAATAAAAAAATTTATTTGGTTATCGTGGTATTGCACAAGTTTTATTTTATTAAAAGATTTAATTTTTATTGAAAATTTAATTTTTTTAAAAGGTCACACGCTTCCACGTTTTCACCGCGTACGCGCCGTGACAACCAACATTTACATTGATGGTCTATGAGGCAAGAAGAAAAATTACTCACAGAAAGTAAAGGGGTGACAACCATTACAACAAAAATCAAAAGGAATGATGGGAAACTGTCTAGAAAGTTAAGCCGGAATTTTGTTTTGGAAATAAAAAGAGAAGAAAATGAATGAGAGAGTGGTGTATGTTCGTACGATCTCTTTAGATCAAATCCAAACCTAAAAGGCAAAACTTGTAGCTTAGGCGGTAGCCTAGCATGAGGTTAATTTCAATTTAAATTGGAACTTAGCCCAAATATTAGGCTAACATTTTTAAAATAAAAACTCAGATAGGCTCATTTTTATTTTTTTTCAAACATTTTGAGGTTATTATCTTTTTTCTTCTTCTTTTTTGTTTAGAAATTAAAAAAAATCATCTAATGCATTTGGATTACAAATTCTTTTATATATACGTTACTTATGTATAAATTATTACCTAACAAAAGTATAGCTAGCAACCACATATATTATCTCAATCACAAAACTATAATACATAGCATGCATGAAAGGTACATATACTATAAATGTGATTCATTTTGTAAATAAATCAAAGAAGGTAGAAGAAGCAGAGAAAAGTGAAGAGAAGGAGAAGTGTGTTCAAGAAGCCAAAAATTAAGCAATTCTCTTAGCTTCATTAACCATTAACAGGTTGATTGCCAACCTTATAAATTTACATTATAAGCTCTAACTACTAGTCTAACCATATATCTTCTCACACCTATGTAGTTATACTTACGAGAGATATTACAAACATGACATTGCTAACTAACTTTTTATCAAGTAGTCGATCTAGCTGGTATTATTTGTTTATGTGGCAACTTCATTAACATTGCTAAAGTGGCTATTTGGTTTAACATTCTCCCTCAAGGTGAAAGGGAAGACAACAACCTGAAGCCTGTTTTTGAGGTAAAGAAACCAAGGTGTAGAAATAGGTTTAGTCAATACATTAGCCAGTTCATCAATAGAGGGAATATACCTCACTTCTAGGCTTTTGTTTGTGACTTTATCTCTATGAAGTTACATCCAGCTCGATATGTTTACTTCTTGCATGGATGACTGAATTTGAGGCTAGATAAAGAGAACTCATGTTGTCTACCCATAAAACATGAAGTTGAGAAGACTTAAAGCTCAATTCAGTGATAAGGTTTTGAAACCATTAGATTTCTACAGAAGCATTGGACATAGATTTGTACTCACTTTATGTGCTAGATCTAGACAGTTCTTGTTGCTTCTTGGATGACCAAGACATTAAGTTATCACCAAGGAATATAAGATAGGGTCTTATAGACCTCCTATCATAGAATCTCCTGGCCAATCAACATCACAATATGTTGTTATACTTACTGATTTTGAGGTTTAATGAAGAGTCCTTCATTTATAGTGCCTTTCAGGTACTTCAGGATTCTTTTACATGTTTTCTAATGAATATTGCTTGGTGTGTGTGCAGGAATTGACTAAGCTTGTTTACTATGAACACAATATCTGGCCTGGTTACTGATAAGCACTCTAAAGCACTTACAGTGATTCTGAAAAATGTTATGTCAGTCATAGGATCTCCCTCATGAACAGAAATTTTGACACTTGAGATTGTAGGTGATGTTGCAGGTTTAGCTCCATCCATCTTGGTCCTTTTGAGTAAGTCAATGATGTATTTCCTTTGAGTAAGATTCATGCCATATATGCTTCTGTAGACCTCAATGCCTAAGAAACATTGAGTGTGCCCAAGGTCTTTTAGAGCATAGGTGTGATTCAGTTTGTCAATTAAAACCTAAGTTTTGAGTTTGTTGCTACCTGTTACAAGTATGTTATCTACATATTCAAGTAAAATTAGTATGTTAGAACCATCCTTAAAAATGAACAAAGAATTATCTGATTTTGAGTTGGAGAAGCCTCAATCCAGTAGAGAGTTTCTCAGTCTGCCATACCAAGCTCTTAGGCGCCTATTTTAGGCCATAAAGAGCTTTCTTGAGGTGGCAAACATGATTTGGCCTAAAGTTATCAATAAAGCCCACTAGCTGAGCCATAAAGACAACTTCCCTAATATATCTGTTAAGAAAGACATTGTTAACATCAATTTCCCTCACATTCCAACCATGTGCAGTAGTAAGATGTATAATTATTCTGATAGTTGTTGGTTTTACGATTGGACTAAAGGTTTCTGTGTAGTATATTCCTGATTTTTGGTGGAAGCCTTTGGCTACAAGAATGGCTTTGTACCTCTTTAAGCTCCCATCAGAGTTGGTTTTCACCTTAAAACCTCATTTATTGCCAATGAGAGACATATCCTTGTTTTAAGGCTCAAGTTCCAAAGTTTTATTCTTAAGAAAGGCATCATACTCAACTGTCATACCCTTTAGCCAGAAATGGTTGGTAAGAGCTTGATGTACAAAAGAAGGTTCAAAGGATAAATCAGGCGTTGGTAGAGTGTGTTTGGTGGTTACAAAAGCTTTAGGCTTGACAATACCAATTTTGGATCTAGTTGTCATGGCATGGGTGAAGCTATGGGTAGGCATGACTTGAACTGTTGTTTTTTTTGGTTTTTTGTTGATTTGTTGTAACATATATATCAATTACAAGATTATAAGTTGTAGATGAAAAGTCAAGCAAGGTAAGAGGTAATTTGGTAAATTAGCAAATTAACCAAATAATTGCAAGAGTGAGTTACCTGATAAGGACTTATTATATCAGTGAAACTGAGCAGAAGAACTTACTAATGCAGAATTCCTAAATGTCTAAGCCCTAAGATATTCCTAAGCTGATCGATCTAAAGAATTACAAATGGGATTTTGATGCAAAACTGATGTAAGAGTTTGTGTATTACTGACTAAACTAAAGTTAGTGACTTTACTTTGACAGAATATGTCTTTGTAAGGAAAATTGGACTAATTAAACAGAACATTTCTAGATATGAAATGTCTGCCAGAAGAGTGTAAACATTTGTAGCCTTTGTGATATAGACAATAGCTAAGAAAATAAGCATAAATCTAAGTGAAATTCTAGCTTATGAGCATTATATGATCTTGCGTAAGGAAAGCATGCACATCCAAATAGACTTAAGGTGTTATAGTTTGGCATTTTGTGATATAGGGCTTGAATGGGACATTTGAATTCTAGAGTATATGTTAGCAATCTGTTAATAAGATATATGGCTATTTGAAAGGATTCCCACCAAAAGTCTAGAGTCATACATGCTTGAGCTAAGAGAGTCAATACAGTTTCTACCAAATGTCTATATTTTCTCTCAATTTTTCCATTTTGCTGCTATGTCTAAATTTTATGCCTTGTGACTGAAGATAATTAACAAAGGGTCTGAACCCCCCTTCCCCCTAAAATTTGACTGAACTGGTTTATTGATGCACTCAAGCTGTTTTTCAACTAGATTTTTGAAGATGATGAAGGTGTTTAGAGTTTTAGAGGATATATGTAAGAAAATTTATTGTAAACATCAAGAAATCAAACATAATATCTATATCCTTCTTTAGATGCAATAGGTGTAGGACCCCATGAGTCTGTGTGACCAATTTCTAGAGGTTTAGAGATTTTAGAATGAGAAGTTTGAAAGGTCAATACATGATTCCTTTTTGGCAGGTAGACAGAAACTAGGATCTTGATTGAAAATTGGGATGTTATTAGACATTTAACACTATGTAAAATGATGGATGTGGAATGTCGTAAACGTTTATGCCATATATCAGTTTGATTCAGTATGTTAGCAGTAAAGATGCTCATTTTATGCTTATATAGTGCCACACTGTGAATATGTTGGTAAGGAGAAGAAGTAACATGATAGGAATTTGAATTAGAAACAAAAATTTTATTATTTTCATCTCTGTTACAAATAGAAGACTCACTATAAACTTCTAAGTTTCTAGTAGAACTAGAGAACAAATTTTGAAAAGTTACAGACTTTAGAACTAGGTATGAGAGAAACAAATTTACTGATATTATTCAAGCAAGGTTCTTGACAAAATCTAGCATTGTTAACAGGATTTCTTTGAATGCAGTAAGCAAACAAATTTGATTTCTCAGCTCCAAGAATAGTCAGTAGGTAATAAACCATCACTAAGGATTCCTTGCAGCAGTATGGTTCCCATTTCCTTGTCCTTCACATAACAAGTATTAGCATGAAACTCAATTAATATACTATTATTTTTTGTCAATTTTGAAATGCTAACAAGATTCATTTTTATATCAGGAACTCTTAATAGGGATTTTAATTTCAAATGTTGTTTAGAAAGGCATTTAGTATGTAAAAAAGGTGAACCAAGATGTGTAATAGACGAGGCCTTGCCAGTACCCACTGCTAATCTCTCACCTCCATTGTACTCTTAAGCCAAATTCAGGTTGCTAAGGTATGTAGTCACATAGTTTATAGCTACAGTGTCATCATACCCGACCATCTCACACACTGATTCTAAAGAAGCAATGTTGGTAGATGGTGAGGCGAAATAGGCTGTTGGTGTTGAAGATCTCCCTCCAATTTGAGAATAAGAAGAGTTGGTACCATTAAAGGGCATATTTCCTCCATTTTGAGACTGATATGATTGGTTTCCACCTTGAAAATTTATTTCCAATCTGTAATAGCATATATTTGTAGTTGTCATTGTATCCCATAAACTTGGCAAGTTAGTTTGTTGATGTTTCTACCTCTACCTCCTCTTTTTTCCTAAAAGCTACCTCTACTTACATGATTCTGAAATGGTGCACTTCTCCCATAATTCTTGCTGAAATCACCAAAACTATTATGAAACTGACTATTTCCATGGCCTCATTTCTTAAACCAAAGCCTGAGTTTCCAATCAAGATGTTTGCACTCAGCTATATCAAACTTTCATGCTCATTCATATATGTATCTCGAGTCTACTCTCATGACACATGAGAATAGGCTGTACTTCCTCCATATCAAGATCTCACTTCTTGAAGTGACATCAACAATAACATAATTGAATTATGCTCCTAATCCATTTAAGATATATAAGATTAGTTCTTGCTCATTTACAAGTTGTCCTGCAGAAGATAGCCTACCTTCTATTCTTCTGATTTTTTTCGCAGAAGTCATGTACTAACATGTTCATTGTCTTGCATTTTTTAAGTTGATTCCTTAAGTACATCATTCTTCCTCGAGATTGGCTTGTAAAATTCCTCTCTAGGGAGCCCCAAACTTCTACAGATGAACTATTTTGTGTAACAGTACCAAGAACTCCCTCTGACATAAAAGTTTTTAACCAACTGAGAAGCAGTTGATGCTTTCTGATCCAGGTAGTGAACTCTTGATTGATTTCTCCATTAGCTAATTTCTTGCTAGGTTTAACTTCAATTCTATACACTATTACATACACCCTATGCCTTATGATCGTAGGACTAACTTGTGATTTCAAAGGACATTAATTGCCTCTATCCAACTTGACTAAGAATGAGTTACTAAGTGTTGTTGATAGAAAACTTTATAGATCGGTAGAGTTCCTCGTGGCATTGCTAGCACTAGATCGAGTTACTTTATGTGTTATTAGCCATAGGCTCTGATACCATATAAAGAAATGAAAGAATATAGAAGAAGAAGAAGAGGAGGAGGATAAGAAAAGTGAAGAGAATGAGAATTATGTTCAAAAAGTCAAAAACTAAATAATGTCTCTTAGCTTCATTAATAACCAACCTTATATATTACACTTACACGCTCTAACTACTAGTATAACCATATAACTTTTCAACCCTATGCAGTTACACATAGGAGAGATATTATAGACATGACATTGCTAACTAACTCTTTATCAAGTAGTCGAGCTAACTGGTATTCTTTGTTGATATGGCAGCTTCATTAACATTGTTGATGTGGCTATTTGGTTTAAAACATTTAAACAAAGAAAAGAAAAGAATATGAATATTCTAAAACATAAAGCATTCTAACGATAACTAGAACATTAACTAAAAATGTTGGAGTTTACAATTACCACTACAAAAAAACTGACCATTAATGATGAGACTTTTAGCGATGAAGTCAAATTCATTGCTAAAAGTCTGTCTATAGCAACCAACTTTTAGTTGGCCGTCAAAGATGACCTATAACGATGTCATTTTATGCATCATAATAGGTGTCAACCGAGAAGCAAAAAAATGAAGTGCGCCCTTTATTTAGGCATTTTACCGACGAATATTTAAATTCATCAGTAAAATCCTTATTTTCACCGACGAAATAAAAATTGTCACGAATAGCCTCATTTTTAGCGACCACGTTTTGTTTTCATCAGTAAAAGTTAAGGTTTTAGGGAATATTTGTTTCTTGTCGTCGTTAAAAGCTTTCTAACCCTGTTAAAATTATGTAGTTTTAACAAAGTCCATCTCATAGACACAAAGGGAAGAAAGCCCTCTCATTTCCCTTAGCTCCTCACTCCTGCGACATAGAGTCGTGCCTTCCTCACCCCCACGATAGAGCTCCTCCATTTATCACAGTTTTTCACTGAGCCCTCCGTCGTCTCCGAGGTGTAGGTAAGAAAACTCATTTTTCTCTCTCGCTCGGCATTGTACCCTAACCCCCTGGATAGAGCCATTCCCTTTTCTTCATTTTCTTCTCTTCTAATCCTTAACTTTATTCGGCGCATGTTGTTTTGGATTGTTCTGTAATGCTTAGGTTCTTCTTTGATGAAATTTGATGTGGTTGATTTTGATTTTGTGGAGGTAATTTGATGGGGTGATTTTCAAAAAATCTATTATGATTTTGTTTTTTTCCATCCCAGATATTTCCTTTTGATATCAAAATTATTAACGTCATGGTCGAAAATAACATGTTTGATTAGATATTTTAAGCCGACTTTCCTCTATGCAATAATGACCTTTCAATATTACTTTATAATACCTATATTTTATAGTTTGAGCACCAATAAAGAAAGACCCAATGATTATTTGACTAATTATTTCAATCATAAAACTCATTTATTATAGGCACGCTAAAAAACGAATGCTCAAAACCGTCAAAACCTTTCATACAATCATAACGGAAGGAATGTATCTTTTCTTGATCATTGATTTCGTCAGGTGAATCAAAATATTATTTTAGTACTCTTAATAATGTTTAGTATATAATAATTAACGACTCAACTTTTGCTGCATTTGGGATATGAAGCTTCAACCGGGGTAGCACCTACTCAAATTGAAATGTTTTACAACATGTATTTCAGTGCTAAAAAAGGTTGGCAGAATGATATGGCTCAAGAAAGATATGTGAGTAATCCTTCTAAAATATTATGATTGATAATCATGTTAGTTTCAATGTGTGTGTCGGGGAGGGGGGTTATCACTTTGTATCTAAGCATGCTAGATATTTTTTTAATACTTTCTGAATGATGCTCATTGTCTAAAGTAATAGTGTTAGTTTGGGGAGGGGGTATCACTTTGTATCAGATTTTATTAGATGTTTTTTGAATACTTTCTTATTGATGCTTATTATCTAAGATAGTAATGTTAGTTTCAAGGTGTGTGTGTGTGTGTGTGGAGGGGGGTTATCACTTTGTACCTGAGCGTGCTAGATTCTTTTTGAATATTTTTTAATTGATGCACATTGTCTAATAATATTATTAGTTTTCGTGTGTGTGGGTGTGGAGGGGAGGGTTTATCACTTTGTATTTGAGCGTGCTAGATGATTTTTGAATACTTTCTGATTTGTCTAAAGATAATGGTGTTAGTTTTAATTGGGGGTTATCACTTTCAATCAGATTTTGCTTAATGCTTTTTCAATACTTTCTAATTGATGAATATGTATATCTTGAAAATATAGAATTAAAGAAACAAATAAAGTCCATGGAGAGCCAACTACAAAGCTTACTCACTGGGGCTTGTCAAAATTATTTTCCACCTACTGACGATGACTCAACAGCAGAAACTTGATGTTCAGAATCTTTGTTTAGCTTTGTAGTTGTAACATCAAGCTTTAAATACTATCTTTTTTATTTTTATCTTTTTTGGATACATTTATGAATCATATTTTGTAGTGAATTATGATTCAGAGATTTTGTAATGAACTACTACTAATTTGTTACAATCACATATATTAAAGATTAATATATGAATTTTTTAGAAAAATATCAGATTTGATAAATTTTCTGATGATATTTTTACTATCACAAATGTATATGAAAACTAAAAATTCAGTATTTTTTATTATATTTTAGAAATGTAAATTTTTTTCGCCAAAAATATTTCACGACCAAATAAAATTGGTCGTAAAAGAGTTTAGGCGACGAAGAGAAATATTGGTGGCAAACAAGGTTTTTGCGACGAAAATTTTTTTGGCCGCAAAAGCTTTTTGCGACCAATTTTATGTTCATCATAAAAACTTTTTGCGAGCAATATTTTTTCCTCGCAAAAGGTGTAACGCGACGAGTTTCATTTTTTGCCGTGAATGATTTTCACTGACAAAGCTAATGCGATGACTGTCGTGAAGAAAATATTTTCGTCGATAAATCCTTTACCAATGAATTTTGAAGGTTTTAGCGACCAAAAAGTTGGTCTCTAAAACCTCTATTTCTTGTAGTGATACGCTAAAAAAAATTTTATCGTTTAGTTTATTGCAAGCAACAAATCTCTTAGGAATTCTTATACTAAAACATGTTTCAACGAATATATCATGTCATAATTTAATATAAATGTTAAAAAAATTATTCAAACCACGTGCATCGTACATGCAAGTGAACTAGTTCTAGAATTTCTTAATTCTCCTTTATAAATATTAAGATTAAAAAAATTAAATGACTAATGACACTTCAATTTTTCAACAATATTATCTAAACTATTTTTAAAATTATCAAATTATCCCGTATGTACCTACTAATTAAATATTTGAATTTATTTATATAGAATCTTAAATAATTAACAGTAACACTTTGTATAATTTTTGTTTTTAGTTATCTTATATCATCTTTTATTAATTTGTATTAGATTGTTTTTTACAAACAAATCATATAACTTAATTTTTGACGATATCATAAAATGTATGAAATGGAAAAACAGATGCATGAAAAGATGTGAAATGAAAATTTTATTAGTTAAGAGATATTATAAAAAAATACTACAATTTAAAGCAACTATATGTATTTAAATAAAATCTAACATGTATTTAAGAATTTTACAAACATTCGATATTTTATACGTTTCTTTTTGAAGCAACTATATGTATACGTTTCTTTTTCTAACTAATGAATGTCTACTACTTTTTCACCTATAGAGACATTATTTTTAATGTTTAGTCAAAAGGAAAATATGTTACGTTTTTTTTTTTTGTCAAAAGGTAAATATATTAACGAAAAGAAAAATATAAATACACAAATATAAATGACATACTCCATAGATTTACAACCTGCAAGATCCTATAAGGGTTCAAGAAGGCAAACTAATGTAAGTCATAGAAAAACAAAAGACCTAGATCCACCTATCAAGGATCAATCCTGACACTTTTAAAAGTTTGAAGAAAATAAAGTCTCTCTCACCATAGTTACAATCTTCTTTGAACTAATAGGAGACTCCACAATCTTACCTAGAAACACTCTTCTATTCTTTTCAATCGAGATACAGTAAACAAAAATAGAAAATAATCTCTTCATAACAAGGCCATTACTAGAACTTGCAGAAGTAATCTGCTGAAGCCAATGAATGGTACCCTGCCAGGAGTTTGTATTGTAGCACAAATTACACCCGCCCAACAAATCAAACAAGATCATGCTTGTAGCTTTGCATTCAGAAAACAAGTGAGCGACAGATTCCAAACCAGAAGGGAAGAAAACACGAGCTAAGCCAGCAGAAGGGCACCAATTAGACACATGGTCCTTCGTAGCCAACTTGTCAAGCAATGCAAGCCAAGTTATAAAGGAGCATTTTAGGATGTGCCCTGAGAACCAGATCAACCTAGTCCATTCTTTCTTAAGCCTATGTTGTAATAAGGTTAAATAACTCCCAATGATGGAAAATGATCCATTAGAGGTAGCTTTCCAGTTCCAAGAGTCATTCTGGTGAGGTACTGGTTGCCTAATATCCAATGTGAACCCCGAATGAGACAAACTAGAGGCAATACTTTGGCTAGGCCAATGCTAACCTCCATTTCTAATCAAAATGGACGTAGAAGTATTAAGAGATAAACCTGTACTCATCACTAAATTTTGACCCCCAAGAGAGCCTAAAATCCCCTAGGGTGCCATGGTTTTAGTGAACAAAGCAATGTCTGCTCCATCTCCAATTTGAGTTGTACAAAAACCTGTCATTTTAACCCTGATCTTAATGAGCTTTCTCTATTGCCAAGAGGGATCAACATGCATTTTGACTGTACAACTCAAAACGAATGATTCTTCAACAGGTTGTTGTAGCATCCGACAATCCTCAAAGGAGTGATGCATGTCTTAAAAGCTAGTATAAGAGAGAAAGTTGCTTAAGCATTTATAAAATTTCCGCAAATTTAAACTTGTAATTTTACTGGTTTAATGGAAAAATGTATTATGATTTTTCCAACTTTATAACATATCATAAAATGACAAATTATTGCTCTTGTAATTTTTTCATATTTTTTATTTACTAAAAGCACACAAAAGGGTGCTTTTTGAGAACTTGAAAAGTAGGGGGAAGCAATGATTACTTGTCTTTAGAAGTTTGAAAACTGAGGAGGGGTAAATAATATATTTCTATAATTTAAGATATAGTATATATCTATAATATATATAAACGGGGTTAACACATAAACATTGTTTTGACACCAATTACACTTATTATTTCATAGAATTTCTTATTCTCCTTCATAAATATTAATATTAAATATTAATAATTTTAAATTAAAATAAAAGGTTTATTGAAAACTTAAATTAAAATAGATTATTAAATTAATAAGATAGAATAGAGTCAAATTTATTTTATACAAAAATATTAAATTAAAAATATATTTTTCATATAGTAACAAATATGTAAATTCAATTATATAAATATAATTTAACAATTAATTAAATATATTGTTCATTATTTTATTATTTTGATTAATTACATGTCATTATTTTTATGCTTTGCAGTAAAATTGCAGTTGTTCTTTTTATTAATTAAAATCTAGCTTTTTTTAGTTTTTTAAAATCCTTTATTAATTTATGTTGATTTGTAATTTCATAATCTATTTTTGTTTTAACTTTGATTACTTTTCCAATTTCATTACTTAATCCAATCAAGTTTCATTTACTTCTCCTAATGTCCAACGCACTTTTAATTAATATTTTGAAACTCCAATAATCTCTTCACATTAATATTCAATTACCATTCCACTAGCATTTAAAGTCCATTTAGGTATCATTAACATTCCATATTTTATAGCTCAAGCTCTTCCATATTGAATAGCTACAGTTAAGTAGGTTTTGATTTTTCTTCTTAATAGCTTGGTTATAATTTTTCCATTTAGGTTTTGATTTTTCTTCTTAATAGCTTGGTTATAAGTAGGTTTTGATTTTTCTTCCAACAGAAAAATTGAAGTGATGAGTAAGAAATAATTAAAGGATTATACCTGAAACCATAGTTCATTTAAATGATGGTAATAGAAAATATTTTCATTGAATTATAACCAAACACGGAAAAATATAATTTTTCCATTTACGACTATGATTTTTCCGTGTTTGGTTATAATTCAATGAAAATATTTTTTATTACCATCATTTAAATGAACTATGGTTTCAGGTATAATCCTTTAATTATTTCTTACTCATCACCTCAATTTTGTTGTTGGTAAGTTATTCAATAATATTTTTTAATTTTGTTTACCAATCTTAACTATCCAATATTAACTTTTCATCTTATTTCTTCTTAATATTGTTCTTAATGAAGAATTTCGCTGCTTATTTTTCTCTTTCATCAAGAGCTTAATTGTTAACTTTGACAATAGATGTACTAAATGTTATTTTAATGGTTTTCTTATAATTGTTTAGTTAAAGTATTTTGAGTACGGTAGATTATATTATATATAGTTATTGTAAAATAAAATCCTGTTATCTTTCTTTTCGAAAATTTATTTACTGATTCTTTGAAGAAAAAATTAATTACTAATTCTTATACTCTAAATTAAAAAAGTATATGATGCTGGAGAATCTTCTGAACTTTAAAAGTTTATGAACAAGACCACTAGAAATATTTGTATTTTTGGTATGTATATTTCATTAGTATATGATGCTCATTTGTAAATAAAAATACATTTTTATTATCCTCAGATGTTATTTTAAGTAAATAAATTTTAAAATTATATTTTATAGTTTGTGCATTGCACGGGTAGGTAGGTACTATACATTAAAAATCAAGTCCACAAATTAGTGGGGGAAATTGCCCCCTCCTTGTCCTTGGCCCTGTAAAGAATATAGTTTATATTATTGAATCATGGAGGCTAGATACATACTGTATCTTGTTACACTTGAATACCTCTTACAAGGGTGTCGAATCAGTTCTAAGGACAATAGTTCACCACAATTCAGTTTAAATATTTTCAATCATATTTTATCTACTTTCTGGATAGTATATTATGTGATTCATAAATATATATATATATATATATATATATATATATATATATATATATATATATTAAGTATAGTATTAACCTTTTATTTTGGGGATTTATTTCGAAAAAAATCACATAATATTAAAAAGAAGAATAAAAAGCTTTGGGGGATACTCATATACGCTGACTGCAAGTACAATATGTAAAAGGAATCTCCGTGAGAGAATTGATAAGATCTCATGTACAATTTTCTTACGTCATACCTATGGGCATTCCTATCATTTCAAACTAAGAAAAGGCAAGCTGAAATAAGCATAACGGAATCGAAACCTATGATCGTACGGCTGCTATTTGACACTAGAATAGTCCCATGCCGCCATGTTTCCAACGCATCCCTTTGAGATGGCACGCGCTCCACGTATCTTGTTTTCATCTTAAAAATCAAAATATTTTTCACATTAGCTACATGCGGGTGCGTTGGCAAAAATATAGACTATTATTTGATGAAATGATTTTAATGATATTCTCAGTTTTGCACAGTATATATATAAAAGCCGAGCGAGAGTGAAAAATATTACTTCAATAATAGAACGAATACTCTACCTAGTAGATATTCAAGAATCAGTGTATAAAATTTTAATGAATTTAAAAGAAATTGAATTAAGAAATAATTTGTATGAAAGTCGTGATGTATCAATTTGTGTCAAGAGTCATGGTATGCGACCACTCAAGTCATCATCTTACCATTTATAATTACTTAAATTGATAATCATTTCATGATGTAACAGACCCAAAATAACTAATACATTTGTGCATTGAATTAAAAATCAAGAAGAATCGAGGATATCATATACACACCCAAAATAACTTTCAAGATGGAAGTTATCTCATAGATGTTGAATAATTGTCCACCATTTTTAAATGTGGTTTCTATGTAATATATGTAATTGATAAGGTATATCGATTGAAGTAGATTCTTTTTTTTATGAATTAAAATCTCTTCCTAAATTGTACAAGCTTCTTCTAAAGTATACATATTTTTGGATGTAGATGATGATATATATACATATAATAACTTTAAGATCAATTAGACGGGCAATTCAATATTCAATAGAGATTTAGGTACCAGAGTTAGAGACATTACTCATAATGGACAATGGTCTTAGCCTACTTCTAGATCTGGTGAGCTCTTAGAAATTAGGGGTGCCAACACGCCTTCCCCTTATCCTTCTTTTCTTGATTCTTGGACATGGACCGCAACCTCCAATGGTTCATTCTCATCAGGTCATACCTATAGAGCCTTGATACAGCCTATGTAAAAGGTAATGGGCAAGTTTAATTTGGTTCAAATTTAATATTCCTAGGTGCATTTTTATCTTTTGGTTGACCTTTCGCAACAAGTTGGCCACTAGAAATAGAATTGCGCAATGGAATCAACCTCTAGTTGGGAGTTTACTTGATTGTTCCTTTTGTGTAGGGCATGTTGAATCAAATTCTCATTTATTCATTGAATGTGACTATGTTAAATCAGTGTGGAAACCCTTGTTAGAAAATTGTGATATGTCATGTAAATCTTCAAATTCGACCCAATTGATCTCGTGATTATTAGTGTGGAGTAAGGGTAAATCTTTAAGAGCATATTTACTTAGAGTTACATTTTCATCTTTCTTATACTACATTTGGAAAGAAAGAAACTTTACAGTGTTTGAGGGCAAGTTGCGGGATAAAAAACTTATTGTTAAGCTAATCTCAGACAATGTGGGAGATGGATTTTTTCTTGCAAAAGGCTTCAGGGAGGATGCCATTAGTATCAATTTAGTTGACAATTGGGGGCTTGGACCTCAACATTTTGGTAACTGCTTGATTTTGTGGTTTTGTCATTGTTATTTCTATTTTTAGAGCTCCTCCACCATGTTCCTATGATGTGGTTTTGTATTTATAGCCATGTCTGATTAAGGCATTCCTTGGTATGCCCTTTATTGTGTTTCATCTTGTAAGCTGGAGGTCCTGTGTTATAAAGGCCCTTTGTTTTTGTATTGATCTGTTGGATGTTGGAGGCTTGTATCTCTTCTAACTACATGCAGGTACCTTAGAGCTGGTTTGAGGGGATTTGGTTTATTTGCTTACAAGTTTGTACTCTTAGAGCCTGATTTATAAAAGTGTCTATGTTTGCTGCTGCTTTCCTCTTGTCTTTGACTGGAGTTTTAGTTGGTAGTTTGGTATTGACTTTTGTGTTGACTTTATATTTTGTATGGCCATTCTTATATAGGCTTATCACAGAATTAGTCTTCATCGAAGTTTCTTGGCCATGTCCAAACTATTTACCTCGGGTGTTTCCTTGCTTGGTCTAGGCCTAGGAAGTTAGGTCTTTTCTGTCTTTCATGTACATATTACTCTCTTTGGGGCATGCCCTTATAGTTTTGCAAGTATCTTTTTGGTTAATATATTTTTATTTACCAAGAAAAAAAGAATTCAATGGAGATATAATCATATTTATAATAACAATTATAATAATTTAAATAATTCTAAGAGATAAAAGATAAAATAAATAAAAATTAAAACTACAGATTGTGTTGGATTGGCACTATAGTGAATAAAAAAAAGGAGAATGTCCCTTTTTATTTTTAATTGCAGGAATGACCAACTTCTAATAAGAAAATGAGGGGGATAGGTAGTCATTTTTTATTAAGCCTTTAATAAAAAAGGTAAAAAATACGCTACAGCGTGCAGCGAACCCACGCGCGTACTGTAGCGTGGATGACATGTGGATTCCGTTGAAAAGAAGTTTTACGTATGGAATATAAATTAGATACCTATGGTATCCAATTTTAATACCACAACGTCTTGCAATTTTCTGAAAAAATTGCAAGATTCATAAAAAACCCAAAAAAACCCACACAAAAACCCAGAAAACTCAAGCGAAAAAGACTAGAAAAATCTCAGATTCAATAAATAATAAAAAAACCTTAGATCCAAGAACAAAATACTAACAACATATTAGCTTCTGTACAAACAATCAATTTTAACCCTAACAACGCACTAATAATTAATTTTACAATTTTTTTCTAAAAAGTCAAAGAAGAACAGCATGTAAGAGAGGGAGGTCGCCGACCAACAACACGCAACAAGGAAAACAAAGACAAAAAGTCGATGAGCAGGCATCAGCGAGCATGAAGTAGAGGAAGCTCTTTAGGGAAGACATGACTGCTATTCAAAACCCCAGAGGCCAAAATAATGTGAGGAAGATAAGGGCAGAAAGGGAATAATTTTCAAGGCCAATACCACTTGTCAAAAAAAAGACAATATCTGCAGTATTAAAAAAATGGACATTTATATAGAGTTGCCCTCCAAAAATGGTGAAACTTGTAATTTTTCCTAAAAAAATGGTGTAGACGAAAGAATCGATTAAAAGAGTATTAAATAATTTTGGGTTTGTTCCATCAATAAATAAAAGTAGAGTAAGAAGTTTGATCCCCTTGTTTTTTCGTTCAAACTCATTTACTGTAATGTCAACATTTTCTACGTATAGAGTAGAGCTCATTATTTCATTTATTCATTTGATTGATCTTTTTTTCTATCTATCTTAGATCAATTTTAATCAACTTGACACGTGTAATGCACGTTTTGAATAGTAAAAAGAAATCTGGTTTTAGTTTGAACATAATTTTTTAATGTTCAAAGTATTAGTTTTCATGATTGAACCATGTTCAAACTAAACATTGTACTTGAACATCCATAAATTACTTAAACTATGATCAATGTGATATTTATATTAACACTTCACTCTTGAAATGAACTTATAAAACATTTCTAATACAAATCAATGTCTCAAAATCCATGAATACAACTCACAATGTCCCTTGATTATCTAATAACAAACCAATAATATAATCTTGAAAGATTACCCAATTATTCTTAATAATATGCCTAAAAAATCTAACTCATGATGCAAGGATCATGACTTATGAGATCTTGAATTTATGATTCTTTGTATTAGAATAACGAGACATATTTGAGGCATACCCATAAGGAATCTCTGATGCTTTAAATACTTGGAAAAATGTACTTTTCTCTTCGACTGACATTGTAAAGGAAGCAAATGATAACGTGGACTTCTTTTTTATTTTTTTGACTTTCAGATGAAGACAACGCTTTATAGGTCACAAAGGTCTAGACGTACATTTTAATTATCTTTCGAATTCCATTGGTCATTTAGAAGTGTCCCGGTAATGTTCACATACATTTTTTTTCAACATGCATCACATCAATGTTATAACATATAAGATTAAACTCTCAATATGGAGTTAAAAAAATATACTCTTCTTTTTTCAATATTGAACACCAACATCTCTTCTTTTTTCCCCAGTCATTTCATTTCCAAATATGACATTTATATTATACACTTGTTCATGAATTGTAGACCCTGATTCTAAAATGTGAGGTAGTCTCTCCTTAATGGTACCATCAAAATTTATTATATCGAATCGAAATATGTGATCATGCTCCAAAAAGCATCGATGATACTTATTATTGTGCTTCAAGCGTATATGACATGTGTCAAATGTACAATGAGGGCATGCAAAGACGTGAATGAATATTGCATCCAGACAAGTTACCATACACAGAAGAATCACTGACCACAATAATGACGCATGCATTTTAAACATTTTCTTTCATGATGCATCGTATGTATCTAAATCAACCTCACATAGTTCTTTTAGTTCTTCAATCAACAGTTGCAAATACACATCAATCTTGTTACCTGGCATCTTGGGTCCAGGAATGAGCATAGACGTACTAAAATTTGTTTGCTTCATGCACATCTAATGAGGTAAATTGTATGAAATTATGATTACATACCAAGTAATGTAACTTGTACTCATGGTCCCTAACGGGTTGAAACTATCACTAGTAAACCCCAACCTGACATTAAGCCATTCCAAAGAAAATTCTATGAAGTTATCATAAACATCTTTTTAAGCATCTGAGTGTGCAAGATGTCTCAAAACTTCATCTTTAGTGTGTTCCTCATGGTGACATCTCATACTTTTGGCAATTTTAGAGGATTGTATAACCTTTGCAATCTGTATTTCAAAGGCAAGTAACGGAATACTTTGGTAGGCATTTTCTTATCTTTCTTCTTTCTATGAGTTTGTGACATGCGTCACCATCTTTTTCATCGGTAACCAATCTTGAAATACCACAATGTTCACATATTTGGTCTCTGTCTCTCTCTCTCTCTTTGTATTTTTAATACAACGTACAATCATTTTGGCACTCATCTATTTTTCCATATCCAAGTCCTAACTTCTTAATCAATTTCTTTACTTCATAAAATATATTTAGAAGTTGAACACCCTTCAAAAAAAGCTCTATTCAACATTCGATAAGGGAAGAAAATATTTTGTCACTAAATCAATCAAGACAATATTATTATGATATAGGTTCACAATAAATGGAAATTTTGAGAATTCTTCACATCCTAGATATAATGGTTGATTACTATATTTTTAACCAAATAGTAAAAGTCTTTAACATCATAATCATCCCCGAATTGTCCCATCCTTTCATTGACATCAACAACCAGTTGTTGTTATGAAATATAGTCTGATTTGGGTTCGCTGTTTAATTAATTACTAAATGCATCATGCAACGACTCATGCACATCATTATTTTTTTGACATGATAATGATGTTTCTACATGTATTTTCTATTATTAACAATGACTTTAGGCGACGTATCAATCACAGACGAAGTAGTGAACATTGACTCGTGAAAATACCAACATGTATAACCACTTATAATCCCTTTGCATATCAGGTTTTCATGGATAACGTGTCTAGTCTTACGATTACGATTAATAAAATGTTTAAAGGACATAATATATATCCATCAAGTGATCCTCTCTAAAAGTAAATTTCAAAAATTGATTTACTCCATCTTGTATTCCTTGCTGGATCTTAGTTTTGTAATCCTAATTCTTATCCATTGTATCATGAAATTCAAAATCAAAGCTAGTTAATAGCATCTACTGATTTAAATAAATTAACAATTTATGGCTTTTCATAGAATCATAATACATTTTTATAACCTTTTTATCTAATGTAAGGAAAAGAGTGATCAAATGTATTGTGAAACAACAAGGAAAGCTTCTCAATCTTTTCTGTTAAGTTTATAAATCCTAAACTTGTATACATATCAACTCGAGATACTTTAAGAAATCCTTCCAACTATTTCAATCGTACTTTTATCCACTTGATACTACTTCTTTTACCATTTAAACGCTAAGGCTAAAAGGGTGTAGGAAAAAGAAATAGAAGCAAACGTGAAGGCCACTTCATAACTACTACTCTATTAATGCATTTATAATTTAGCTATACTAATTTCTAATTTCTAGGTATATGTATATAGAGAAGTAGTTATGAAGCCAAAGTTTTTCATATACTGATTTCTAGTTTAGCTAAATGGTAAAAACAATACTTAGATTTTCTATCATCATTGATGAGTAATTTTTTTTTATATTTTTTTGACAATGGGATGCAATCACATAAGTGAAAAATACTGATACCAAGGGGCCGTTCAGTACGGGTGAATAAAGAATATTGTAAAAATTAAGTGATGGGTAAGTTAAATGGTAAAATTAGATGATAAGATTTTAAGATAACCATGCTTAGTAACACATGATTAAGTTAAAAAAATTAATAAGAAAATAAGATTAAATTGTTTGGTATATATTGTAGTGTGTAAAGTTGTTAGAAAAACTATTGAAAAAGTTGTATAAAGAATATAAGAATAATTAAATTATTCTAGAACCCATATGTTAACTATTTAAACTTTGTTTATTGTTCAACTACAAAATAACATATTAATAATTTTGTTAACGCTACCAATAAAAACAAATTCATTATTTTCTTTTACTACACCAAAAGACAAAATAATCTTTTGCTTATATTGTACAAATATTTTTTCTGGGAAAATTACATATGAAGCCATGATAGTTTTATAACAAGTTTCAATGTGACCGTTATAATTCAAAATATCTCAATTCCATCATCAATATTTATACATTATTTTCATGTGGCCCTTCTGTCAGTCAATATTTTAACATGTTTGTGTGACGTGGCATGTGTATAAATAATGCTTCATGCCAACAAAATGTTAAAAATACTAACGGTGACTTATGGAATGACCATATTGAAGAAATCTGTAAACATTGTTGATGAAATTGAGCTTTTTTAAACTATAATAATTACATTTCAACTTGATTTGAACTATCGTAGTCAAATATGTGATTTTTTCTATATTTTTTAAAACAAAAGTACAAATGAACTAAGTGGTACATTATTCAATATTTACAAGTGAAAATGTATATAAATCATTTTCTCCGATATCACCTAATTAATTTTCGTATTTGACAAAGAAACACTCAATATAATAGAACTTCTTCTTAGTTAACTATTAATATTGATTTTTTTAAGATTACGAACGTTCATTTTAATCATTTAACTTTAAATTATACATATATAAAGAGTTATGAATCCTTAAATTTTTCAAACTCTATATTTTATATCATTCATTCTAATTAACGTATATATTTTAGAAAATGTGTAGATGTGTTGTTAAGATGGATAAGTGAGTTGTGAAAGTTATGTGGTAAATTAGATTTTTGTGGGAAAGTGGTAGGCAAAAGAATGTGGTAATGTTATTTAATTAACAAGGTCAAATAAGTTTAACATGCTAAATAAGAATACTTACAAAAAAACATGGGAAATTATTGAAAATAAGTTTACCATGCACTCTACCACACATATAGCTACAAACAAACAACCCCTAAATTCTTGACTGTTATGACTTGGTAATGCAGAATATGAGAACAAATTTCTAAAGTAAATTAGTATATGCATAATTTCTAATTTCTAACCTAGAAAAAATGGGGTCGCTTATAGAGAGCTAAGAGAAGGGTCGTGCACATGGATGCCAGGGGAGAGCTGAAAGAGGCACTAAATCTTCTGGAGAGTTGAGAGAAGCCAACTGAAGAGAGTTGAGAAAGAAGGGTAGTTGTGAGGGAGTTGAGAGGGGAAAAGCATGGAGAAGAAGCGAGCTAAAGGGAGTTGAGAGAGAGCGTCGTCGCGTAGAGGGCAAGGGAAGAAGTGAGGGAGCTGAAAGGTGAGACCAGGTCGTCACGCGTCGAGGGAGCTGAGAGGATCGATTGTCATGCGTAGAGGGGAAGAAGTGAGGGGAAGAAAGTGATTAATATTAGTTTTAGGGTTTTCTATCTTGACGGTTGTACAACCACCAGAGGGTTTGTTGCGATGGTTCATGAAAACCGTCACAATCTTCAATTAAAAATGCATCAAAACGAAACGTTTTGATGCATTACTTTAAATTTATTGTGGTGGTTAATGAAGCCGCCACAAATGGTGACATTTGGTTGGACATTTGTAATGGTTCTTGACTAACCGTCACAACACGTCCTTCTATCGGCGATGGTTCTCCTAATTTCCGCGTAAGTTCCACATTTTTAGACTATTGCAATGATTTGTACAACCGTCGTAATATAACTGTCGCGCTCGAGCTGTGCATTGCAAATTTCATTTCTGTTATTTATAGTCTTGAAGTTGTATATTTTAAGCTTCCATTGTGACTATGTTTTTGTCTGTCAACACGTGCATACCATGTGCATCTCATTAACCAAAAACGATATCCTTTTGCTAAGGACTCCATTTATTTATCTTCTTTATTCAACTTCACGGCTTCATTAACTTCTTGAGGAGGATTTTTTTTTACGTGAAGAAACTTTTCTCTTTTCATCTTCTTCTCTTCTTCTGTACGCTTGAATTTTCATTCCATAAATTCTTATTTTTCGCCAGGAGGGTATGGACTCAGAGAAATTAAAAACTCTTTTTGTTCCATAATTATCAAAAGAACATGAAGGAATATTTTTTTCTAAAGGAATTATCAACTGTTGTGAAATCCATCATCTGATCCACGCATAACAAAATTCAGAAAAACAATGTTATATGGACTAAATGAGCAAAAAAATGTCGAAGAACAAGTGAATTTCGTTGTTTATGGACTCCCGGGAAGTTCACTGATTTAACAGATTTGCAGCACTTGACAAAGGGATAAAATTGATAGCGATTTAAAGTTTATTGGACTAGATTGACAGAAATAAAATTATAAGACTAAATATACAACTAATGCATTCTTTAGGGGTTAGATTATATATAATTTACTTTTGACAAGAAATTATATATTATTTTACTCTTATTTTTTATTCATCTATTTTACTTGCAAAACATAAAATACTAATTCAACAACGCTAATAAATATGCAAATTTAATAAACAGAAATCACCATATTAAAGATTAAAAGAGAAATATAGTTGAGGATGGAAAAACGAGGGGATGGGAAATTCTCTGTTTTCGCATGGAGAGGTGACAGAGAGAGAGAGAGAGAGAGAGAGAGAGAGAGACAGAGTGAGCTCTGACGTTGGACGGCGCTGTCACATTCTTTGAAGAGATGGGTTTTAGGCGTCTTAATATATAATGAGATATGATATATTTGTTTTAATTTAAAAGTAATTTAAAAAGAGTCATAATTGTATCTCCAGAAATGGCTGCTTAAGCAATCATTTTTGTAACCTTTCAAATTAATCTCTCTATAAATTTGGGAGTCTGTTAATGTATCCATTCATTCTACACTTCCATTTTCCATTAGCTTCAACTCATCTTTCTCTTTTGCCCATTTCCTAAGATAAAAATGGCATTCAAAGCAATGCTTCTCGGTTTCCTCTCTTTCCTTTTGCTTTTGATCTTTGTGTACATGGACACCTACTCTATTGGTCTCTCTCTCTCTCTCTCGTTATTAAACTAGGTTTTCAGTTTTTTTACTACTGGATTATTATTTTTGCCTCGTATAGATATGTACAAAGAACTTAAGTTATTACCAAAATGAGTTTTATGATTTTCATTTTTTGTTATTTGTTTGGCAGATTGTGGTGATAATGGACATGGATGCTTTTACGGTAGAGGAGATAGTTCTCATGATCAAGCGCCTTATAACAGAAAGGTTATTATTATTATTTTGTATAAAATACATATTATGGTTTATCATTGTTTGTTTAAAAGAATTAGCGTGTGTTTATTCGGTTAATGATATGATGAACACTCATGCTTTAACGCAGATGTTGATTGAAGCATTGAAGAAAATGAAGAAAGAGGAAATTGTTAAGAGGAATTATAAGAGTGAAAGAGGAGGGAATAATGTGGGGAAGAGATCAGAGGTGGAAGGTTGGGAGTTGAGAAGGGTGCCCTCTGGACCCGACCCATTGCACCATAACGGAGCAACTCCTAAAAAGCCTAGAGCAAGTCCTTAACCATATGTACCACCTTTTCATGTCACATCTCTCTCTAAATATGAAGTATATATATATAGATAAGCTCTTTTAGTAATGACAATATTGGAAGATGACATTTTTGAAGATAGATTACCCGTGTGGCCGTGTCAACTAGATTTGTTTTCTTTCCCTCTTTTTCCTTGTCTTTATGTCAACTAGTTATTCTGTATGTTTTGTAAGCAACAGTATATGAAAATTTCAAGTCTCTCTTTTTGTAGTGCTTTTCGTTAATGTACACTGCACGTGCCTTAGAATTATTCCAACGCAAGTACGTTTTAGCAATTTCACCCTTTACTTGTATTTTTTTTCGTCGTCAGCTTTTCCTTTTATTCTCCAACAGAGTATTGAGAAAAATTATCAAATAATAGTCTAAGTAAATAATTGTGTAATCTTTGCTGAAATCATTAATAATACAAACGTTCATATAGTCAAATTACATAAGCATCAAGTGCCATTAACGTATTTCGATTTATGATATTTCTTAACTAGAATTTTTTTTTCATGTGCAGTTATAAAATGATATATAATAACATGAAAAAAATAGTTCTGAGGAAAAAAATTCGCTAAATATAATTAATATTAGTTTTCATTCATTAATTTTTTATGATAGTCTTAAAAAATTCGCTAAATACAATGATACTTAAAATAATTAGCTAAAGAAATACTTAATTAATTTGAGACTTATCATGCTTAAATTTTATTATTTGATATTTTATCTAATAAATAAATGAGAAGAAAATGATCATTTGAATAAATGATTGAAAAACTCTTCATATTAAAGATATGAATTAAAGAAATACTTATCATGTTTAAAAGATATGTTAAATTTGAGTTTATGGCCATGAAAAATTTGAGTTTGGGGTAATATTGTCCAAAAAATTTCTTCAAGTACTACTCTTATATATATATATAGAGCGAGAGTTTTTGTCCTCATTCGCTTAGTAGTTAAGCATTATGTGCGATGTGTCTCGATCCATTATATTTTTTGAATTATTCACAAATATTTTTACGAGGATGATAGAACAATATATATTGACCATGGAAAATATATATATATGAGAAAAATATATATGAGAGTAAAGTAAGTTTGCATAGGAATGAGATTCCCGTAGTGTACTTGATACTAATTTTTTTCATTAAATTTTAAGATAGTCTTGTTGTTCATGTTATCTAAAATAATTACTTAATTAGATAAATAAATACTTGGTTAGTTTAGAAATTATTATTTGCTTATAATTTATCATTTTACATGGTAAATAAATAATAAAAAAATGTTTTAAAAAGATGATAATTAAATAAAATGGTTGAAAAACTCTTCATATGATTTTGTATGTTTAATTTTAAATCGAAAAATAATAATGATTCTACATATGTTAGGGGTAATATTATCCACAAATATTTCTTCGAGTTCTACATTTTTATATACAGAATAGATTGAGATTACACACGATGTTTTTCTTTTCTCAGAAAACATATCTATATTAAGAAAGAATAAAGAATACATCAATGGAGTTTAAATCCACCCATAAAAGAGTAACATATCTTTTTTTCCTATCAAACTAGAAATATGGATAGCAAGAACATGAACAAAACTATCATTCAAAGTTCTAATCAAAGCTATACTATGTGATAGCATCAACAACTAAATTACTATTCCTATTAATCTAAAGAACATTTAATTAACTAGTTCGATTCAGTTTGAGACCAATATCAGATGGTCATCAACTTCCAATTAGGAGGTTCTAATCTTTTCGACCAACGTGCTATCCTCTTTTTGCATCAGTTTCAATAATGTAGTTCCTCCAAGCATGTTGAATGGCCATGTCAACACAGCCACCATAACAAGTATCTTCATTTCTTCAATGCTATTAGCATTGAGTCTTTTGCCTTCTAAGAAAGAATTTTGCCTGCACAATCTCTGGCCACTATACCAATCACACCTTCTTTAATAGAAGAAGAAAAAGAAACATTTCATTTGACTTTTACAATATGTACATGAGGGTTGACGACTTCAATGTTGACTACCCGTAAAACGTAACTCTTACGACGTAATGAGAGTATCTCCACCAAGTACGTCATGGAATGTCACCGCTAAGGTGCATGGGGTGTCACCGCTGAGGTGCACCGCTTGAGGTGCCGCCACTGAGGTACCCATGGGGGTCATCCCATGGCAGCACCATGGGGTGTCACCCCTACGGTAACACCATTGATGTCACCCCCATAGTAGCACAATTGATGTCGCCTCATGAGTGTACCATGGAGGTGTCTTGATCACCCTCGGTAATGCAACTTGGAGACAACGATTACGCGCTTTAGACAAGACACACTACTATACTATTGTAATGAGTCATCACATCACAAACCACCAAGTCAAGTGATAAAGACTTGGGTGGACGTATGGTTGCCTAGGAAAGCTCGGGAGGTTGTGGACTGGTAGGATTAGGGACGAGGCTATGTTGTACTGGATGGGGGACATACCTTTTCAATACGACCACTCTAGACATTGAGGGTGTGCTATCCTCCAACCTTGGGGAGGCGTTTGGTTTGAAAGAACCTTTGTAGAGGAGGCGTTGGGTGAACACCATCGTCACGCCTCACCGGCTAGGCGTGTTCGTCCTAGATCATGGTCATTACACAAAGAACCACGTGGCGTCACCCGATTGGCTCATGTGTAATCCTCCTCTTGCTCACGTAAGCATGATCAGTCAGCTTAGGTGCCGCGATTCGATTGGTGGACTTGCAACTAATTAATGGATTAGTTGCAATGGTCCCCCTCCTTTTGTTCACCTATAAAAGAAGGACTCTTCCTTCATTTGAAAGGGAGGGGAAATTAGAAAGAGAAGCTCCCACTTTAGACAGAGAAGCTATCACTTTAGAGAGAGAAGCTCCTATTTCTAGAGTGAGAAACTCTCACTTCTAGAGAGAGCAAGCATTTGTCACCAGCCTTGAGTGTCTAGAGTGCTCCCCCTTCACCTCTCGGCGTCCTCCCTGACGTTCTCAGGCGTTGTTCCGGTCATGAGTGCTACCTCTACCATCGCGTAGGATCTTCCACGAGAGGAGACTCCTCCACCCCTTCCAGTTGCATGGTATGAATAGGGGAAGTCACAAAATCAGCCATGTCATTTTCTACCACGACAGTGGTAGGAAGCGCCCCCCGCTCACTAGATGGAGATGAAGCCCGGTCACTTAGTTCATCCCCGAAAGAGGATAATTATGTTGACATCGGTGCTATAAAAACTTGCATACGAAAACATTAGTTTCAACTTGGACCAAGGGGAAATGCACAAACATGGCACAAAAAAACAAGACAAAGTTCACACACTTCGAGATAAGCCTCCACGCTCTATGAAACAGCTGGCACGTGCCCGTTGGTTCTTTCTACCACGGGATGATCCTTCTCGATTGGGCCACGACCATGCTCCTGTCAAAAGAAAGAAAGCAAATAACAATGTTATGAGTTGGTTAGCAAAAAAAAAGAGAAGAATGAGAGGAAGATATGTATATACTAACATCCTCGCCTTCTTGGGTTTGACTAGCCTAGTTGAGGATGTGCCCTCCAACGCGGGTGCTACCCTTTTCCGTTGCCGCACTAATTGTGGGAGCTCATCCTCGCCACTAACCTGTCCTGAACTCCCTAGAGGATGATAAAACAAATACAAGTATCAATCAACTAGCTCATTGTAAAAAGTGCACATTGAATGGATAATAAGAAAGTATAGGTCTTCATATAAACAAAGAAGGACATACCATCGAAGGTGATGACAGAGCACTAAGAAGAGGGTCTCTACTAGAAGCGTTGACAATCCCCTCGGATGTAGGCTTAGACTTTAGAGAAGCACCTGCTGTAGGATTGGTCTTAAGGCGAATAGTCCTGACCGTATGACTCTGTCCAGTAGGGATGGCCTCGATTGCAATAGGGACCCTAGAGGTGCCTCCCTCCTACACCTCTCTCGAAACTCCCACTAGCTGAATGTCTGAAGTGACCTCTTGACCCGTCTCATAAGGCATCACACCGGACTAGGTTTGGGAATTAGGCCCAACGTGATGTCACCCCTATAAACTATTGGGACATCTAACATCTTCGGAGGAGACGCTAAGCTTCTGGTCCATCTCAACTTCTGACTTAGCCTAAACACTTTGAGCTTTACTGTTTGACGAAGATGCGAGCAGCACGGGGGGCGAGTAGCTTGTGAGGAGCAACGTCGCCATAATCCCTATCACCTGACTATAGCATCAACGCTTCCTTGCCCCACACCCACTCCAAATTTAGACTAGCGGTACCCTGTTCATAACCAAACTGACGTGCAACTCGATTACACTGATAGGGCGTCGACGTAAAATGGTTCCCATCATTCCCATCCTCTAGCTCCACCATCACTAGAAGAGTGGAAGACGTCATGATCTCCACCAGAAGCCTGTCGAGACTCGACTAACCAAGCATGGCCTCCCTACTAAGCGTAATATGAATGTCCATCATTCCTCAAAACACGGTACGGGTGTAGCCGGTGCAACCGTCCAGATAAAGGTGAGGCCGAAAGTAGTTGCATACGTTAATGTCTCATGAAAAGTCAAAACGAGCGGGAGTTATGACTCCACACCAATACCATGCACGGGGCGGTCGAGAAGGGTGCTCCCACTTCTTATGATCAACCTTTTGAGGAGTTCAGTGGAGGAATCGTTCCCATACAAACATTTGTAAAAACGTGCAGTCCGCAAAGGTTGTAAACTCATACCGGCCCATGGAACTCTTTAGATCACTGTGGAAACGGTCAAGCAAGTAGTATAGATTGCCCAAGAACAAGGGCCCGAGCGTAATCCTATGCCCCGTCGCCATCATAGCTGCCATCGGGAGTACGTACTTACTCACCATCTCATTCGGCGTACCTATAATAATATTTGAGAAGAACAACGTTAGACCGCACAAGCATAGAACAACAACTAACGCAAAAGAGTATAGTTACTGAAAGTCATCACCAAACCCTCACCTGGGAAGATGTATCTCGAAAGCCACATAGATAAGATGCGGTCAGTTCCAGCTCCCTATTTTTATGCATGACGTCATCGATGGGAAAACGTCTTACAGATTTCTTCAGATTTGAATCATAACCCTTGAAGAAATGACCCATCCAACTAGAAAAGTTTGCCTTTTTCTAGCGTCTACTACCAGAAGAAGGCCTGTGAGATTTTTTCAAACTATCCTCAAGAAGATCAATCACCCTGTGCATTTCAGGCCCCATAGTGTTGAAGAGGGCGCGATAATCACCAAACGTAGGAAGATGCCATAGTACGTGTACATGTTCTAGTATAGGGGTAAACTCCCCCAAGCAATGACGAAAGCGTGTGAGTAACCCTAGCTCTTCAACCTTCAAGCTTGGAGCTTTGAATTTTTTTTTGCCAAAAATGTCCAAATATGCAACCCTAGCTCTTCAACCTTCAAGCTTGCCCAAGATTTTTTTTTTTTTCAAAAATTTGGAGGAAAAAGTATTGATAATTTTTCCTTAATGACACTTAAATGAAGGGGAGAAGGGTAGGTGGAGCCAGTAGTCCTTTTTATAGAGGGAGAAAGGAATGGGACTCCCAATTTTTTTTTCTTTTAACAAAATTGATGGCCAAGCATGCTTGGCCGCCAATGAACCTCAGTGGCGGCATGTTGGCCAAAGCCCATCCAGCGTACCATGCCGCGAGTCGAGCTCGATCACGCTCGACCTCACTACTTCATGTCGCCACTCGACTTGATTTTCCTTTTCAAAAGAGGGAGAAGGGTTGGGGACTTCCAAAATAAATCCAAAAAATTGAAATATTTTCAAAATTTTCCCGACAAAATTTTATCTTATAAATTTGACCCATGTAACTTGGAAATGCCTACACCACGCAAATGAGGCACATTGGGTATATCGGATCGATGCATCCCGCATACACCACGTAACAGAACGATCAAATGATCGAGAACTTGATAATGCAACTGATTGCTACATTGAAGAAACTGTGTGCAAGCATGATTATTCCGCTTCGTGCTTTCACAGGGGACTAAACATACTTGAGAGTTGATGACCTCAACGTCGACTATCCGTAAAGTGCAACTCTTACGACGTATCGGGAGTGTCTCCACCAAATACATAACATGGAGTGTCGCCGTTGAGGTACACTCCTTAGGGTGCCGTCGCTGAGGTCCACCCTATGGGGTGCCGCCACTGAGGTGCACCCCTTAAGGTGCCACCACTGAGGTACCCGTGAGGGCCGTCCTCATGGCAGCACCATGGGGTGTCACCCCTATAGTAGCACCATTGATGTCACCCCCATGGTAGCACTATTGATGTCACCCTTATGGGTGTACCATGGAGGTGCCTGGATCACCCTCCGTAATGCAATTTGGAGACAACGATTACACGCTTTGGACATGACACACCGCTACACTATTGTAATGAGTCATCACATCACAAACCACCAAGTGTAGTGACAAAGACTTGGGTGGATGTATGGTTGCTTGGGAACGCTTGGGAGGCTGTGGACTGATATGATTAGGGGCTAGGCTACGTTGTACTTGACGGGAGACATACCTCTTCGATACGACTACTGTAGACATTGAGGGTGTGCTACCCTCCCACCTTGGGAAGGGGTTTAGTTTGAGAGAACCTTTGTAGCGGAGGCGTTGGGTGAACACCGTCGTTGTGCCTCACCGGCTAGGCGTGTTCTCCCTAGATCATGGTTATTACACAAAGACTCACGTGGCGCCATCCGATTGGCTCATGTGTAATCCTCCTCTTACTCAGCTAAGCATGATCAGTCATCTTAGGTGGCGTGATTTGATTGACAGGCTTACAACTAATCAAGGGATTAGTTGCAATGGTCTCCCCTCCTTTTGTTCACCTATAAAATGAGGACTCCTCCTTCATTTGGGGGGATTGGAAATTTAGAGAGAGAAGCTCTCACTTTAGAGAGAGAAGCTCCCATTTCTAGAGTGAGAAACTCCCACTTCTAGAGAGAGAGCAAGTGTTTGTTACCACCCTTGAGTGTTTAGAGTGCTCCCCCTTCACCTCCTGTTGTTCCTGGCTTTCCAAATGTGCAGTTCCTAGCTTTCCAAATGTACCAAAACAGAAAAAAGAAATTGGCTAGAACATTTTTTCCAGCAATAGATACTTAAATTGTTACTGGAATCAAACACCAAAGTAATTTTATCGAATGGCAACCAATCAACAAATGGGAAATAGATTCTTCATTGCTTAAGAAAAGAGTGCATAAAGGGTCTTGAACAATTTTCCTGCCTCAGAGGCAATTTTTAGCAGGAATAAAACCATGTGTGGCTTTCTACAAAAACAATTTAATTTTTTGAGGAGTTTGAACTCTCCAAAACATTTTCCAGAATACCTGATTAAATTGAGGAGAAAATGAAGTTGCTGCACCTGAGTAAGAAAGTTTGTCCTCATGAAGAGCATGATAGCATGTCTCTACAGTAAATTCACCAGATTTATTAAAAGGACAGATTAAGTAGTCCACTCCTTCATTCCTAGGCAACCTGATATGAAGAATCTGGGATGCAATCCGACTTGGAAAGTAATGGTTTACCTTACATAATTCTAAGACAGATCATTAAGAAAAATAAGATCAGAAATAAGGTTAATCTTCTGGTCTTTAAAAATAGGTCTAATCTTTAATAAACAGGAATACAATTGTCCTCTCATACTCCAATGGAACCGCCATTCAAAACAATCCAGCAGCCTTTGTTTCTGAACACATCCTTTCTAAAACAGATTCTCTTTCGGGCCCAAGAAGAGGATTTAGAGGTCTTAGCATTGATGAAATCAGAATCAGGAAAGTAAAGGATTTTAAGGAACTTAGAGCATAAACTATCTGGATTCTTTAAGACATTCCAAGCATGTTTAGACAAAAGAGCCAAAATAAATTCTTCAAGATCCCTAAAACCAGGACTACCTGATTCTTTTTTAAAACTAGTTTTTTAATAGAGTACCATCTAAAACCCTTAGAACCATCCGCTTTTTCCCTCTAGAATTTCATGATCACAGATTACAATTAAGTTGATGCAAGTCTAGCTTAAAAACTCCCATAACATAATTGGAAGATATTGGGCAAACTGCCTTAAAAGAATCTCCTTCCTAGCTAGAAAAAAGTCTTTTTTCTAAATTTCCCACCATATTAGAGTAGATAGTAACCTTAGATTTCTAGTCAATTGACAAACCTAAATATGAATCATTTCTAGAGGATATGAGAATCTGAAGATTGGCAGCCAAAAAAGCTTGCTTAGTAGTCGAAATATTCCTGCTAAACAAGATGCTGCTTTTATCAAAATTCATTTTTTGCCTAGAGGCGTTGCAGTACCTTGTGATACATTCAAGAAGATGGGTACAAGATTTATTTTCATCCTTAATGAAGAATAGACTATCATCTTCAAATAGTAGATGAGAAATTGGGGGGATATTCCTTATGGGACAAATAAGTTTGATTCTACCATCATCAACATATTTTTTAATACATTTTGAATCTCTTTATGGTTTAATCATCACTTTAGGATGGCCATTTATCAAGATGTTGTATAAGGTAGAAGAAACACATTTCATGATCCATTTAACTATTCTAAAATCAAAACCCAATTTCACAAGCAAAAGTTTAAGAAATTCCCAATTGACTCTATCAAAGGCTTTTGCCATGCCAGCCTTGATAGCCGAAACACCTTTCCTACCCCTTTTCCTCTTCTTTATATGGTAAAAAAATTTGTGAGCTATGATAATATTATCTTGAGTATGCCTACCACTTATAAAGGCTCCTTGATATTCAGATATAAACTAGGGAGGAAAGGCCGAAGACTATTGACAATGATTTTAGAAATAACTTTGTAGGAAAAATTGCATAGAGCAATAAGCCTAAATTGGGAGGGGTATTCAGGTTGTTAACCTTTAGAATTAAGGTGATAACTGATTCATTCATAGAATGAGAGAAATATCAATTAATAAAGAAGTTTTGAATAGCCTTTAAAAAGTCTTGGCCAATCAAGGTCCAGTTTTTCTGATAAAACAGGTCTGAGAGACAATCAGGACCAGATGCTTTCCCTGGTCCCTTACTAAAAATAGCTTGCTTAACCTCTTCAAAAGTGACTTTTGCAACAAGAGAATCACTAATATCTTTACTAATAACTGGAGAAATATGCTGTAAGAGCCAATCTACATCAGATATGTTCTCTAATTTAAAGGAATCAGAGAAATGGTCTTTAATAATCCTAGCTACATTTTCCTCTCCTTTCCAAATGCTATTTTTTTCTTTTAGTCTGGATATGTCATTGATTCTCATGCTCTTTAATAATGTTGGAAAAAACCAGAATTTCTATCACCCACCTTAAGCCATTGCACTCTACACCGTTGATACCAATAGATCTCCTCTTGTTTCTGATTTTTCCCAACTTAGAAAGAAAACTCTTTTTCTCCTTCAAGTTATCCTCTGATTACTCCTGAAGTTCTTTCTATCTAGCTTTTAGCCTATTAATTTCTAACTTAGTTTTACCCCCCAAACGTTTATTCCAGTTACCAAGATTTTGTTTGAATCCCTTTCATTTTTTGATGATAAAGTTTGCCATACCTAGGTTGTGAGAACTATTCTAGGAATTTTCCATAATCTATTCAAAATCATTTTCCTCATGCCATTTAGCCTCATACCTAAATCTTCTTTCTTTTTCAAAACTATCAGATTATCAGTTTGATTATGATCATATTATGATCTGAACACATGTTAGGTGGAATCATAATATCTAATTCAAGAAAGGCTTCCAAGAACTTATCATTCAGCAATGCCCTATTAAGTCTTTCTTGGATGAAATCAATACCACATCTCTCATTTCTCGAAGTAAAATAACATCATGGCCCTTTAATATCATTTAGGCCATATTTTTCAATAACGTTTCTAAATCTTTTGGCTCTATTATAGTCAAAGGGCATACCGAAAAACTTTTCATTACTATTCAGTAATTCATTGTAATCATTAGAGTTGTTTATATTAGTAGTGGCTAATTTGTCAAACTCCTTCCATATAAGTTGATTATTTTTGTGGCCATTGACAAAAGTGACTCTACCTACATCTACAAGTCTCATATCTACCGGATTATTAGTATTAAAATTGCTAGGGACACTAAGATTACTGTTCCAGCAACCAATAATTTCTCCAGATAGCCCAATTGGATCTACAGTATGCCAATCAAAATTTAATCTCCTTACAAGTCTTTCAGCTCTAATCCTATTAGATTTGATTTCTAACAAGTAAAGTAATTGAGGTTTGTGATGAAAGATGGCATCTTTCAATACGTGAAGTGTCAGGCCGTTTCCCAGTCCTTGACAATTCCAAACTAGTGCATTTATTGCACTTGTTCTGGGTATATAAGGTTAGCCATCACAACCTCCTCAGTATATTCCCTACTTGCACTAACAAACACCTCATCTAAGTTTCCTAGCTCCTGTCAGTTTGCCTCATCTACTCTTGGTCTCCTGCTATTGTTTCCCTCCTCTACTCTTGGTCTCCTGCTATTGTTTCCCTCTTAATAACAGTGGCCTTATATCGCTGCTTTCTTTTTTATGCTTTGTTTTTGGGACAGTTGGTTAAGTCCTTGAGATGATTGGGAATGAAAGTTTTCACTGCCTTTGATAGGAGAATCCATGCAACTAGTTTCTTGATTATGAGTTTTCCAAGACAGTAGGACCAATCAGGTTCTTTAGAGTTCACTCCTCCATGAAAAACTAGGTTGTCCTCAGTTGAGCAGCCTATACCTTTAGCACAGGGACTCTTTCTATCAAAATGATTCCCTTCTTGGCCATTCCCCACCTTAACATGGTGTGGAGTTTTTGAATTTGCTTCAGATCTCAGCCAGTCACCAAAAACCTTTTGTTTTATTTTTCAGATTGTGGTTCCTCGCACGTTCTAATATCATGGCAAAGATTTTCACAACTGAAGCAAATTGTTAAAGTCTTTAATATTTGAATTCTGTCCTAATTGCAGCCCTATCTTTCCTTTTAATCCATATTCCAGATTTCAATCTTTTCTGCAGATGGAGATTAATGCGCACTCTTACCGATCTTGAGATTGCACTAGCAAGAGTTTAGTGATCAATGTCAAAAACTTCCCTTTCAAGCTTCCTGACAACCGCTTCAGAGATCTAATAAGGAGGGATGCCTTGAATCTGAAGCCATATGGGACATGAGTTGAATTGAAGTTCTGATGCCTTTCAAGTTTCCATTAAAATTCTATGGTCCTTTATTGATAAACTTCTCCAATTTCTTTAACACTCAAACTTGACCAAAAATGTATTCTTGTCCAGATTCTTCAGATCTAATCCACCATCAACTCCCCAACTTTTCCTAATAACCGAAAGGAGGACATTAATTGAAGTCCTGTCTGATATCGCTTTCCTAAGTAGCCAACAAATATTGGCTTTATCATCAACAGGAAGAACATCCTGGACATCCATCACCTTGACAAAGTTTAAATAGAGGTCATCCATCACCAGGAACCTTTCAAAACCCAGATATTAATAGAGAAGGCTCAAAAGGCAAGAAGGAAGTTCAAGAAAGAAAAAATCCAAAAGGGAAGTCTTTTAAAAATTACCAGAATGAAAAACCTAGAAGAAATTGGAAAGAAGAAAGAAACTCAAACGGCAAATAACTCAATTTACTTCTTCAAGCCCAGGACTAGAATAATAAAAGTTTGAAAAGATTGAGAAGGTGGGAAATTAGTTAGGAGCAATTTCTTTTCAGTAAAGAAGAGGGAGGGTAGGTTTCTTTGGAGAGAAAGCTAGAGAGTGATAGGGGAGAAAGATTTAAAATATAACTATGTATAGATTGCACACGATGTTTGTACAATCAGCATATTTACTCGCCACGACTAAAGTTGCAATGCTCATAATCGTCATATCGCCGTAACACATTCCTTCTAAGCTCGCTGTGCTGATTTCTTGTAAGGGCACAACCTATATACGCATCTTAAAATTTACAAAAACAATGCTTGTACGGACTAATTGAGCAAAAATAATGGAACATCATAATTTAGAAAGAGTTGGATTTTATGTTTCAGATCACTCGAGCCTTTAAATCAAGCTCTCCCTGTAAATCTGGTGATTTTCCCAAACGTTCTCCTGTCTAAAGTTCTGAGACAAAGTATCTCAAGGGGGTCCCACTTATATTAAAAGAACTTCAGCGAATTCAATTTTTGTCATGGAGAATCATTTTATGGGGGAGGGACCGTCTTACTTGAGATCTGAGATGGAAAATTGGGGATGGAAAATCTATGTCGGCTTTTAATGATCCTTGGGTTCCTCACACTTCCACTTTCACAGTAATCACCCCGATCCAACTCGGTTTTTAGAATATTAGAAAGTGGGTGATTTTATTCATGACTCACGGTGGAATACTCGGATGTTATCTACTTTTTCTATAAAGAGGATATTGTTAAAAACAATGCTTTCCATTCCTTTGTCAAGAGGCTGTTCTCAGGACTATCTTTTATGTTACTTTGACAAATTGGGCAACAACACGAGAGGTATTGATTATGATTTTGTATGTTATGCTTGTGGCAAAATGGATATAGTTACCCATGCTCTTTTGTTATGCAATCTAGCTAAAGGAGTTTGAAAAAAGTTCATTTCATGTTGTCTACATTTAGGTTGCTGCCAGTTGTTCCTTTCTACATGTGGCTTATGGTAAATTTTATGTTATTCTTTTATGCTCAGAATGCTTGAAAACAAAACTTTAAGCTATCTTGATGGACAATGTCGAAGGGAAATGGACGTTGGTTTCAGATTAAGGAGAGTGTTTGACAATAGGATTAAGTTTGTTTAAGGATTATGCAAATCCTCATCATTTTGAATGTATAAAACTATGCAATTTTGGTAAAATATAACAAATTATAAGACAGAGTTAGCTTGAAGGTTAAAATTGTAACATTTGGATGGTTAGACGTAGATACGAAATATAGTAGAGGCAATACTTTTAGAAGTAAATGAGAAGAGAGAGAAGGAGAGAAAGAAAGATTGCGTGAAAAGATAGAATTCATGTTGATGATATCGAATGATACAAACTTTTCCGTATTTATATAGTCGAATGTAGTTTAATTATCTAACTGAAAGAAGTTAACAATCTAACTATACAAACTGATGCCAACTAATTAACTGTAGGAAGTTGTGAAAGGGGGTGTTAATCACTTGAAGCGTTCTTGCATGCAATACTGGATTAGATCCAAGAGAGTGCACTAATCATGTTCTCACACCAAATTATAGGAGGTTGAGGTTGTGTGATATGTAACTCAGAAGGGGTAAGCAATTTTTGCACTTGTAATAGACAAGTAACAACACTCACTTTTTATAGTTGAGCACTATACTGGATCAAGCAACAACTGCTTACTTTTTAGAGGACCAGGATACATGAGGAGACCCAAGAAAAGTTACGTATCCACCTGTTGACTTGCGATCATATAGATTGGATGCTCAATCCGCTTTAGTGTATGCTTCAATATTGAACACAACTGGTTTGATAATAATACATCATATAAGTACCCTTTAGCTATTGTAATAATCTCTTGCATGCTTTCTAGTGTGTAACAATGGGAGTTTAAACAAACATACTAAGTTTGTTTACAGTAAAAGTAATATCTAGACGTGTGAGCATTAGGCATTGCAAAGCTCCAAGATTGTCCTATATAGAATAACGTATCAAAATACTTATGAGGAATCTTGATGCAACTTGATAGAGATATTAAAGGGGGTTTAACATGGTTTGTTTTATGTAATAATTCTAAGATGTAGCCAGAGTATGTAAGATGAAAACCAGTGTATGGTCTAACAACTTCCATGCCCAGAAAATGATGAATTGGGCCAAGATGCTTAAGAGAATTTTTTTTTTGAGATAATGTATAATTTTATTGATAAGTAACTAGTTGCTGCCTATAATAGGTACTAGTAAGGCAGGGTGAGTGGTCATTTGATGTTCGGAGGTAAGATAAAGTTTTGGCTTGACACATCCAGTTTTTGACCGAGTAAGCATGGGATGGTGAAAGTGTGTAGTGAGTTATGGTATGGATGATTGTGCTTGTGAGGAATGAGAGTGTGAATGTGTAGATTGCGCATTTGAGGTAGACTAAGTTGAACTTAAAAAAGCAACCTGAATGATAGGAACAAATTCTATTAGAGATGAAATCAGAATGATGAGATAATGCGTGTGTTATGGAAATGAGTAGACTTTGAAGTATGACTAGGAGGAGTTTTACCAATAGAAGATCTTTGCTGAGATGATACTTAAGAAGACTTGGAGTTTGATGCTTAGCAGTAGTGGAGTGAGCAACCTGTTGAGTACTTGCTAAGCTAAAATGAAAATGTTTACCTGAATGAGTATTTTGAGACATTTTACCATGATTGGACAAAAAGAATCCTTTAGAGAAAGGAAACGAACTTTCATTGAAGATAACATTGATAGCAACATACACATTTCCTAAAGGATTTAAAAATAAATAACCTTTGTGAGACATAGACTATCTAAAGAAAACACACTTTTCAGTCTTGAATTGAAGATTGTTTCTATTATTAGTTAAATGGGGATAAGACTTACATCTAAAAGGCTTTAGAAAATCATAATCAGGAAGTTTGTTGAACAAAAGTTTATAGGTGAAGAAGTAAATAATACAGTAGTAGTGGGAAATCTGTTTATTAGATACACAAATGTTTGAAAAGCATTCCACAATAAAGAGATTGGTACAAAAGCCTGTTTAAGTAGTGTAAGACCTGTTTCTACTAAGTGCATGTGTTTTCTTTCAACCCTACCATTTTGATTATGTGTATGTGGTCATGAATGTCTAAACTGTATGCCATTTTGTTCAAATGCCCTATATTCTCCTTCCGATATGACTGAATGTTTTGACGATGGTGAAAAATTGATTTTCAACAAAAACTTTGAACTGAGTAGAGATTTTTGAAGAGAAATCCATGTGTAACTATTGAAATCATCAAGGAAAAGTGTGTAATATTTATAACTATATTGTCAGTTAATGGGAGCTGGTCCCTATAGATCTGTATGTATTAACTATAACGTTTTGTTGCCTGTGAAATTGAAGGGGAATGGTGAAAAAGATGACATATTTCTTTAGGGTAGGCAATGCAAAATGTGCTTGTGTTTATAGGAGCATTTATGTTAAATTGCTTAAGCACTTGAGAGAAAGTCTTAACACTAGCATGACCAAGTTTCATATGCCTAATATCAAATAGAGATGGAAAACAAGTATTATTCTCGTTGATGAAGAACTTATTACATGATGTATTAGAAGAACTACAGGCATGTAAATCAGTGATCTTCACAAATGTATAGCTTGTAGGTACATATTTTTAGATTTACTAACATCAGATTCAGAAACTAAGGATTTTGAATTAGAAACAATGTTTAGACAGACAGATGATAAGGTAGAAACAATCAGTCAAAGTTGAGAACACACTCAGTGTTAACATAAGCAAGTTTGCAGTTTAAGCCATTCACTCTTTTTTCTCCTGGCAGTGATAGCTCATAGAGTCCTTTTTTAAGTCTCCCCTGAAAAGAATCTTCTTAGTTGCTTCCTCCTTAACAAACCAATGGTAGAGTCAAACTGAATGAATACGGAATTATTTGGTTAATTATGCCACACTAATGTGTGGTACACTTAATGTAGATTTAAGCTATAGAATGAGGGAAGCATGAGGAATTTAGAGAAAACAAAACATTTATAATTTATTTGAAGCGCGTTACCGTCACCTACTAGCAAATTTTCCTTGCCATTGTAATTTCATGCAAAATGAATGTTATTTAAGTCTCTAGTAATGTGGTTGGTGGTCGCACTGTCAATGTACCAAGCAGGATCATTCAACATTGCATCTGAATTTTGCAACCATAATGTTGGTGAGAAACTTGAATTTTATCCATTCAAAAATTGAGAACTCGGAGAAGAGATACCTGCGACTTGATAACTTCTATTAAACCTTTAATAATAAGTTAATGCTCCATGCCCAGTGTCAACAGATACTTGGCAGTTCAACTTGCTTCTGAACCTTCATGTGCCTCTTCTTCCTCCATTGAAGCTTCCACAAGGTCTATTAAAGTTTCGAAATATTGTTAGGAAAGAAACCTCTTCCATGATCATGTCTAGTGTCATTATACTATCTTTTTTGCAACCACTGGTACTAGCAAAATTGGAACATCTTCCAAAGTGATAATAGAGCAAAAAAGCTTGTTTTTGGCCATTTATAATGGGGAAAACTATAATAAATTTACTAATTATTCAATATTTAAATCAACATCTCCATTAATTCTTTCAATGCTATTCTCATGGCTCATGAACAGAGTCTGTATATCCTCAAATGTTAAGTCTTCATTCTTGAATCATACTTTGTTCTAAAAGTCCATTTGGCAAATGAAGTAAAAGATCTCGCTCATTTACCAAACTCCCAGATGCTATCAAAGAATCTGCTATATTTTCATCTTATCACAGTAGTCTATGATGGTCTGGTTCCCTTTCTTGAAGGTTTGAAACATGTTTTTCATCTGAAGCATTCTTGCTTTCGATTGACTTGAGAAGCATTCTTGCTTTCGAATGGCTATATTGCAAATCTGTTCCGAAGACTCATTCTACCACGGATGATTTCGACCAACTAAGTACTAGCTGGTCTTTTCTAATCCAAGTTATATACTTTTGATTATTAAACCATTAGCCAAATTTTGCAGAGCCTTCTACATTGCCAAATAAAACTTTATCTAACCCATTTTCAATGATTGTAGGGACTACTAGTGACTTTCATAACATGAAGTTATCGCTATCCAAATTGATGAGTGGAGATGAGTTGAGGGCTGAACTGAGAGTTTTGAGAAAAGAGTACACTGCTCATATCACTTCTTTTACTTAACTTGTTCAACTGCCATGACTATAAGTGTGCCTAATGCTCAGGTCCGAAGACAAGAAACATAGTATAGAAAATAGTTTTAAAAGTAAAAAATAAGAAAGAGAAGGATACAAAAAGTGATGGAAAAGATATAATTCACGTTGATGGAAAGAATAAGGGAGAAAAGGAGAGAGGGAGAGAGATAGAGGGATGGGGAGAGGGAGGGAAAGAGGGAGATGGAGATAGATAGATAGATAGATAGATAGACAGATAAATAGATAGGAAAAGAGAGGGATAGAGGATGAAGAGGAGGAGAGAGAGAGACAGAGAGAGATAAAGAGAGAAACATGGAGGATGCGAGAGACAGAGAGAGAGGAGGGAGAGGGAGAGGGAAAGATAGAAAGAGAGAGAAGGAGGGAGGGAGGGGGATAGATAGCGAGAGGGAGATAAGCATAAAGAGAGAGGGAGGGAGGGGGTGAGTGAACGAGCGAGAGAGAGAGAGAGAGAGAATGGGAGGGAATGAGCGAGAAAGGTAGAGAGGGAGAAAGACATAGGAAGAGAGAGGGAGAGAGAGGGAAAACGCAGGAGAGACAAAGAGAGTAGGAGAGAGAGGGGGAATAGGGGAAGAGGGAGATGAAGAGAGGGAAAAAGAAAGAGAGATGGGAGAGAGGGAGGGAGGGAGAAGAGAGATAGAGAGAGAGCGGGT